>BCJC01000002.1:2723110-3262383 GCA_001600175.1 Erythrobasidium yunnanense
GTAGGAGAGGGCAGTATGTGTCAGATCAGGCCACAGCAACGTCTGAAAGACATGCTCACATTCGACGCTGGCGGCAGCGTAGACTTGGCAGACACAGATTAGCTGCCGTATCTCTCGCGAAGCACGGGTCGTACTGGCTGCTGTGGGTGACACTATTTGCGGCACAAGCTGTCGAATGTGACGTGATGTCAGCTCGCTTCCGGCTCAGACGTGACGGCCTTACTTCTCTTATCGTTCGCTGCGCTTTGCAGACGCTGAAAGTCAGATCGACTGTCACAATGCAACTTGCGTTAAGAGCTAATCGCCATATCACGAGCAGGAAAGCTTGACGTCTGTGGGTTATGCACCTTCTGTGTCGAGCCATGACGAGGTTGGGTCTCCTTTCAGTAAGCGGGCAGAGTCAGCGCAGTTGAAGTAAAGACGACCCGGCAAAGAGGCCAAATTTTCAGCCGCCATTGTGAAGCCATCGAGGGGACTTCTAGGGTAAGGAAGGACAGAGATTTGAGGAAGGAAAGCTAGGAGGGACCGCTTGAAGCCAGTTCCGTAATGGCATCGCGCGTCTTCCCAGCTACGCAGCAGGGAAGCAGAAGACTCAGGAAACAGTGGAGCTCCTGTATCGACTAGAACATCATCTGCGCGAAACGGAGGTTTCCTTCGAGCAAATGATGTCGGTCTTCTTCGACGGACTTCCCGCAGCGGCGGCTGAGCAGACTTCCTTCTGCTTAGCTAAAATCATATAATATCAAGATACCAGGATCTGGCCAGCGCTTTATCCAGGCCTTAGGATTTCAAGCCATTCTTCTCGGGAAAGGCATTGCCAGCAGGATGCTTAAACAACGACAGCAGCTTCAGCAGGAGGGTTGTGGGTTCTGTCAATGTCAGTGGAAGATATGCAACCGCGTTGCGCAGAGATCACTGTGAAGAAGCTCGAAGGACAAGACGTGCGCCATCAGCGAGTCTAACATCATTCGGAACTCGCTCAAGAACGATGCTACCACCAGGCCTGGCTACCACATGATTCTTCTCCACTAGAACCTTTAGCCTAGTATCCGCTGCTTTCGCTGCAGACCCTCCTTCCAAGCCGCCGCGATTCCCCACGAACGTCTGGAGCTTTTGCGTCTACGCTGCCTCGTTCATACTTCTCTTACTTGGCGTCCATACCCTTGCAGCACTTCGACCCTGTTCACCTCCCTCGATTTGGGATCCTCGTTACGACCTAGGACAGACGGCACGAAAGCGTCCACTATCAAAGACCGGAAGCGATACGAACGTCGACCGACAAGTCAGCTCTATGCAGGAGATACATTGTATATTTAACGTGCAGAGCGTTCCTGGTCATCGGGAGAGGTCTTTCTCGGGTCGCATATCTGACGATCTTCGTACTGTCACCGTTCCTGCCGATTCCACGATAAACATTCCAGCCGTCGAATGTTATACTGATCATCAGCCAGTGTAAGCCGGCCCTGGTATGTGTTGTTTTCGAAGAATTTCGATAACAACCGTCCCAAGGAGTTTCACGCACATCTCGCTGCAGTACAAATACCTTCCTGACAGCACCATCTATCTCTTCTTCTTCATTCTCATCTCCATAAGCTACTCCATCTCCCTTCCCTTTCCATCTTCACTCTCGGGGCTTCCATTCCAACTATTTACACTCATTCAGTCTAACTCTATACATTCTTTACACACTAAAATACATAAACCAAAGCTACATCAACCAAAAATGCGCGTCGCAATCTTCCTCTCCGTCTTGGCTTTCCTCGCTACTCCAATTATCGCAAGTGGCACCAGTACTTCCCCTACCACCTCACCCGACATGGCCAACTGTCAAGACTCTACCGATATGCACTGTGCACAAGGTCCTACGCACAGCACTGGCGATGAACATGCCCACTTCGGCCACTCGAAAGGCTTTGCTGGTCACCATCTCAAGCAAGCTAGCAGAAGAGACATTGTCGAACGTCAGCAGCACCGAAAGAGAGGTGGTACTCCTGGTCCTTCTCCATCTGCCCGCTACCGTCAGTGAGCGATTCATGGTGAGTACGACCAGTAACATGCACACAAGGTACAAGACTGAGAGATTATCTAACGCAGATCTCCTGCTATTGCTTCTCTTTTTACAATTCTGGTACACATCCTTTTGCACCTCAGCCTGTAAGTAATCACGCCCCTCACCATGGCTCCTATGGGCGAATGATGGCTCAGTCTCACCTATTCGAATAGGTCATGGCCCTTTTCGTAACACTTCACCTTCGTATCTTCTTTCGGCGATGTTTTATTAGCTAGCCCACCTCAGGCCTATACAAAAATCGATAGTCATATCGCTTCTCTGCCTTTACCCTTCACCTTTCCAGGAGTAGCTGTTGTCATTTACACACCTTTAACTGCCATCACTCTAGGCTTTCGGCAATCCATTGTGGCTATCACGCTCGAACCTTTGCGGGTTAAATCACTAATGCGTGCCTGCATTGCTTTGCGTACAAGCGCTGCCTTCGCCCTCGAATACAAAGAAACCTGTAAGTAACTATAGAACAAAGAAAACGACGACGAAGGAGGGCTGAAGGTCTGGCTAAAAGTGTGTATCCTTTTCGTTTTGGGAGGAGTCGGCTGACTGAAGACTGATTCCTTTGGCCATTAATACAGAAGTATGAATGTGTCTAGCTGCGATTAGGACGGGTATCTAGTATATTCCTCGCTTTTACTGATTACGTGATGCCATGAACCGATTTTGCAGGGACTAGCTCTGTGTAGGAATGAGATGAGCGTGAGAAGTGATAAACTCAGATCGAGAAACTTACAGAAGAATTCGCCTTCTCCCATGCCGACTTGAAGTCTTCCTGGATACCCTCCAGATTCTCCTCATTGCTGACCATAGATTGTTGGAGGATCGCAAAGTCTTCGTCCGACAAGTCGGCAGCAGCCATGAGGTTGGCAGTGTTGCTATATGCTTTTGGCGCATCTGTAGCGATGTCCTCGAGATCTGTGACGGTCGGCACGAATGCTTCTCTAAACATCGCTGCGGGAACGATACTCGCGGAAGCGACAGCCTCGAAGAGATTGACGACGGCATCAACGTCTGCTGCCTTTCCGTCGACAACCTTGACGATAAATGCTTTGACAAGCTCGCCACGGTGTTGTTCAGGCAGATCAGAGAAGGTTGCTTTGCCCTCTTCGATGTTCCGCACTCCAAGATACTCCTTGACGGAGTTCTCGATAGATCGCTTGGTAGCTTCGTCCATCTCGCCAGATGCTTCCTCAACAACTTCTCCTTCTTCAGCTTCACCTTCCGCCTCGTCTTCGGCGGCCGCTGGTGCTTCAGTGGCGTCCTCGGTACCGCTGACTGTCCTAGGCTTGAGTTTAAGAGGTACACGCTGTGGCTTATCTTCTGCAGCAGGTGGAGAGAGCGGCTCAGCAGCACCTTCGTCCAGCAGAGCGAAAGGATTGCTGGGTCCAGGCGCTGCTTCCTTGACAGCCTGTTTGCCTTGACCACGGACGTAACCCGGTGCCAAAGCAGGAGAGCCGCTTGTAGACCGTATCTTTCCAAGTTGCGAAAGATCGCCAGCACGCGCTTGCGGTCTCGGTGCTGCCTGTGCTGCTTGCCAACCGTCTGGGCCAGGTCCTTCTCGCCCTTGACCGCGTCTTGATCCTCCTCGCTCCATTCCCATGTTGCGCGGTGGTAGACCTCTGCCTTGACTGGCAGTGCGTCGACTCTCTTCCTCCTTCTCTCGAACGTTCTGGATGACATCAGCATCAGTCAAGTTCTTTTGTCCGTCGGGCAGGACAGCGAAACGCTTACGTCTTTGTGGATGTCGGCAATCGACTTGGGACCGGCTGGTCCTGCTCTCTGCTTCCATCCATTCTTGCGGGTATCCATTAAGTCCAAGATCATAAACTCTAAACGGCTCGGTACGCAGTGGTTTGCGACGATCTGCTTGAGGCGTTCGAAGTAGATGTTCATGTACTTCGCACTGGTGTCTTTACCTTCGTCCAATTGCCTGCCAACAGTAAGAAGAAGTTTGCAGAGCGACTCGATATCTTCCTCTTCCGGAGTGTCGACGTTAGCAATGAGCTTCTTGATGCACTCGTGCATAATCTTCTCCTTGAGCATCTGAATCCTGTAGAGTTCTCCGATGAAGCGCACAAGACCCAGACCTCGTCGCTTGGCCTTTTCTGCAGCGTAGTACTCGTCCGAGAAATCGACACCCTTGACGGCGGTCTCTTTATCGACACCAGCAGCCTCTCCTTCCTTCTCAGCCGTCTCGCGCTTGGCTTTATCATCTGCAGCTTTCGACTTTGCTGCAGCTGTGGCTGATTCCTTCTGTGCCCAACCCTTCTCGTAGTCTTGTTGACATCTAGTGAGCAGATAACGCCTGAAAAGTCGACCGCCCGTAGCAGGTTGACCATTGGCTTCGAGAAGACTATGGTCCGTAACTTCTGCTGAGACTTTGGCGGAAAGGAACAGACACAGCTTGGCGTATACCTCGGACCAGGTTTGTTCATCGGTAGCTTTTTCGAAGATAAGCGCAATGACCTGCTTGAGTATCCGTCCGTCTTGTTCTTGAACAGACTTGTCAGCCCATGCTAGGATCTGTTTGCTGATAGAGTCGAAGTTCTCGATCGTAAGCTTGTTGAGCAAGGCCTTGACCTTACGCTCGACGAATTCGGGAGCAGTCTCATCTTGTGCTGCGTTTCGAGAGCTTCCTCCAGCTTGTACAGACGGTGTCCACCTATTCTCACTCATCTCAAGTGGCACAAGATCGCTAGCGGGGATTGTCGGAGCAGAAGGAGGTGCACGACCTTGCGGTCTGCGGGATCCGCGCCCGCTGCTTCTATCAGCACCGCGTCCACTGCTTCCTCCCATCGGTATACCGCCTCCGAATCCACCTGCAGCACTTGGTGTGCGAGCCATTGAACCAGGACGACCAGGTAGACCACCTGCATTCGCAGTTGCTTGAGCGAAGCGTTGTTCGGATGTAAGTCCAGTAGCGGGGACGCCCGAAAAGTTGCCCATGCCGGCAAATCCTGTCGAGACAGCTCTGTTGAAGTTGGGTGGTCCGCGACCGGCGAGGGGAGTGGAAGGTACAGACCCTTGACGAGACTTGCCGCCGTAAGAAGCAGATCTTGGGATGGGTACTCCTCCTGCACCACCTGAACCTTCATCGGTCATACCGATAGCTTCGAGAGATGGTAGCTGTTCAGGCTTCTCTTTGCAGACAGCCATGAACTGCAGAAGGAAATCTCGGTCATAGCGGAACTTTCCAGGCTTCGCCTTCGCGTTCAGCGCTGGTTGAGGAGACCTGACAGAGTCTGGATAGGGAACGACTGAAAGGTCCTCGATTCTGCGAGCTTGACTCAGAGCAGAGCCTGGTGCGACAATGCTATCGCTAGATACGCCATGCTTTGCGGCGGCAGAGAGATCGAGAGGTTCAGGAGCAGTTCGTTTCGTGGCAGATGGGGCGTTGATGTCGTTGGAAAAGCTCGCAGGAACGGAGGAATCATCGGCTGAAGTCTGAGATGGCTCTCGTGTAAGGGAAGCGGAAGGTGTCGAGGGTTGTGCCTGATCTTCTTTCAATTCGTCAGCTTTCGACTGGGCTGCAGCCTCATCGATGCGTTTCTGCTCCGCCTCAGCGGCCTGACGAGCTGCCTCTTCTTCCTGAGCCTTAGCTTTATCGCTTTCCTCCTTCTCCTTGGCAGCCTTGTCCTCGGCTTCCTTCTCTTCGCGCACCCGTTTCGCCTCAGCTTCTTGCTGTCGCAATTGCTCATCGAGCTGTTGCTTCTCCCGCTCTTCGCGCTCTTTCTGATCCTTATCTTCCTGCTCATTCTTCGCCTTTTCTGCTGCGGCATCAGCGGCTGCCTTCTCCTCGGCTGCTTTAGCTTCCGTCTGTGCCTTTTCTTTCGCAGCTTTCTCGTCGGCAGCCTTCTTCTCCTCAGCTGCTTTAAGTGCATCAGCATCCTTCTTGTCTTGCGCCGCCTTGTCGCTCATCTCGGTTGCAGGTTTGTCCTTCTCCTTGTCGGCGGGTGCAGCGTCTTTCGGCGGCGGCTTCTTGATAGCAATCGCCTTGGAGACGGGTTTAGCGATAGAGACACCAGCCATCTGCCTTGGAGGACCGAAGCTGAAGGTAGGCGCGCCAGCATTGAGGCCGGCACTCGGTGGAGGACTTGACATAGACGAAGGTGTGAATGCTGGAGCGTGGGCAGAGCTTGGGGTGAAGTGTGAAGGCGTAGACGGTCCATGATGCATTGATTGACCGAAAGAGGGAGTGTGGACGTGCGAAGGTGTAGATGGATGGCGGAAGTGTGCTGAAGGGATAGAGGCGTGGGAAGGAGTTGGAGAAGCTATTCCTGCTGAAGGAGCGGGCGTTGTAGCACTCGAATGTGTTGGGTCTCCACTTTGAGTGGTTGTACTAGCTCCAGGTGTGAAGGAGCCACTTCCAGTAGTAGAAAGAGATGGTCGCATTGAAGGAGCTGGGCTGGAAGGCGTCGACATGCCACTTTGCGAGCTATGTTGCTGAAGCATAGATGGACGATGTTGAGAACCAGGCGCTTGCTGGCCTTGCTGATAGTACTGAGGAGGATAAGCGCCTTGAGGAGCATAGCCGTAGTAGCTTCCTGGATATTGCTAGATGCAAGGCAATTCACAAGGTCAGCGATCTGGCACCTCGGTTCTTATATAACAGACTTGAAACGTACTCCATAGGCCGGTTGAGGGTATCCCTGCTGTTGATAGTATGGCATTCCAGCGGCCTGGGCTGGCGCGATTCGCGGTGACTGAGCCTGCATAGATCGTGTATGCTGATGGCCCAACCCAGAAGGCTGGCGGTTGATATATGGACCTTGCGCTTGCTGCTGTGGAGTCGGTTGCGACGCAGGACCGCCTGGCTGATTCCTCTGCTGGTTAGGACCGCCTGGCTGTCCACCGTTCATGACGATACCGTTAGGCTTGTTGTATGGAGAGTTTGGCACGAAGCCAGCTTGAGCGGGCGAGCCATATCCAGAGCTTGCGAAAGAGGGAGTCTGAGGCAAGCCAGCGCCAGGGTAACCGGGATAGCCCTGAGGCATTGGCTGACCGGGTTTGCCTAAATTCGACGACGCTGAAGGCGAAAACGGTCTGGCACCACCTTGCATAAACTGCTGTTGATGAGGGGTGCCTTGCATAGGAAGTTGAGCTGCCATATTCCTTGGTGACATAGCGGCAGTGGTCGCGTTGTCATATGTTGACGCTCGTCTTGACGAAGCAGAAGACGGCGGTTGCTGATTCGCATTCGCGGAAGCGGGACTGGAAGAGTGCAGGGTCTGCGTTTGAGGAGCTGCTAGTCGGCCGGACGAAGCAGAGGGAGCGGCATTGGCGGTCTCTTTGGTGGGAGATGCTTCAGGAGACCCACCTCCTCCTTGGAAGAAGGAGTTCATGTCTAGACTGGCTGGATCGAAAGTCGGTGCTGCTGCAGCAGGAGGAGCAGCGGAGGCTGTCTCCACAGCTTTGCCAGCATTGCTTGCATTCCCAGATGGAGAGTTACGTCCTGGAGTTCCAGCAGCTGAAGATGCTTGTGTTGCAGGGAGAGATCCAAAGGACATGTTCTTGCCACTGACCGAGCTTGCAGGTGTTGAGGCTTGAGCTGGCGTGGACGAAGCCAACGAAGAAGCATCGCTGGCGTTGCCGAACTTGACAGATGAAGCTGCAGATGGTGCGACTTCAGTATGAAAGATGCGAAAGAGAGAAAAGCAGAGCCAAGCATTAGTCAATTTGCCGGTTAAAGCTATCGCGAAAGTAGACTGACCGTTCTTCCCAGGAGCGGACTTGTTGCTGGAAGCAGTCGCAGCAGCGTCTGCTACAGGCGCCTTCTTATTCTGAGCTACCGAAGCTTGCGCAGGTGCTCCACTCGCTGAGGGCTGTCGATTTCCGGAGCTGCCTCTCCCGGCAGGACCAGAAGGGTTCAGAGGCTGTTGCGAAGCATTTTGAGACGCGGCGGCGGGCGTTCCAGCTGGTGGTGCCCGATTATTTGCGCCTGCAGCGATTTTTGCCCAGTTTGAAGCTGCAGGACCGGGGCTTGGGTTGTTTGAGGAAGACAGGTTGTTCGAAGCTGCACCAGCAGAGCTCGATGCAGACGACGCTCCGTTCACTTTCTGAGGAGCGGCGGCAGCAGACGAAGCACCGGATGACGATTTGGCGTTGCTGGACGAGGACAAACTGGCTTGCTGATTTGCGGGAGTTCTACTCATTTAACAGTAGACTTTGTAAAGGAGCGAGCACCTTCTTTCGCGATACGTTGCTCCCTAGAGAATAGGATTTGATGGTAAATCTGGGCGAGATCGGCTCGCAGAACTGAAGCCAGGGAAGTAAGGCGTACAGGCAGAGACAAACTGCTTGAAACCTGCATAACAATCAGCTCTTACATCCTCCTGCGCCGGACGCTGCTGCGTTTCTCACCTTTTCTCTTCGCTTTTTTGAAGCTTTTCGTGCTCAAGCTGCTGAAATCAGGCGACCTTTCGAGCCGGCCAGAACCAGAGTCGCAGATTTGTTGTAGAGCTAACTCTGTAGCAGAAACCAGATTTTCGCAGTATCCCGAGGTGAATCGGGCTGCGAGAATTGGCAGAATTGGGACAAGAACGAAACCCAGAGCTGCAAGCTGGACTGTAGCCGTCTCTCGCGTAAAGAGCGTTCTAAAGCTGAGGAAAGTGGAATGATAGCTACTGGTAGCTTAAGGCTCCAGTATATCAGTGTCACCTTGCGAATGGCGCTGCCTTTTGCCGAAGATCCTGACAATGGGTTCGCCTGGTCTGTCCGTTCGGGAAGGCAAGACTTCTTTCGCTGAATTGACGATGAGAGCTTAAGGTACCCAAGATGCTTCTCTATGCATGACGCTATGTCTACAAGGCATCCACATCACATCGACATCGCGTCGCACCCGTCTTCCACTGTGTCTAACAGCAGAATCCCATGATCCCTACCTGTAGGTTCTGTACTGCTCTATTTCTCATGATTAGAAGGGATGCCCGCACTTCTAGACCCAGCTGCGACCGTCTTGACCGATGTAGTACTGCCGTTCCTCCAGACTGCGCCGTATATGTATCGATGAAGATCGCGACCTTCGAGCGATGTTGGCACTATCGATCATCCGTGTAGTAAGCAGGACTTCCGCCTCTGATTCCCAAGAGTCTGCTGCACTTCCGATGGAGCTATCCGATATCTTTGATCGATGACTCCGCTTGCCGTCTCGCATCCGTACGGGAAGACTGTAGTTATCGAACTCGGTCTGACTCTGAGATCGCTGATGCCTCCAGGTGTCAGAGGGTGTAATAGGGGATGGTGGGCATGAGCTAGAACAGGAAGATTCGAAACCAGTCGGCGATTTGACAAAGCAGTCTGCAGAAGCGAATGACACGACGCTGTCACTCCTTGGCAGATCTGTCCTTGATCTGGAAAAGAGGCTCATCCTCCTTGCGTCTCGGTTGTCGCTCTCTTTGTGCCTCCGGCGGAAAGTTGACGATGCCCTAGGTACAGGGGAAGTAGGAGGAGAGCGTAGAGGTATATGGTGTGGTACGTCCGTCTTCACAGGCTCCGTTAACCAGTCTGGTGTCTGCATGCGGTTGCTTGTGAGCGTGTTGAGGGCGTGCGGTGGCCGAGAAAGCCGCTTCGCTAGGCGTCTAAACACCTGCATTTCTTGATTTAAAGGTAGTATACGACGTGTAGACTATGCGCCTCACCGAAGGCCGCTTCTCCTCGAAGACATGTTCGATGTGACATGGACTTGGCTTCATTGTTCCCTCGTTGATGGAATTCTTCGCGCAATGGAGGATAGATAGGACGAGAGTATACTTAAGGCAGAGGGATAGCAAGGCAGTAACAGTTCATCGGGCTGATTCGAGGGCACTTTGGGAATTCGAGGCCAGGTCTCTTCTTTCGCAAGAGGACCTGTTCTTCCTGGCTGTTCCAGCTGAATGCATAGCCCATCCTTTCAAGGAAGAGGGACATGGTCTGCGAAGGGTGGTGTGGCTGCGACTGAACGCTTCTCAGATGCCGGTCAGCTCCCGACCGAATCTGATTTGGGCTGAGTCTGTCTTCGAAGCAGAGCCGTGTCTTCCGGGGCATACATCAGGGACTGTGTTGAATGCATCAGTTCTTGAGTGCGTTCGGGCAGGAAGGAACAAGCCTGAAGCTCGAAAGCCGTGAAGTAAGTTGGAGGCAGAAAGCACGAAGTTTGCACAGCCAGGATCACAGAGACTCGATGACAACAAGATGCCGTATAGCAAAGGAAGGTATATCCAAGTTAAGCGTAGTTGGCTGAGAGTCTCCGACCTTCAGAGACTCGCAGTCACGAATTCAGTCAGGAAATTCCCAATAGCTGCCTCAGAATCCGAACATATTCTTTCCTTCCTTGAAGCCAATCTTCTGCAATGCTGGGATGGCTCCTTTGGCTATCAAGCCAGGCGGTCCGCACATGAAGACTCCCACTTTATCCTCGTTGGGCTTGTAGAAATGCTCTTCCATCATCTTTTGATCAAGATGGCCTTCAGAGTACTTCCATTCCTTATCTTCTGGCTTCTTGCTGAGCGTATGCCAGAGCTTGAACTGGTCTTTGTGTTGTTGGGCGTATTCTTCGAGCTCGTCGACCAGAAGAATGTCATCGTATGACTTGTTGGAATCGATGAACGAGATCTGCGTCTTGTCATCCGTGTTCTTGAGTACAGCATGGATCAGCTGCCAGATGGGTGTGACTCCCGAGCCGCCAGCTACCAGATTGAGCTTGTCGAAATGGTACTGCTCGCCTTCGATGTCGAAGTTACCGTTGCCCTTGTACGCTATCTCGCCGGTAGGGCCATTGATGTCGATGTATTCGCCCTCTTGAAGAGCGTCAAGGTAGTTGCCTGCCAAAAAAAAAAGCCTCAGTAACCTAGCTGACTGTGATACCTAGCGAGCTCACCCATGGTACCACCGGGAGGGAATGGAGAAGCTCTAGGTAGATAGGTTTTGATGAGGAGATCTAATATGACACGGTCAGTCTGTGTCGCTGCAGCTAAAAGACTGCCTTACCGAAAGTACCGTCTTCCTCTTCAGGTAGGACCGGCCTCGTAGGCGTATACGGCCGCATCACAACGGCGTCATTCCAATGCGAAGCAATCTGGATATGCCCGCCGATATGCAAGCCCAGTTTGCCTGGTGCTCCATCAATTTCAGGGACTTGGAATGTGTATAAGCGTGTATCGGTGTTGATCTCCTTGCGCTTAATGAGCTTCGCCGGTAGATATTGGAATGGCTTGAGTGCATACTTCTTCCGTGCGGCCTTGAGTTCCGCTTGCTTCTTGTCCACTTTCTTCTGATCTTCTTCCAGAGTCTTCATACCCTTCTCGCCTGCAGAACCGATCTTATCAGCAGGCTGATCAACTCAAACATCTGACCGCGATGCATACTCAGTTTCCCGATCAACACCTCTTGCGTCTTCTTCTGGGCATATGCATCATGAACAGCGTTGTAGTCTGCCGTCGCTTGTGCAGTAGCTTTTCCAGCGTAGTTCGTGATAGCAGCTGCTCCACCTGGGTGCCAAGCTAGAACTGAAGTAGCGTCATACACCTTGCCATTCAGGATGATCCAGCAATCCTTCTCCGTGTTATGCTTCTCCACTTCCTCCAAGGTGAATTCTTTGCTGGTAGATTGCGCTGCATCCGACGCTTTCTGCTTGGCGACTTCTTCTGGCGAAGGCTTCTGCCATCCACCTTCTGCTCCTCCTGGAGCTATTGGGTGTAAAGCTTGCAATACCGGCTCTCGTGCTCCTTCATCGAACGCTGTATGTAATTTGACTCGGTACCATGCATTATTCATCATTCCGGTGTAGTTCCATGTTATGTGCTAAAGACGAATTGATAAGCAGTTAATCGTCAATGCTGGTCAAAGACAGGTTGGCTTACTTCTGGCTGACTGTTCTTCGAGGCATCGAAGCATCGAACGACGATCTCTCCGGTCTGACAGAGCTCCCGAATGGGGACTTCGCAATACCAGTGGATCCATGTCCAAAACTTCTCGCCGTGTCGCAAAGGAGCGTCCGCAAACGTCTTAAAGCAGTATTTCCAATTCTTCCCGCCATCAAGCGAGATCTCGACACGGTGAACTGCGTTTCCTGCTCCGTTGTAGGCGAAGCCTTGCACGCGGTAGCAGCTTGCGAGTGGGTCTTTGTCATTGCGATAGGTGACGTTCGGGTTGTTCGAGATGGAGGAAGGAGTGATTGGTATGCTCTCGTCATGTGATGGCCGACATATGACGGATTGCAAGCATTGATCGTTAATCTGCGTGTCTGGATGATGGAAGAAGAACTTCCCTTCGACCGAGTTCTTGTCGTCCACGAAGGGTGGCATCAACCGGTTATCCCAGATATGATAGTGAGATTCGTTTGGTTTATCGGAAATCCAAAGCTTCTTCAGCCATCTGCAGTATTGTGGTCAGCTCGAAGACTGTCGGAACAGGATATAGACATACTTGACCTGTCGTCCACCAACATAGCCGGGAATAATGGATCGTAATGGGTAGCCATGATCAGGCGACAGTACTCTCCCATTGATTGCTGAAAATATGCATAAGCCATCGAGCTGTATTGAACAAAGTACGTGACCTTACCGTAGGCTAAAAGGACGTCGTTTCTCGGGTTCATAGCATGAGACAGCGCAATTGAAGTAGCATACTTCCCCTCGCTTGGCTCATCAGCTCCCTCGTAATGGAGGTACAGCCTGCTTGAGCGTTCCTGACCATCGAAACCGCACTGAAGCAGAAGATCGCGGACCAATACACCCTTCCATTTGCACGTCGAGACTCCGGACGAAGACCATGTAAAACCAGACGAACGCTTGACCATGTTGACTTCTCCACGTCTGTTTCCATCGCATGCGATCGTGACAGCCAATTCGACGGCAGGCAGTTTAGCAAGCTCGTCCATAGAGAAACTTCGGCTTTTCGATAGCAGGTCTGGAGGGTCAGAGAAGACTTCAAGAGTGTGAGTCTCCCAGGCCAGCTTAGGCACAGAACCGTGGTTTCGGACATAGTGAAGCTGGGTAGGGGTGATCATCCCGGCATCAAAGAGCTCGCGGAGATCCGCTTCAGCATTGAGAGGATGCTACGATTAAGGCTTAGCGACTGGATTGAACGGGGCGAGAATTGAGCCCACCTTGCCAGTGAGCCTCTTCAAGTGGCTCGTTCTGGGTATCCAGTTATCAGGTGTGAACTGATCGTCTGTCTGAATCTCGTAGCCTAATTGGCTTGTCCCATCAGATTTCTGCACAGGCGGACCTGGCTCTCCGCTGGCGTTCGTGAACTTGCTAATTGCCTTCGCTTCCGCTACGAGGTGATCCATGAATCGCTTCTTCTCTGGTGACATATCGTCTGTAGAGTCTCCATGCTCTGCGCCAGGATCTTCCTCTCTGTTGGTCTTTTGATCTTGATAGTCAGCTCCGCCCTTGTTGTCATCGTCCTTCTTATCGTCCTTCTTGTCTTTCTCAGACTGCTTGCCATCGTCTCCTTTCTGTTGTTGCTCCTCCTTCTGCTTCTTCTCCTGTTCTTCCTTCTTCTTGCGCTCCGCTTCCTCCTTGCCGGGCCAGTTTTGTGCCTTCAATTCAGCATCCGACACCTGCAGAGAGAAGCGTGCCCATCCATGTTTATCTTCATGTCCAGGCTCGTGACGGAAATTGGGAGTGAGCTTCTTCACGTCCGCTGCACTGATGACGACCTTTGGATCTTCGAAGAGCTTCAAGAAGTCCTGACGGACCTTCTCTGGCTGCGAGGCATCGCTAATAGTTTTGCATACGGTATCTCGCTCTTCTGTGGACAGATTCGACTGCTCATCCAGTACGCTCTGCAGTTCAGCGTACTCGAAGTCGTCGGGATGCGGAGCACCGTCAGCGGGCGCTCCAGAAGTGCCAGCTCGTCGATTTCCATGAGTGACTGAGTTGTTCAGAGGTCTATGCCTGTTGCGACTGCTGCTCTCATCTGCCAGCTCCTTGTCAGAAGATCCAGTATAGGAGTCGAGGAGTTTGGTGCGATGCGCCTTTGGCCAGACAGGCCGCTTCAAGTAGTCGCTGTAGTCACTGTCAGCCATACTCAGACACTGATTGCGAAGGAAGAGAACGAGCAACAACGCTGAAGAGCGCAATTACCGGAGACTATTTTGGGAGACTTGCTGTTCCTTGGTGAGATCACTCAGACGTTGAAGTGCGGTTAAAGCAAGCACAACAACAAGACTGATTTAACGTAAAGAACCGAAACTTATATACGAACGCGCTTCGAAGAGCCGGAATCGCTGACGGTATCGCTGATATCCTTCCGCTTCGGCACGCGTGATTTCACCACTTCAAGAGACTGTTCCTCTTCGATCTTCTCAAACATATTCACAGCAGCAAGCACACTGCGGCCTTTGATTGGCATAGCCTTCTTGGGCCGCATGTCTGCAGCGAGATCGTCCAGAGGTGGGTAGAGCTTGCTCACGCGGGAGCTCAGAGGCTGAGGCTTGCGAAGCTGTGGCATAGCTTCTACATCCGTCAAAGAAGCCGCTCGTCGATGGATGCCATCTCGCATGGACGTCGATGGATGCCGAGAGGATAGATGCGAATAGCCATCCCGCTTCTCGTAGATCTTGCCTTGTGGCTCAGCGCTGCGCGCATAACGTCGTCCTGTTGCTGCAAGGCCACCTGGTACCTGCAAGAAGCTGCCTTCCTCGGTTGATGTCGATTGACCTCCAGCGCCGATGCGAGAATCTTCTCTGGACAGGAATTCTGAAGGTGCTCTTGACCATACAGAGCTTACAAAGGATGTAGATCGCGCTCGCTGAGAGGCTTCCTCTTCTTGTTTCTGCACCTTCCTTGCCTGAAGTGCCTCGACTCGCAGCAATATTTTCTCGCTAAAAGAGCAAAGAGTCAGCATGCAAAATGTGACGGACTACTTGCAACAGTGCACTCACGTGTCCCATTCGCCAAGACAGTCGACAAGTGCCAATTGCTCGTTCTCCAAGAATATCCTGACCACCTCGTTCCGATCGAAGTCGATGCGTGCAAGCTTTGTCCGTCTCCGCTCATCGATGAAGCATTGTTCCAGATTACGCCAGTCATGTCTCGTCCAGACTGCCAGTCTATGGCTACCATGCTTCAGACTTCTGCCCGGCAATAAGCTTTGATTGGGTTTTGTATCTTCGCTCTCGACCGAGATGTCCGCTTGACTCGCGTTCTCATACGCTTCCGTGTACATGCTGACTTCAAGCTCTGCTTCTTTGAGCAGCTCGTCGAGCACGCGCTCGCCTTCTGGACTGTTTCCAGACTGCTCCGCAAAGTCCAGACTTTGAGTAGGCCAGTTGCCTTCTTGTACGTACTTGTGGTGTATCTTAAGGATGGCAGCGGCTCGAGCAGCTGCTTTCGGATCATTGCTAGAGACTTGCACGACGGTGGACGCGTTGCTGACAGCTGATCCTGCTCGTGAAATTGTTGAACCGGAGCGAGCGCGCTGCGGAGCAGGAGGAGAAATCTGTACGCTTGTAGTCTCCACTTGGACAGGTTCGATGTCTGATATATCTGGATTGCTGAATGGACGGGATCTTCTGCGTCCAGGAGCCGGACGAGAGTGTTTCGTCAAGGGTGGAGGTACAAGCCGGGTACGAGGGCGAGCTTCATCGAGGGCGATCGACATATTGCTTGAATCGCCTTCGAGAGAATGATCTGAATATGCAAAATCAGGTAGTGTCAGCTAGGAAAAAGAGTCAATGCGCACCTGCTTGTGCCAATCCGACTAAATCGGCTTCACTGCTACATCCCTCTACCATTAGCGACGGCATATCATCTCCTGGAACGGGCATTAGCACCCTATAGCCTCGACTAGTCACCGAAGCAGACTAACCTTCACTTCCGACAAAGCTGCCAGCTTCTACGAACATAGAATCCTCATGCAGGTTCTGCTCGTCTTCGACTGGAGGAACGGATGCTTCGGGATACAATGCGGGACTGCGCGATGCGATAGGGTTTGCGAGAGCATTGGGGCGGCCTGGCGTGGAGGTAGTAGGCAGCTTGGGCTCTGGCGAAGACGTCGAGCTCGCCAAATCCATGGCAGTCATCCTCTTGGCTGGTGTGGACGAGACCGTTACAGTGTCTCGTAGTATTTGCTGAGATGTCTGGACCAGTATGCTATCGATGTCGTCGTCACTACCACTTTCTCCTTCCTCGCTTGCTTCAGAACTAGAAGACGATAGGGTGCTATCGAATCGAGCCTTCTGCTGCTGAGCGAGCTCCTTAGATGGCGAAGGTCTTGCCAAACTTGCCTGAGCATCCTCGTCGTCGCTGTTTCCATCTAGAGCTTCGAAGCTATGGCATCCGATGGAAGCAGCCACTGATAACGGCGACGAATCGAAGCTGCCCAGCTCGGTGAACGAAAGCTTGCGGCCTCTGACAACTTGCTCCCTCGGCGTATTAGGCTTCGATCTAACACTCATCGTGCTCGCTGAGGAATAGGAAGCAGATCGACCTCGCCTGACTGTCACATTTGGCGAAAGCTGAGGGCTGTCAAGCGGTGCCAGAGCTCGCTGAAGAGCTGGCGACTTTCCAAGCAGAGCTGCATTCGGTGTAGACTTGTGCGCGGTTCCAGAAGGTGATTGCACCGAAGTCTGCTTTGTTCGGGTTCTACCAGCAGCTGAAGAGTCTATGCGAGCTGGGCTCTGCAGCGATCCCGGTGCGCTCAAGCCCGGTGTTCCGGTAAGCTCCATGGCTTTTGTAGCGTGTCTCGATACTGCTTGGCGTTCTGACTGACTCTGTGTCGCCTGCCTGACGGGTGTTGCAGGCATAATTATTGCAGCTGCAAGTGGTGCAGGAGAGGTCTGAAGAGCGTTTATGGCATTAGCTGAATACCAGAAGCTGGCTGAAGGGTTGCTCACATTGCGCAGAGCAGGCTCCGATTGTCCCTCGATCGGCGACTTGCTGCGATTGATATGAGGGCTGGCTCGAGTAGTCTGAGCTGTTTGTGCTTGCTCGGTGTTCTCCGTTTGCTGTACAGCGGACATGTCTTCCGACTTCTGAACTTCGACACTGATGCTTGGCCTATGATGATCGATTCGCTGCAAGAGTGATGTTGCCGCATCTTGTTCAGCGCTGCCGCCTGGCCTACTGCTTGAAATTGAGGGTGAGAGTGCAGGCCGCAGTACGTTCGTCTCTTTTGATTTTGTAGTAGAATGGACGGCTGCCGTACGCAGCATCTGCAGTAAAGAAGCTTGGGGTTGAGCTG
The DNA here is from genome assembly GCA_001600175.1 of Erythrobasidium yunnanense. Lineage (NCBI taxonomy): Eukaryota > Fungi > Basidiomycota > Cystobasidiomycetes > Erythrobasidiales > Erythrobasidiaceae > Erythrobasidium > Erythrobasidium yunnanense. The sequence continues at coordinate 2,740,344 of BCJC01000002.1, forward strand.
CATGAGCTTGATTGGGAGTAAGAAGGGGAGAAACCGAGCGCGCAGATCGCAGTCTAGCCGGAGTTGAGAAGAGGGAAGGGTTGGGCGCGGGCGATACTGGCATTAATGTCTGCGCAAATCCAGCTGGCGTGGGTTGAGGTGAGGTTGATGAGCTGGGAGCTCGAGGGGATCGATAGGAGCCGGCTATTGCGGCTGCCTTGAGTACTACTTTTGGCGAGGCTTCGGACATTTGAGACAAGGGACTCGGAGATCTCGAGACAGAACGTCGGATACCCGCCTTGGGCGAAAGTAGACCTTCCAGTTTCGCGAAGGGAGATGCACGGTTCTGTGCGAATGTTACCGGCAATCGGGGTGAGCCTAAGCTGGGTGATATATGTCGCGCCTGCTCCTCTTGTTGTTGCACCGGAAGAGAAACGTGCACATCCGGCATTGCGGAGCGTCTTGCCGTAGGCAATGCTGTCCTAGAGTCGGAGACGAACAGGGAAGGCGTGACATCCCTGGGATGGCTCAATGTGCGGGGAATCTTTTCAAGCATATCCGAAGCTCGGGGAGAGGAGGATGGAGCTACCACAAGCTCTGGGCCTCTCGTTATACCAACCATCTGGACGAACGAGTCTGCTTCAGGTTGTACGTCTGTATCGCTAGCTACCTGTAGGCGCTTCACCAGCTTGCCTGCGCGTGGTGTAGACTGAATTGCTGCTGTCAGACCCGATCGCAGGTCATTTCGTGCATACTGATCAGCATGTTCGTATTCTTGAAGCTCTTCTCGCAGCTCCTGCTCTACCGGATCTTCTGCAGCGACCTCATTCGATGCTGTAGACTCTCGGCTTGCAGGTAGCGGAGGCGGCGAGGAAGGAGGTAATGGACTGGTGGTCCGCCGCTCGATCTTGCTTCCTTGTATCGATAAACTGCTTGTGCGCTCACTTGGCTGCGATAGCGCAAGGCTGCCTGCAGAAGGCTGTTCTTGATGCACAAAACGCGCCGGTTCTTGACTTCGAAGAGCATGCTGCTCTTGTGCATCCACCTTGTCATTTGTATCCTGGAAACTATCAAGAAAGCTATCCTGTTCCGTAACGTCGTCCCGCTCCTCTTTGATGATTGGCGGATCCGCATCGTCCCGGTCAACTTCAAGTTGACTACCATCATTCGAAAAGTCTACTGCCATTGAAACGTCCTCTTCCACTTCTCTGATAGGTATCTGCTGAACACTCCGCTCAAAAGCATCATCCTCGGATTCGGATTCCGAACCAGCTATGGACGAGGAAGCTTCGCCGCCCTTTGTGAAGTCGTAGACGGGCGGATCGGCTTCTCCTGGTTCTGCCTGAATATCGTCGGCAAGCGGCTGATGCTGGTTGAATAGGCCTTCATCCATGTAATTGTCGTGATGACCCTGCGGCTGCTCGACATTTGGATTGTCGTGGAGCCCGTCCAGGATATTCGAGTCGTTTTGATACGTTGATGCATCTTCTATTTCCATCTGGCTTTGATCCTTGAACCCGCTTTCGCTTTCGTCGGAATCTGCCATTTCTGGATACTCCTCTTTCGCAACTAAATTCGCTCGGCCACTTTGTACTGCTGTGTAGGCAGCAAGACTGCGACTCCTGCTCCTTTCGCGCTTGACTATGCAACTCCGACTCTTTTCATCCCATTCAAACTCTCCTGCATTCGGCTTCCGGCGTTTCTTGCTCTTCTGTGATGTAAGAGAGGTGTCCGAGCTACGCGATGCCCGTAATAGAAACTCATCGTCTGAGCCAGATGCGGAAGAGGCGGAGTCTGAGATCTTGATAACGCGCGGTGGTGATGATCGATAGACTGTCTTGAGCGGCACGGGCTTGATTGCGGACCATACTTCGCCAATTCCAGTTATTACGGAGGATGTTCTCGCTCGAGAGCGAGATCTTGCTCTGACTGCTGAAGATGGAGGTGGTGCTGGCTCTTTCGCAGACGTTTTGACTGGTATCTTACTTGCAGTAGGCCGCGTCTGAGATGACTGTTTAGGGATCTTACTTGTTGTGAGTACTTTTGGCGAACGACGAGGCTGAGAAGTAGATGCTTTGGGCTCCGAATCGAAGACGTCGCGCTTGGATGGCACTTTCTTGCGAGGGAGGCGCGACTTCGGCGCAACGAACTCGTCTGTATCCATCACCGCATCTTGAGATACAGCTCTCTGCTTGCCCTTGTCGACCTTAGCCTTGACGGGTGGCCTTCGTGTCCTGGGGGTCCTCGATGATGCTACCGCAACTGGCGCATAAGGAACCTGAGTAAGCGGGAAGCGATTAGACTGTATAGCAGCTCACCACTATCTGAGTCATCGCTGCTGTCCTCTGCAGCTTCCTCCTCGTGATTCTGCTGCAGTTCAGGACTCCCGCTTGTATCGGGCGTCGGAGGGTGCTGTAGCTTGATGGCTTTCGCTTTGCCTTTAGCTTTATGTACAGGCGTAGGCTTTGTATGCCGTTGCTGGCTCTTTGCTGCTACTACTTTGCTTGACATTTGCGATCTCTTTTGTTGTTTATCGACGTCTTGTCTTTACGCGTGCGATGTCGATCCAGCGTACAGCAAGCGGCTTCACGCGTGTAGCAACGGCAGCATAGAGGCAGCAAGTGATTCCAACTCGAGATGGCGCAAACTCGTAGAGAAGATTGGTCAAGAAGCGAGTCGCGACCGGTTGACTTCTTTCATAAATTGCGGTTATCCTCTCCGGCGGACGCAGTCACCATGATACCCTACCAATGTACACCTTCGAGAAATGGTAGTAATGATACAAGCTATCAAACCTTTCCTTGGCTCCAAAATCTCGCACTTTTCAGGCTTGTCCGAACCTTTCGCTCAGGTTGCTCCTACATTTTACTATCAAACGAACTTTCCAAATCGAAAGTTGCGCTTTCGAGTTGTCGGGGTGGGAGTGCTGTCTCCACCTGCACCACCGTCCGAACCGCCAGAGCCCGAGCCAGAATCGCCAGAGCCAGATCCTGAGTCACCTCCTCCACCACCTCCTGATCCTGAGTCACTACCTCCTGATCCTGAACCTGAACCTGATTCCCCTCCCGACCCTCCGCCAGAGCCGCTGCCTGAAGTAGGCTCTGGCTCGGGCGGAGTGTACTGGTCAGAAGTAGTTGCTGGGGCAGTATCCTCGGTCGTCGAACTATCTCCTCCACTAGGGAGATCAGTTGGACCAGCAGCGTCGGTGCTGTCAGTCGTGGTGGCCGTAGGCAGACTAGTGTCCGTAGATGTAGGTGTGCCAGAGTCTGTTACATCAGCTGTGGCAACAGGGAAGCTCGACGTCGCATCGGTTGGCACAGGTCCAGCATCGATAGTCTCGATGGTCAACGGTGCATCCGTATAAACAGCCTGAGTGGCCGGGTCTGTGTAGGCACTAAGGTTGTAAGTTGTAGTTTCTGCATACGTTGTCGGTGCCGGAAGACTCGTGGTGAAGCTCTGCACGAAGCATCATATGTCAGACGGTTCTCAAAGCCAAATGCAAGCTGAACTTACGACGAGGTCGGTCGTTGCGGTAATCGTGACCGTAGGGAAGTTAGAGGCATCCAAGCCTGGATAGCAGGCTTGCGTGTAGTCAAAGCATAGTGGGACGGCGCAGCTTCCACTGGTGGTGTCATAATTTGGATACCAGCATCCGCATGTACCGTAGTAATCGAACTAGACATCAAGAGATGCGTAAGATATGGCTTCTATCGCGAGCTCACGCAGACTTACCGAATAATTAGGCTTGTCGCAGGCCACCTTAACGCACCGTCCGTTTACGGTTGCATACCCGTAGCGGGTTGGGCAGACCTAGAAAACAGTAAGGTAAGATATGGCATACAAACTCCTTGAAGTGTGCCGATCATGCCTACACATTTGTTGTTGTAGTCCAGTATGAGCGGCGGTTGGCAGATATCGACACAGTCCCCTCGATCATTCCTCTGCTGCCCTTGTGGACACGTAGGGACGCATCTTTGCTCGAAACGCTCCGTACCGCCTGGGCAGATACAGTACGAGCCATAGGGTGTGATGACACGGACTGAACCGTTGATAGGACACGGAGGAACGACGCAGCCGTCTTCTCCATCTGGTCTGAAGCCATACGGACATACGCATTGACCGTTACTGTTAAGCTCCTTGGGTTCTTTGCAGGTCTGGCATCCGCCCGGGCAGGGAGATGTGACAACCGGAACGCAGCATCCGTTGACTCTGTCGTATCCTTCTTGACAGGCTGGGCGAGGCTGTAAAAAGCATCGCATATCATTATTAGCGCCTTTACATGTTGTTAGGTGGCCGATATAGCCTTACAGGTTTTACGGGAGGTGGGCAGCCGCAAGGAGGCTGAGGGCAAACCTCTGGATTTGGGGTCGTCGATTTAGCTGGGCACCCCTGCTCTGGGGGAACTATCGCATCGCCAGTGAAGCCTTTGATATAGGGTACGACAGGTGAAGCCGTCCGATTGTAGGTGACATCGTAGCCAGTAACACCGCAGTAGCAATCGTATGTGTATCTAATTCGCAAAGTAAACTCTTCCTATACATTTCCAGTAAGGTATCGCGAGAACTTACGTCAGAAAGCTTTCGTAGTAATCGGATCGCTTGGTGCGGTCAGTCATAGCAGAGTACTGCTTCGCAAAGCATTGTACGACCTGCACCGAGCTCCGTCAGCGAGTCCTCTGCTCATATGTGTGCTGGGACTTGCTTGATACGCTGTGTCCGGAGAGCAAAGACATTCGTGCTCTGCAGAGCTGTAGGACGGATGCTCAGCGCAAGTCCTACTCATGCAGATTCTCGACATGTTGTAGGAGAACTCACTAGCTTCCCTTGGTAATTGACTCTTGATAGCATTTCGATCGTATAGCATGAAGATTGGGACAAGCGGTCTGTAAACACCGTCGAGCGGTTAGTACTAAGAGATTGGGCTTGACGGGTCTCTGCAGCACCTTGTTTCCATTAGGAAAAGCGACGTAGTCCACATCTTGATAGATGAGAAAAGCTGCGGGCCGGCAGCTCAGTTGCATATTCTCAAGGGGCATATCAGGAGATGCTGACCTGGATCTCCTCTGTTTGCAGGGGGTGGGTCCACCTTCGTTCGTTGCGCGACCGCTACGGCCAGTGTTGCCCAAAGGGCGACGAAAGCAGCCTTCATCGAGGCTGAGTATCTGGAAAGAGGTTAGCTGTCTGGTCAGATAGAAAGGATGAAGAGAAGGAAGAGAGAGTCAAGTTATAAACTGGTACATCCAACCTTGTTGTGAGCGGGGAGGGGGGAACAGTCCAAGACCGCCGGGCGGAGGCTGTATATACGGGTGTCACGGTCTGTTCCTTGCTTCATGATTCAGGGCTCGTCAGAAGCGTGGTAGGGAAGCTTTGCAGTGAACACAGTGGGCGTCTCGATGGTGTGCCAAGATGATCTGTGAGCTCCCGAATGAGTTTTGCGGAGAAGATCATAGAGACCCGCACAGCTACACCACATTTTGCCAGGCAGTGTCGTAGAGCATAGAAGCGTAATTTGAAAGGACCCACTGCACCTCACTATACCCAGATGACATGCCAAGATAGCACCTGACAAGTCCGCCCGGAAAGTCCCCCTAATTGATCAGTCCAGGCCTTCAAGAGAACGATTCAGTACTCGGATTGGCTGAAGTTTTTGGCGGGTTCTGGCGATGGGCTTATAAAGATGGGGGTCAGTATGTGCATAAGGAAGTACGAAATTGATTTCGTAATAAGCTTCGTCATCGCGGACGGCCTGATCCAGCAAAAAGCGCTGTCTAATCGAAGCCCATACAAGCTGCGGTGATATCCCCGTGCACAGTCTATATTGTGAAGTTTTGTCAGGGTGCAGGCCGTCTAGTAGATATATCTGAATTCTGGGTGTCGACTGGAAGGTGTGAAGCAAGTCAGCCATGCTTAGCTCGTGCATGCAGAACAGAGCAACATACCTTCCAAGAGTATCGACGTCTTTTGCTTGCAGTCGTTGATCGCGTTTGCCGCTGGCGCGAGCTCTGTTTTCGTAGACCATGTAGAGGGTGAGCAAACCTGCAACAACGAAGACACTGGAGCCAGTAGCTAGGTTGAGCCGGTTCCCAATGCTGTATCCTGATTTGGCGTCTGTGTTAATGTATGACCATGTGCTGTAGACAGAGAAAACGGTGTGAGAGTGTTTACTTGGAGGCAAGCGCATATGAAGCGTACCCTGTGATACTGCCGATAGAGGACAGACCGGTCACAGCTGCGACTGTTACTGCTCTGACTGTGTCTGGCGATGCGTTGGCAGTTGCCCAACCCAAGACTAGCGGCCCGTATGCGAAGCCACCCATCTGAGTCAGGAAGAGAGCTGCATATCGGACTTTTGCATCGGTCAAGAAGTGGTACCAGAGAGCATAGCCGATGATGGCCAGGGCTGTCGAGCGTGTCAGGCTATGAATGTCGGATAGAGGGTATGCATCGCTTACAAACGCTAAACATGATAGATAGACCATGTTGCTTGGTGCGCTGAGCGATGTAGCACATCGTCAATGCGAAAGCGACTCCAACTACTGGCGGTGGGACGGCATATAGCTGAATTTGTACGGTCGTCTTGCCAGGGTAGATGACGCTGTAAAACAGAACGATCAGAGAGGAAAGGACAAGCCAGCAAGTGTACTTCGGCCTACCGAAGGATGGAGACAGTGAAGATACTGAGACCTTGTACGGTGATGTTATTGCAGATGTAGAGCCAGATGCAAGCGAGTGTGACGGGTGAGAACAAAGCTTGTTGGACGAGCTTGAAGGTTATTGCTTCTTTGTGTTGCGAGACAGCAGGCTGATCTGCGAAGAACCGAGCTTTGGAAAGCGCGCGTTCTGCTTCGTTGAAAAGGCGCGTCCTGCTTGGGCTTTTGACCGAAGGTGACTTAGCACAGAAGCTGAAATTGTTAGATGAGAATCAGACTTACTCGGCAGGGAAGATGACGAAGAGAATAAGAGCAACTCCAATGGTAAGAATACCCTCGACCTAAGCAGAGGAGGCGGACGTTAGTGAAGAGCGACTCCGATAGATTATAACTCGTTGCCCACCAAGAAGATGTTTCGCCATTTGGCATCTAGCGATCCAATGGCGGAAAGGGACAGCAAGCCAGAAGCGAGCAGTCCACCAAAAGCTGAATAGACACATCGACAATTAGCGAGTCGCTCCGCAGATCTCGTGCAGAGGGAGACTGACCTGAGGAACAGCCTGCTGAGAACAGCAGAAAGAAGCCAATACGTACAGTGAGTTCGCTGCGTCGATAGTATCTCGTGAGGAGATAGGCGCATCCAGGCATCGTAAAGGATTCCGTCAAGCCGAGGAGGACTCGGACGGTGAAGAACTGCCCTCGATTGTGGATGAATGCAGTGCACATAGTGACGATGCCGAAGAGGAGAGTCGCAAAGGGTACTAGCCAGAAACCATACTTCTTGACTAGAAGGCCGGCAGGAATATCGGTGAACTGGCAAAAGATAAGGGATGTCAGCGTAGGTGAGGAGAATATATCTCAGACGCACGAAGTAAATGATGAAGTAGATACTGGCTCCAATATTGAAGTCGTAAGTTCCCAAGCCAAGGGACTTCTCCAAGCCTGCGACCTTTGCATTTCCAAGATTGGTCCTCTAGAGTCTTCTGTCAGCGTCAAGGTAAGGTTTCATCGAGAAGTTACTCGCATCGATAAACTGGAATAGATAGGCGATCCAGACCTGGGCGCAAGGAAGTCAGTGCATTGAGCAAGCTCTTCGGAACATATGGACACCTACAACCGGTAGGATGTATAGATCCTATTAGGAAGACTTGCTTGTCAGCATTCTAAGCGATTCTTTACATCGGGTCGACGCACTTGTTTTCTGACCAGCCGTCTCTCGGCAACTGGGTCAATAGCAGCCGATTCTGCTGAGGTATCTCTGGTGTGTGCGGCAGAAATGTCTTGCTTTTCTGAGTCTTCGGAGCTGAACTCGCTCAAATGGCTCGCCTTGTGAGCCAAGACTGGCGCAACTACCTCAGCAGACATAACGCCTCAATGTCTGTCAGGTGTGTAGCGAGGAATAATGAGGGATAGGTAGTCTAGTGCGGATGGGCTTAAGGATGCGAAAGGAAAGGGAAGAAGAGGGAAAAGACGAAGAAAGTTCAGGAAGAAGAGAGAAGACAAGAGGAGCTCGAGCTTGAGCGAATCGCGAGCGAAGGTGACCTTCCCGTCTGCCTCTTGTGCTTCTTGCACGGTCCACACGGGGAAGCCTCGCAGTCGACATGGTAAACGCGGGCTGAGTGCAAATTCGGCAGAGATCTATGCTGACTTTCACCGCGTTCAGTCCTTGTTTACGACGGAGGTTCAAGCGTTTCGCCAGCGGTTTGACAGAAGACACGCGAGTACCCAGTCCGATATGGGCTGTCCGCATCGGGGCAGGTGAAAGATTTTGTCTTCTGAGGCTCACGGTGATGTGATGCAGCCATCGATGCGATTTCCAGGCTTCCTTTCGCGAGCGAGCTGCTGAGCTGGGATCGCGAGCGGCCTTTATTGCATTGAAAAGCACACTCCTCTGCCTTGTCTTGGACTCGTTGCAGCAACCCGCGCAACGATTGGGTGTCTTAGACGTTCAAGAGTCTAGCGTACCCCTCGTTACTCGAGCTCATTGGCGTAAGTAAGAAGCCAAAGACAACCAGAATTGTCGCCTTGGGTTTAGATCGCAAGAAACAGCCCAAGAACAGCAGAGGGATCCCATCGGGCATCGTCTTGGTCGTTCATCATCCTTCTGGCTTCTGCAGCTGCTCAGTTGCCTTCAGCCTTTATCGCTCGGATCCGCTGCTGGCCGTGGCCTCGTTCGGCCGTCGCAAGGTGATAAAGAAGACGGCAAAGCTGGACCGGCTCTTGTGTCTCAAGACTTAGACACGACTTCTCTTCCTAACAATAACTATCAAGCATGGCTGACAGAACCGAAGTTCTCGTGGTCGGAGGTGCGCATGCTCGACAGCCCTGAGTATATGTGTCACGCTGAAACTCCGACTTATTGGACAGGTGGACCTGTGGGCACGCTCATTGCAGCTCAGCTATGGAGGTTCAAGCATAGCGCTATCGTGATAGACAAGGAGAACAAAGCAGGCGTGCCGATATATGGGAGAGCATGCACTCTGTAAGTCGGCTGCTCATTGCTAGTCAAGCATGCGAGTCGCAACTAGTCAAGTTACTGACTGCCTCTCTGCAGATGGTGCCGTACTATGGAGCTGCTGGACCAGCTAGACCTCTGCGAACCTCTGCTCGAAGCCGGATGTTACACCAAAACGGGCTACAACTACCGCAATGGTATATCGCAGCCAGGAGGGTGAGTACTCTCTGATGTGAGCCCATTCAGCTTAGACGCAAGCTGACTTCCTGATGCTAGACTGACGTTCGGTCAGGTTCGCATTATATCTCTTGTCAATGTATGGGGAACCCAACAAGCTGATCCATATTTGTGCCTTCTTTTGTAGCGTATGGACAAGCACGGCGATACTCGCTTCGGATTCGCCCTCCATCTCCGCCAGCGCATCATCGAAAGGTGTTTTGAACAGGTATTGGCGGACTACGGCAGCGCACCAAGGCATCAGACAGAGATCATCAGCTACACAATCGATGAGAGTCGAGACTATCCCGTCGTCGCGGTTGTCAAGGACCTAGTGAAGACTGAGGAGTACGAGATCCATTCGTGAGTGTACGACTGCCTCCTTGCCTGCTTTCTTATTAGCTGATCAAATTTTCTTGTGTACAGTAAGTATATCGTAGGAGCAGACGGCGCCCGCTCTCCTGTTCGTCGTATTGCAGAGATTCCTTTCATCGGCGAGCGAACAGGCAACAAATGGATTCGCCTGGACGCGACAGTCACTACGAACATGCCTTCCCCTCGGACACTCAACTCGGTACAAAGTGAAACGCACGGTCTGGTGCTGTGGTGTCCGATCGACGAAGGCAAGACTCGCATTGGCTTTGTCTGGAATGCGTCTCTGCAAGAGAAGTACGGAGAAGACGGAGCCACTGCAGAGAATGTCATGGCAGAAGCAAAGAAAGCTGTTGCACCTTTTACACTGGAATTCAAAACGCTCGACTGGCATACGCTTTATGGCATCGGACAGTGCATCGGAGATTCCTTCGTGAAAGGCAGAGTTCTGCTTGCTGGTGATGCTGTGCACACACATAGTTCTGGAAGTGCTCAAGGTCTCAACACCGGAACGTTCGATGCTACCAACATGGCATGGAAATTGGCGCTCGTCCTGAAGGGAGCAGCTGGTCCAGAGTTACTGGAAAACTACAACGAAGAGAGGAGAAACAGCGTGCAACAGATGATTGATAACGATAAGATCATCTCATCTCTCATCTCGGGCGTCTTGCCGCCCAAGTTCCAAGGCCGGAAGGATCACCCTCGTGATATTCTGGACGAGTTCTTCGAGAATGCCAAGACGATTGCTTTTACCCTTGGTCTTGGTGTTTCATATGGTGAGTAGCAACGGATGATCCACATCACGAGCGACCACTGACCGTCAACGCTCAGCACCGAACAACCTGCTCAACGTGACGCCTGTCCAGCCGCCAATCGCGAGCATTCTGGCAGGCGAGCGTGGACCCGACGTGTCTCTGTCTCGTCTAGGTACCAGTGAAGCCTCTCCTCTACAGCGAATCCTGCAAAATAAGGGCAACTTCAATGTTCTCATCTTCGCCGGTGTCCCACAATCTACCCAGCCGAAGCTCGAGAAGATCCGAAAGTATCTTGACGGGGAGAACAACTTCACAAAGACGTACGGGCTAAATATCGTAAATACGCTCACCATCTTCGGACTCGCTGGAACGGGTGCAAGTGACGTAATGAGTGGTCTACGACCTTTCGGCCAAAGCTACTACGACATCACGCAGAAGGCGCACGAGATCTACGGCATTGATCCCCATCAAGGTGCTTTGATCGTGCTTCGGCCAGATGGTTACCTCGGAAGAGTCGTTCAGCTGGATGAGCCAGAACTGCTAGAGGAGTACTTTAGCAGGTTCTTGATACCTCTTTCCTCAAGACAGCCAACCAAGTTACAGAATGGGAATGGCCATCACCACGCTTGAGGTGTTTGTACTGCATCAGCTGTAATTCAGCAGCGGGAAGATAGTGTAGTCAGTAGATTTGACAGTAGAGTTTCTGTATAGGTTTTATTGAGTACAGTATTACAACAGTAAAGATGGACAGCGGCTTCATGCCCAAATGCCCAAGACTGCCATAATGATCGCGCCCAGCAGCACACAACCAAGTGCATACAGCACTTTGCCTATCGGCGCCTCTCTCATTTCTTGATGGAACAAGAACTCCGAAGCCAAAAGCTCGATCAGACCGGTATATACGAGTACTCCAGCTGACAGCGCATCCAGTATCCCAGACAGAATGATAGCTGTCGGTGAGTCTTGGCTGTATGTCTTCCTCACTAACAGGCCTATTGCGAGGCCAGCTGGTGTGATGAAGGCATACAGAATGCCTGCGTATAAGGGTACTCGTCGCATCGAAGCTGGTAGCGAGAGGTTCGCCAGTCTTGCTCCCAGGCCAAGTCCTTCGAACATCTGATGCAGCGTGATAACCACGAAAAGGGTGGTGAAGCGCTCGACGACAGCCAGTGTCATTCCGATGACGAAAGAATGCAGAACCACTCCGACCTCCAGGATGGCAACTCCAATGATCTGCGTCCTGCTCTGACTCGTTGACTTGCCTCCCTGTTGCTTTGATGTGCCATTCTGATTCCGCTGTACTGCACCGTAATCGCGTTGCTGTTCATTCTCAAGACCGCCGTGAGGATGTGCGTGATCGTGCGCTTGCACTGAGTACCCATTATACACACTCCCGTATATACTCTTGGTATTCCTCCTGTGATCAGTCTGGAAAGAGCATAGTAGCGGCCGTTTGCTTGGGCTATGAGAGATGCTATGGCTTTTTATACTGTTCGCACTCTTAGGCAGGATTGGTACCCTTAAAGTCTCTTCGTCCGTGAGTGCATGTGCTGACTCGTTGTCGCAGTTGTCCAGTATGTCGTGCTCTGCTGCGGTTGTTGGTGACTCGCCGTTGTCTGCGTCGCACGGCCCATGCGAGCTATGTGCGTTCTCGTGGTTGTCACTATACGGACGCTGGTCAGATCGAAAGCGAACATGTATACTCGCAACCTACTAATCCATGCCGATTCGCTTCATGAATGCGTTTCCAGCACGGAAGGCCAGCAATTCGACCGTGACTGCATCGCATGTCTGTTAGTACTGACTTTAATGACAGAAGAACTTGCATACATACATATAGAAAAAACTGCGAACATGGTTATGACCGGTGCCCAGTCGTAGTTGTGCCATATTTCCGGCAATCTTGGATCTTTCAGCTCTTCGAAAGCTGGAGAGAGGAGATGTACGAAAGCTGTACTGATGATGATGCCGCTGCCGAGGTATTCTGCGTGAACGTGGAACGTCATATCAGCGGAGCGTCTCTTCGGAGTTCGTAGTCAAGTCCTACTCGTGAAGTCGAAGAAAGCAGGAGCCAGAGTATTGTTGAAGTAGGAATCGTCTTTCTCGTCATCGCTTGTAAAGCTCTTGACCACCACGGGCAGAAGGGCTCCAAAGAGAGATGTCTTTTTGTACCAAGAAGATAGCATTCAGCGTCAGCAATGATACATTACCCCCTCCTAGAGGATACCTACGATTAGGATCACAAAGACCGCCGCAATCCGCAGTTTAGTATCTGAAGTCTTGCTTTCCGCTTGAATCGCTACGTCAAGTATCGCATCTTGCAGAGACGAAGACATCGAGACGGCCTGTAAACGCCTTCTAATCAGGATAGAAAGAGATCCGGACCAGACGAAAGCCGAAAGCCAAGAGCAAGCCAGACGTTGTCAAAGGAGGGTGGGTCGCGAGCCAAAGAAAGGGCGGTAAGGTATCCAAAGCATCTAAATCGCAGGACATCTATATTACGAGCTGTGCTACAAGATCTATGCTACTCTACATCCCCCATGCAATATGCACATCTAGCCAAGGACTACGTAGTTCGAAATCATGCCCATCATGCCTGAGCGAACGATCCTGTCTTCCAAGCTTATGACCACGCGAAAGACATCCAGATTGACGGTGTGCCACCTGTATTCGTGCCGCTCTACAAGGCCGCGAGTCCGGGAGAGATCAAGTGTTGCTGAATGGATAGTCTTGCCTATCTCGAGCACCTTCTTACTGCCATCGCCGGTGTCGACCTCTTCCCTGCCCTCTGTGGTTTCGCTCGCATAGGTCGGATCAAAGACCTCCCCAAAGCCAGAGTCAGATGAGCCAGCAACGGCTTCTTTCATGTCATCGAAGTTGAATGCCGCCTGAGAAGCATGCCGCAGAGGTACATCGTCCCACCAATATCTCCATATACGGTCTGTTACTCTTGCGATCTCCCAATTGGTCATGCGCCCGTAAAATGCATTTCGAAGATTAGTTGTCGGGACTCGTGCTTGCTCGAAGGGGCTTTCTAAGCGCGTCACGCTGATGACCATATTTTGAAACACTTGACTATCATCGGCACCCATGGAAGAGGCATGTTTCGAAGCAGGTCCGCAGACGGCCATTCTGGCTAACAAGCCAGATGTTCTATCTTGTGAGCGTTCGAAGCCGTCGAGCTGAAGTTGCATGTGTTCGCATGTCTCTATGTTCGATGGCAGTCCCGCTTGTAGCTAGATTTGCAAGAGAAACTCAGGTCAGTCGCCGAGATTAGGGACAGATAGCGCGATAAGCATCGACTTACCACAATCGGCTGCGAATGGTCTTGGACCATCTCAAGCATACGAAGACGTGCTTCTGTATCTACTAGATGCTTCCAATCCTTGCTGCGAACGTCAACGTCTCAGCCTTTATCTCTGAGGCATATCTCATCATAACACAATGAGCTACTCACGAGGCCAGCTTGCATGGCAGCAGCTCTACCAAAGTCAGATGCTGGAATATGTTGCTGACTATCTCCGGCGGAAGCGCAGAGCCAGCAAAGTTGCAGTCCAAGTCATAGCTGGAGGATGATCCGGATCTTCGGGCTGGCGAAGGCGATTTCGCACGCAGGAAGGAGAGCATGGAGGATGAAGTATGAGATGAAGGATCTGTTAGAAGACAATGCCGGGGAGAAGCCTGAACTTGCTCTCAATCTGAGATGACACGATACCGGTAAGGCTTAAAAGAAAGAAGCAAAGGGAGGCTGAGAGCATTGCAATTCAGACACTCTTATAAGTAGCTCACAGACTGTATACGTTCCGCATACCTCATGCTCGATACATTTGGTCTACGAAATCGACCGTCTTCCGGGCGAACGACAATGCTTGTGCTCGATTTTCTGGGGACAACAACAGAGTACTGCCACTAAGTACGGAGGTGACTGAGTACTAGCTTAATCGGATTCATTCCCTCTGATCTCCCCCTCCGAGAAGACCGAGAAGGGCGTTGTGAGCGTAGATTGCGTTCCAGAATAGAACTGCTCTCGTCGGAATCTGCAATGCTTCTCGTAGATTTCCTCTGAAGACTTGTCGACGGTCGCTACTTCACCTCTGGCTAGCCTGACAGCCTGTTCGTACATGGCCAAATCGCCAGCAGAGCTTTCATAAGCCAGCTCATTCGAGAGGTTGAGGTTCTTGAATTGATTGACATAGCTCGTGTATTCCGCAGCTTCAGAAGGCCGCACTTTGGGTTTGAGGAGACGGGTTGCCAGACCCTCCGTAGTGTTTGGCGGCGGAAGGGAGACCTCTTCGTCGGATAATTCGCCTTCGCCCTTCTGGCCATCTCCGGTATTCTTGCCCTTGCCAGTCTTGGGACCCTTGAGGGTATCGCTTTCGCGAGATGTCTTCTTGTTGACAGTCATCCAGCGCTTGACTCCGACACCGATTCTGTCCACCTCGTCAGCATGATGAACTAATTTCACTGGCATCAGCACCTACCTCGCAGCATGCATAGGCATGATAGGCCGCTCCTTGAACGGACTGAGCTCACTCGCATCCGTGATATAGCGATCCGACCCGTTCATACGGGGATTGTAGCGAGTTGTGCTATTGACTTTGTAGGCAAAGTGTCGCTCTAGCTGAGTGAAGAGCTTGGGCCGGTAGCTGCGATGAGATATGCATAAGCTTTTCAGCGAGTCCGCAAGGGAGTAGCCAACATACTACTCCAGCCAGTAGTTTCCGTCGTGCTTCGAGCCTTCATTTGCCCGATCGTGAAGCTCTTCCGGCTGTATTTGCCTGTCTAGGAATTGCCTAGTGAACCAATGTCTGTAGTCGCGCCTTGCCCTCAAGATCTGAGACTCTTGCTTGGGTCCTTCTTCCAGGAGAGCATGTTCGCTTGACTTCTCTAGTTCCAGATGTGTCTGTGTATTAGGCGATCCTTCTGCATATTTGAAGCCTCCTGAAGAGTCCACGATCAGGCTGTCGAGAGCAGGAGTAGGCTTTCTTGACAGCGCGCTGCCGCCGCTCAGAGTTGCTGCTATTGGCTGCGTAGCAAGTAAATTACTATCTGCGCCTTCGATACCAAGGAAAAGGTTGATGCTGTTCTGTTTGTCTTGGTCGAGGGCCACATTCGCATAGAAGCGCTTGATTCCCTCAATCATGTCTCGAGAGTGAGATGTCCATTGATTGATCTTTCGGTAAGTGTTCATCGTATTGACCAGGTGCGATCCTCCATACTGCAAGGCAATTGTGTCTCCGTGGCTACGCAGGTATCAGCAAGCTTAAACCGGGGACTGAGCAGGATTTATAGCTCACTCATGGTACATCTCGGTCAAGAGATTAACAGCATCGTTGTCGTAGCCTAGATGTGGATCGGACAGGACACCCAGAGCGTGCAGCTGATGCCCGAACGCTGCTTTCGCGATAACGAATTGAGCGGCATTTGTACGACTAAAGTATACTCAGCACTTGACTGGTCCACATCAAGTGCCTGCAACCTACTCCAAGCAATCGATACAGTTGGTTCGGCACACGCCCTCTTGCAAAAGTGGGGTAGATCTGTACGAAGCAGTCTCTTCGCTGTCGTCAGGAACAATTAGCCAGGGTCGATACGGTATTGATAGAACTCGCGCACCCGCCTGCCCGCTTCTCGCGAGCGAGCATTTCCAGGACAGCAGGTTCTGCGCCTGAATGGAAAAAGCCAGTCGTTTCGATGACTTCCTCAGCTATATCTTCGAGGACGCCTATGACGTCCATCGTACGGCTGTGGAGCAGATCTCAGTACATTGCAAGGAGAGTCGACACTTGGCCAACGTACTTCTTGTAAGCTGCGCTCATATCGAAGGGTATGTACCGCACCCTCTGCTCTTCCGGCAAGAACTGATTCAGGTAGTCGATGCATTCCTTGAATGGTTCAATGAGCCGAGACTCCCGTGCTTCATGTTCTTTCCTCTTGATCAAGTTCAAGGCGATGATAGGTGCGCCGTAGCGATAGAATAGATCATCGAAATGGAGCGCAGCAGCGGAGTGGTACGGATCGATGAGATGTACTGTAAGTCTGAATCAACATAGGCCTTCTGGATGATAGGAAGAGACTTACGGTGGATAGGCGGCTTCAAGCTGGCTGTGCTAGTGTCTTGTTGCCAAGAAAGCGGTATACTGCCTCGGTTCTGCACATAGCTTGTATATCGAGGATTGAGTTGACGGGTCTCTTCTTCGCCCGACTTGCCAGATGCCGGTACATAGAATGATGTGGTGAGCGCCTCGGAAACGATTTGCTCGCTTTCGACATCATTAGCTACGTTGCCCTGTTTTTACATCAGCATCAATAGTATATAAGATCAACGGTGTGCCTACCTCGTCATTGACGCCTCTCTTCAGGAACCTAGCGCCAGCGAAGTATCGGGACCGCCTAGCTATGAGCGTAATGTAGATAGTCCGTCCAAACACTGACACCTCTGATGAAGCGTGCCTATGTTAGTGCAGTAGCTTCAACAGTTCAGTCCCTACTTACTAGCTTGATCCACATAACCATAAACAAGCGGAAGGACCCAACAACTCCTTTCTTTCTTTCCATCCCGACCCTCCGTCTCCATAGATTCGAAGAAAGCATTGCTCAACAAGAAATGATTCCACACGAAACGATCGTTGAATCCCCAGGCTGATTTCGTGATTGTCGCTCTATCGACATTGGGCGTAGAGCCAGCTGGAACTTCGTGGAAAGCGTGGTCTGCAACATGCTGGACTCTTGATGATTCTATAGATGAGGCTGGGCGGTTGCCTGTTGGCTGAGTCAGGTTGGCTTGTAAGGTGCTCGTGAGATCGTATGTGTAGCTAGTTGAAGACATATCAGCAAGCAGCCTGATGACATGCAAATAATCTCTATACCTGAAGTAGAAATTCTTCGAGAGGTCGACTTGCTGGAAAGCGCTATACAGGCGACTTTCTTCCACTGGTTTGTCGGGCTTGACATTTGCGCTGACGGAGATCATGAGCGATTCCTCGCAGTGATAAACGTAGTGTCCGCCAATAAGGGCTACTGCAGCTCTCTGCTTGATGAGAACAGCATACCATCCAGCCGTAAAGCGGATGAAGCCGACGATGCCTGTTTCGCGTAGTTCAGCTCAGCAATACAGTATTCAGACGAGACGACCACACCGTAGAAGAGAGGGACTACTTTCTGCAGTCCTCCTGTGGTCTTATTGCCATCTTCTATCATCTTGAGCAGATCAGACACCTCCTGCTTCGAGTATATCATACCGTCCTCCGTGATGTTCAGATCATGGGTAGGGTCGTTCGTAGAATAGTGTCTATCGATTTTGAGCACTCTATAGCGTGAATCTGACTGGTTTGAAGCGATCACATATAGACGCTGTATCGTGCTTCGAGGTCAGTCGCGGGATCTCGACAAGTCCAAGAAGAAACAGCGCACGCTTTCAGTCTTGTACATTGCATACTTCTCCAGTACAAGTCTGTCTGGTTTGGCAGGCTGGTCTTGCTGCTGAGGTGGATCGAGCGTCGTCTCTTTCGTCTTGCTCGACTGGTCGCCAGGTCCATCTCGCAAGGGTTTCTCAGACACATCCTCAGGCTGAATCGTTGCTGCTGGTGCTCTCAAAGATCCGCCCTCGTATGCGTCTGCAGCGTGCTCGACATTCGGTCCTCGCTCGAATGCCGACTCGTGAGGGAGCTCATTCTCTGAGCCTGATACGTCTGCGCCATGGTCCAGCGCTGCTATAAGCTCGTTACTTGAAGGCATCTTAGATTATGCATGGCGTCGTTTGGCGGGAATGCGAACGCATGCAAGCTATACGGCCCATCGCTAATATCGATACGGATGGTCATTCGGAGTCTGCTAAGCATATCGGTACTCTACCAAGTGCTAACTTGTCCATCTCCCGTAGCAGTAACGCTGCTGTTCTCCCAGAATTCGCCAGTCTTATTCTCGATATTTCCCACAGCCAATCTGCATGGAATCTTGGCTCCATCAGCAAGCGATTTAGGCGCATCTCCAATCAGGTTGCCCATGTCGGTATCTACCCATCCTGGGCAGCACGCATTGATGTAGTAATCGGGGTTTTCCGCTGCGAATGCTTTCGTGAAAGCTGTGACGAAGGCCTTCGAGACGGAGTATGCCTAAGCGAACACGTTAGCAAGAGCATCATATTACGACGCAGCAAGATGCGTACCTGCTGGGCGAAGCCTGCTTTTCGATCCTGGCCTTGTTCAAGCAGTGACTGGGCAATATCGCATCAGTACGGTGGAATGAGCGATCGATCAGTTTGGAACTCACCTCGTACTCGCTAAGAAGCTTCTCGACACCCTCTGTTGACTTTGAAGCCTCCCGGAATTTGTCCTGCACCTCTTCCGAGTAGATCTTCAGATGACAAGCTACACTGGCGATATTGACGATCCTTCCCTGCTTCTTGATGAGAGGTAAGAAGGTCTTGCACATCTACAGACATGGTCACTGTAAGCGATGTCCTCCGGTATCGATGTTTCGCGTACATTGGCTGTTCCTCGGTAGTTCGTATCGATCGTCTTCTTTGTATTTTGTACACTGAATCCTCCGCCTTCATAATCCAGATTGATGCCTGCATTGTTGATCAGAGCTGCAATACTGCCTTTGCCATGCTCTTTCTCGAGCTCGCTCGCGAAAGCCTTGATGCTCGAAGGGTCGCTGATATCGAGCTTATGATGGCGCGCTTTTGAATCTTCAGGAAGACCAGATCCAGAAGTCGATGTGAGATACACCGTGTAAGGCTGCTTTCCTGAAAGAAGCGTCTTTGCGATCCCTAGTCCGACTCCCCGGCTCTGGGAAATGACACTCAGCCGTCATGACACTTTACCTGTCAGATTGCCCTGCTTACTGCGCCTGTAACGACGATGATAGGTGCTGAAGACATGGTAGAATTGAAGGTGGTCAGGAGCAGAAAAGCGAAATAGCAGGAAAGTCTGCGCGATGAGCGATGGATGTGCAAATCATCAGGAACCAGGCACAAATCGCGAAAATAAGAGTTGGTCTAAGCAGATTGAGCATGTAAGTAGTCTATAGAGCATGTCTGTGTATACAATAGTATCATGAAGCCATCTACAGCGACTGCTTGAAGCCTCTGTCTCCGCGTTTACCGTCTGACTTCATACTCCATACTGCTTCGCTCTTCTGAATGAGGCGCTTGCGAGGGTGCGGTACAATCTACAGCTTCATCCCCATCTGTTACTCGACAATCTGGTGGACATGTAGCCAGCCATATGTCCGTTAAAGCAGACCCGCGAACCGTGTCCATTCAGGATTTCTGGTATAGTCTTCTGCTGTGCTTGCGATGTTACAACATCATGTTGATAGATTGATCTTACTGTATATCTCGCATCAGTATCTGCACTTGCAGCTGAAGCGCTGAAGTCATGCAGACTCACTTTCCAGGCCCAATCCTATTTAGTGAGCGTCCATGTCTACGTCCTTCGGCACCTTGAGCGGGAACTCTTCCCTTGCTTCTCGTATGAGTCCTTTCAGATCCTTTTCTTGCAGTCCATCCTGACCAAAAGCACAGCGAATCAGCCATATGACATACGTCTAAACGTTCCAGAACGGCGCACCTCCAGACAGTCGCGGTAGGCCTTCCACGTCGCACCGCACTTCTGCTCATACTCTATAGCTTTCGCCTTGATCTTTGCCTGGCGTTCTTCCTCGACTTTGGGGTTTCCTTTGCCAGCTGAGGGAGGGATAGGCGCTGCGAGCTGCAGGTATTCGTCGAACCAGTGGTTGAAGCACGAGTCGTACGCCTTCTTGAGAGCTGTACACGGCGGATGAAGCGAGTCCATAGCGAAATAGAACGAGGAATCGGTCAAGTCGCAAAGGCACAGGTAGTCCTCTTGACAATTGTGTTAAAAAGATCCTCCTGATTCTGAGATCCAAGATCCCTTACGATGTCCTCTGAGCTGGATCCTGCGCTGGCGCCTCTGATAGCGTCCCTACAAACGCGACTCGTCGAAACGGGAGAATGGTCAAAGATGCTTAACCAGCTCGCAAGTCAGCTAGATGACTCGCAATGGATGCAAGGTTTGAGACAGCATGCTCGAGGTGTGCAGCGACTCGCCAGGCCGTTCATCATCCCACATCCTAACTCTCGAGATTGCCCAGATCAGCTAGCTGAAGCGCAAGGCGAGCTCAGCGAGAAGCAATTAGCAAGCTCTATCCAGACTCTCGGGGAATGTACGTGTACACTCGATGTGTCTTCATTGCGGATCTCGCTAACATTGATTGCCCAGCTTCCATCCCGCAAGATACGAAAGACGGTGTTCTGGCCAATCTACGTGCCTTCGTGGACAAGAACGTCGAATGACTACGAGCTATGTTAGTCGAGCGCGACTGGAGGCCTCTGTCCCGCGACAGACTGGCAGCCATAAGGGCGGACCCCTCAACGCACACCTAAGGCTGTCCTGCTCTTTCTCTCTCTACATCTACTTTCCTTGGCAAGCATTGTGAAGCTGGGGTTTACGAGATAGCTCATATTCATCCAGCTACAAGATCTTCGGAAACCCGGCACAGGTGATTACATCTAGCCGTGAATGCACGATGCAAGCTCTGTACACTCTATGGAGATGCTCAAATGTCTTCCTTCGAGTTAAATAGCCACACTTCGATCTTCCGCAAAGTTTCGTACTCCCTTTCTTTCGCCGGACTTCTACTTGTAGGAAAGCAAGTTGGGCGAGAGAAACCTGTCAGCATGCCTGATAAGTACAAGCCCGGAATCTCAGCTCTTCCACCTTTGCTGGGCAATGCTGCTTGTCCGACCAAGCTCGCATCGCCTCTACCGCTCGCTCGCAAAAGTCAGCAGTCCGCAAGGCCTGCTCGCAACGACATCTTCATCAGTTCGATGTCTCGTCCCCGATATCCACATCGATATCAACACAACAATCAGTTTACAAGCGACGAATGGGACGCCCGAGTACCCTCTCCCCCTCCTGTGAGACCGTTTGGACAGTCGAGCTGGCATGGGCATGGACATGGCATGCCGCAACAAGCTGGTCGCCCACCTCTTCAACCTCGGACAAATTCTCAGCGACGACCTACATACTCTCGAGTCCCTACCTCAGCCCCGCGAGCCTACGATATACCCAACTACCCCGTCAAGGAAAGTTGGGCTCCTAGGGGTCAGCGCGCCAAGTTCTCTAATACGGGATACGACGACTACATCGATCCGCCCTGGCACTCTTCAGCACCACCTCCAACGCGGCCGCGACAGGCTTCCAGAGCTGCCAGTCGCTCGGCAAGCTTTGCGGAACCTGCTAGAACCCCCAACGAAGAGGTGTGGACTCTGTCACGCGGTCAAGCTACTGTCACTTTCGAGGTTGTGATGCAATATCCTCGCGGTACACGAAATCTCATCATTCCAAGTACTCTTCAGCTGCTACAACTTCGCAATGGTCCAAAGTACTGCCTTGGATCTGCTGAAAACGAAGCGAAAGTGCGGAGATACGTGCTAGGCCAAATGCGCAGAATCATAAAGCTGCATGAGGAGGGCGGATGCCACTTCGGCTTCGCAGACAAAGTCAGAGTCCAGTTCATACCCCTTGGCGACGACAGCTGCGGAAGAGACGATCACTCATCCTGCGAAAGATATTGCGCTCGTCGCCTGTTGGCGCACGATCAGCTTGTCGCGCGCTACGAGAGGATTGTCCGTCTCCCTCACCGACCTATATAATTGCGGGGAAGTACATCTGCAGGCGCGCCAGTCTGAACATGGGGCAATGTAGCGAGTGTTCTTTTCGCTTCAACCGCACGATCGAGTCCTTACGCACAGGCCGCAAGCACACTTTGCGATCGGCAATATCATGTCGTCCGCTTGCTGAAAGGGACTGTATGTACGACGAACTCGCACTGCCTCTCTCGCTCACTCGCAAAAGTCAGTCGCTGGTAACGTAAAGGAACTCCTTATCACACGAATCCCACCCCCTGTGATATGAACAACTGGCAGGGTAACAATGACAGCGGTGATAGCTGGAATCGCCTCCATTCCAGTAGTCAACGACCGCTCCCTTCTTGGTATGGGCCGCGTCAGATTGGACGACAGAATCCAAGCTCCTATCAAGGTTCTCGCGATCACCGAGGCAATGGGGCTGCTATGCCGAGAGTTCATCATTCTCAGCACCCCCAGCAGCCTCCTCGACCCGCAACATCCCGTCGCTCAACACCTCGTCATTTCACCGCGGCACAACCGCAAGCGGGAAGGCACTCGAATCCACCATATCCTGAGACAGATCTTGGATATTCCGAGTCAGACTGGGGTCAACACGGGGAAGAGTCTTATTACGGCAGCGACCACATCGAACCGCCTCCGCAACCACGCGTTCCTCTTCAAACGCCTCAACCGCGAAGCAGAGGTCCCAGCCGGCGACAAAGCTATACAAAGCCTCTCAAATATAGTCCTGTACAGACTCTTCTGCTCCCAAGTGATCCAGAACACATCTACTTCGACTGTGAACTGCACTCTTCCACACCTGGAAGCGAACGGCCTGTGCCAAACGTACCTAGATTGCTTCCAGAATCGCGAGCCAAGTATTGTCTCGGCTCTCCAGCCAACAGGAAAGCAGTTCTTGAGCACGTAGGAAAGCAAATGCTTGCAGTGATTCGCATATACCGGCAAGCTGGGTTCGATTTGCAGTCGGAGGATAGATTGAAGATGGATTTCGTATCTGCTGGCCGAGGATTTTGCGGTACATCGAAGAAGTCTTGCCGCGACAAGGCATGCCGTCGCTACGTTCTGACGCCGAACAGTTTGCTGGTCTATTACCACGAGGTGGCACACATGCCACGGCTGTGATGCGGACTGTACATCATATCGATGGATCAGTCAGTCTGTCAGCTCCAACGGCATTGTCTCCATGATGTAGCCTTCTGCGAATCACTCGCTTTCCTCCTCAGCAAGCATCTGTGTTGACCTAGCTACCCTCCGCGCTCGATGCTTTCAGGCGTTCCTGCACCTCTTCTCAGTAAAGGCTGAAAATCTTGCATCTGCGTAAGGTCTGTTCGACATGCAACGCTGGGATCACAGTCTCACCAGGCGTATCGCCTCGACGCTGATGTCGCTGTACGACGCAATAGGGTTTTCAGCCCTACTCCGTTGACAGAGGGCGTGTGCTTGGTTTCTTTCCCTCCCGCATTCACTTCTTACCCATCTGCGAGACCTTCATACTCTTCTCTTCGACACTTTCACCAGAGTCATCATGCCCAAGAGATACAACGATCGTTACTCTGGTAGCGAGGCAAACAGGAAACTACAGCGCGATCCTGCCACTGGTAGCAGGTCGGACGCATCTTCAGCATACCATCGAGACATTGGCGGAGGTAGAACGCTGTCTGTTTCTCAGGAGTACAGAAATGGTGCTAGGCATGTCTACCTCAACATAAATCAGCCTTCAAGATCTAAAGGCAAGGGCCCCTCAACATCTGATCATAGGGAGAATACATTGAGAAATAAATCTCCTGCCATGTCTAGAAGACAGCCAGGTTACGATCGCTACCCGACCCGTGCCAGCCGCAAACAGCCGGAATATGTGTCCCGAGGCTCACACTATGATGCGCCCCCGTCTGACTACTACGGATGTTACAATCATGCTCCTCCGGCCCCCTCTCATGGCTATCCGCTGCGACATCAATCTCGAAACTACTATCATGACGATGTCGTTTCCTCTGAAGACGATCTGGCTCATGTTTACAACGCGCCGTCCGCAAGCAGCATGATGGATATTGTCAATGTCACCGCGAAAGTGAGACGATCGCGCAGTCGTGGCTTCGGTATTCCCGTGCTGAAGTGGGAAGGGTATAATGGCCGTATCGATGTAACGGCGCCATGCGCGGACAATGCCAGGCACGATCTTATACATGCTATCAAGCTCTACAAGCAATCCACAGGCCTCAAAGTCAGAGAGGGTGATATATTGAGCATGGCCTTCAAGCGAAATTACCACAAGGTTCCAAGCAGACAAGGACATACTACGATCGTAGAAGCCTTCCAACCTCTCTGGAATTTGACACTCACGCATGCCAATCCTGAACGATTCTAGGGCTACATGTGTATTGTAAGCCCTCCTACTCTTTTGCCAATCGCGGATTTCTTAAACTCTCCTTGTTTCGAGAGGTATCACCCGTGGCTGTTCTCTGCATCCATCAACATAATGCCCTACAATCAAGCGATGCATAAGCTCAGACTTGACTGCCACAGCAGATTTTTAACGTTACACCGCCGCTACAGGCTGACCTCTGCAGATCGACCAGCAGCTCCTTGCATGTTTGCTGACACTCCACTCCACTCTGCTTAGTACCAGTCAGCCCTTTTCAGCCTCGGTATCCAATCAAAGCATCAAGCCGTTACTGAGCCATATGTCCAGCCGCCCCTTCTATCACGATGGTTACCCTAACGACAAATTTCCTCCCGATCATTATCATGGGTCAAGACCCTCTCGTCGACCATCCTATACCAGGCACTGTTCACGTCCGAGCTTGGACAGAGCGCCTTCATCAAGGACAAGCCTCGACCCTAGCGCATTTCCCAATACTCTCGGTGTATGTATCCGGGTCAGACGGAGACGAAACGGTTCTTTTATCCTCAAAGTAGACTCGTGGACCGGTAGGAGCATAAACACTGTTCTCGACGAAAGATGCATGCTCTACATCAAGCACGAGATGAAGAAGTCGATGAACCATCGAAAAAACGAACGTGGTTCGAAAGCAATGATGAACGGCCGCAAAGAAGCACTGTTCGTAATGGATTTCAGGATCAACAAGCTTGTCTACAATGAAAAAACGGACGTGATCACGGTCTTTCAGGTTCAGCCAGAGATTTACAGCTTCTCGGCTGCTAGACTTCGCAGATGACAGCTATCCAGTAGGGCCAATGCTTCTGATGGGTGCATCAGTACAGTGAACGGAATACATCATCTCTTCCTATGCTGATGACGCTTGTACTGTGCACCGCCGCGCACTGACCGACTGACATCTCACCTAGTTTTTCTTTTCTGCCTCTAATGTCCTTTCCGTCCCGCGAAAGCTCAGCTTGCGTTAGTAACTTCACATCCGAGTCCCAACAATCTCATCCAAAGCGCATTCCTGATGTCAAGACGCCAGCCCCGCCGCCCACTTCACAGCGGATATGCATCTGAGAACATACCACAGAGCTCGTACTACGATGGAATACCTCGGTATCAACATGAGTCTCACGCGCATACTGAACGCGAGCGTCGTCCCAGCTCCAAGAGAGCTCCTCCTTCCGGGCGTACAGCTTACAACCCATCCACATTGAGCGTTCTCCGAGTCAGTATCCTCGTCAAACGGCTGTCAGATGGTTCTGTTCGATTCAAGCTGCATTCATGGACTGGAAAGGGCAGCAACGTCTTTTTGGACAGGACTTGCAGGCGCTACGTCGAACGAGAAGTGCGCAACTCGGTGATGTATGAAGCAGAACGGGGTCTCTTCGGAAGAGGCTTCAATGAAGGTTGTTTCATGGACTTCAGAGTTAACAAGCCACTTGAAGACTGGAATGACAATATGCAGACGTTCACGCTCTCGACAGTTCAGCCTTACATCGACTCTTTCAGACTCGCCAAACGAAGAAGAACGTAGACTTTCACCCACTATCAGCGATGACCGTGTGTAGGCCTATGCTCGCATCACAGCCTACGGTGCTACGCCCATTCAGCGCCTGCACAACCTCTTGTATTGACCTCTTGATAGCTTGATCGAAGCTTTCTCACTGAGCCTGCGCTTGACAGCATGCGATGAAGCTTGCTGCCAATGCTGTCACGCTCAACGCTACACAGCCATGACCGTCTAACCATCGTTAGAAGGTGGAAAATTTACCCTGCTCGCACGAGTGTTCAGTGCAGCTCTCGTCTGTCTCTCACTTCACTTGACGGAGTTCTTCATCAGCATTTCCAGCAAAGCTTACAAAATCAGACATCGAGGCATGGCCCGGCGACATCCCTCTCACTCTGACCGCGGCTATGGCTACGGCTACCGTCATCAGCGACATCCCGACGACTTCGTGCGTGGAGCGCATCAGCGTGAACCTCCTCGTCAATCTCAACCAGCGTATGCGCATCCTGGTCCCGGCTACTATAGCGCATGGAACCCTAAACGTCCCTCTGTACCACTTGCACGTAGTGGTGATGACAAAACTCGCCGGTATAAGAAGCTGAACGTCGACATCCTTGTAGACTGTGAGGACGGGTTCTTATATCACAGGCTAGTGTGGTGGAGCGGGAAGAAGAACGGCGCTTCCCTAAGTCCAGGCTGTGTACGGTATGTCGATCGCGAGATGGAGAAATCAATGATGCGCTATACTGAGCAGCAGCAGAAGAAGAGGGACGGGGTCGAGGAGAAGAACTTTAGTCAACGGAAATTCAGGATGGGCTTCGTGGTGTGCGCCAGCGAGGTCGATCCTCGAAAAGGTCTGACCAAGATCATGGAAGTCCAGCCTGATATCAGGACTTTCAGGAGAAGGAGACCCAGGAGAAGGAGTGGGAGCTCAGCTCAACTCAGCTGACAACAGACCTTTCTGACTGGCCATGTTTTTTCTTTTGTGTGAATCAGAAAGAAAGCTGGTTACAATTCTTCGCGCGGAGAGCGTACTTGTTGTTGGCCTTGCAGGAGCTTACACATTGCTTGAAAGTGTCTTCCCATTCAGTTTCTATGGCTAATCTTACACCTGACGGCTGCGACATCTTGGGGCAGAGAAGAGAGAGAGCGGAAAGGAAAGGAAGGGGATCCTCGGAAGCCGCGAGGAATCAGAGTGGTATATTGACTTGAACTACTTTGTCTGAGGTCCGTAGCCTCTGATACCTTCTGCGAACGTCCAGTATGTATCCACGCTCATGGAATCGCTTATCGTGACTCCATCCTTCGAGATCTTTGCAATTTGGAACTATCCCCGCACCACAATACATCAGCCTCTCTTCCCCTCTCTCTTTCCTTCCCTCAGCAGAAGTTGAGCTTACCTTGTTGATGCTCCTTGCATCCCTGTAAAAGAGCACTTTCATACATGTCTTGAGTATCTCTTCTGCTTGCTCTTCGCTTAGGACTCCTCCGGGAGCATCTTGGAGTGCCTTTCGGAGTAAAGGCTGAGCAATATATGCGCCATAGCCTGTTGCCATGCTAGGTGCGGCGTAGGTCGTTCCTTGGAGGTCCACGAAGGCGAGGAAGCTGGCGCGAGAACAGAGTCAGTAGAATGAAGAGGTATAGATATGTATGAGTTATGCTCACGGCTCTCCCTCTGAATCAGGCTTCTCAGCCTGTGTAGCTCTACTTGGCTTCTCCCACCCTGCAACTACGAGCGAGTTCCAGAACGGGTCCATCTTTGTTCTCTTATTATACATGACTCTGCTGAGGTATTCAAATACTTGAGATGTTCGTAGTTGATGTCCATCATCCAGCTGAGACTGTTTTATGGAGATTGCATCGAGGCAGTGTTGTAAGGCTTGATAGTCGGACATGTCGCCGCTTGCTCCGATACAGGTGTGTGTACCGACTCTGTGCAGTCTCTGAATATCATCGAAGCGGGCTAGCGAGCCGTACGAAGCTGGTGACGAGATACAACGAAGCTTGCGTCAGCTGGAGTACCATCTCTCGCTTGGACGAGCAATCAGAGTATAGGCCCACCCAGGTTATCAGCTGCGAGCATTACACCACCATTGTATCTGACCCCGAGGACTGATGTTCCCGTCATGATGGGCTGCTGCGTATGGCTCGTCGGGTCACTACTTGATGATGATGCGCCGTAGCCTGGATAGCTGGCATAGGTAGCTGGTGTAGATGACCATGTCTGGCCTGGAAGCTGGAAGGGAGTATTGGATGCAGCGAGCATGTTGAATATACGAAGTAGAGGGTGGTCAAGAGCCAGGAAACAAGGCACAAGTTGATCCTGAATCTCGACGACTCGACATCATAATTATATACATAGCTTCATAGTCGTACATACAACGTTTGCATACTGTTCTCTGCCGCTGTTGTCGTTTCAAGCTGTCATGGCCAGACTGCCTCGACGCGCCTGGAACGACAGACCAAGTCGTAGGAATCAGCTAAGGCTACATAGCGCGGTGGGAGCCTGTGGATGTAGTGACTAATACACGCACTGCTTCGAGCACCTACTCTTTTGCTTCTTGCAATTTGCGACTTTGCGCTTTTCAGGTGTTTCGACGTCACCCACCTTGAGCTGCGTAGACCTTGGTTCTTGACAACTGCAAGCAACCCTAGCCTGATACAAGATACACCTACATCTACATCTACACAACAACAACCATGTCGCTACCAGCATACCTAGGCAGGCTTATGCTTCATGGAGACAGCGCCAATTCAGCGCGCTGACCGCAGCCCATCCATCCTGATATCACAGTCACCATCAATGCCGGGTTCCAGTTCATGGTCCTCAACTCGCTCATCGTGCGCATACACTCATCCTCCTCGGTCTTTCAAGATTATGCTCATACTCTCTATTCCTAGGCCCCTCTGCCATTCAAGGTTCGCAAATCATACCTGCGCTTCCTCATGACGAGCAAGTTTGTAAGTCACTCTCTCCTCAATCCCTTCTTGACCATACGGAGCTCTAAGACCTTTGCTCCCAAATAATGACAGGTAGCTAGAACCGTCTACTTCCTCAAGATCATGGCC
The DNA here is from genome assembly GCA_001600175.1 of Erythrobasidium yunnanense. NCBI lineage: Eukaryota > Fungi > Basidiomycota > Cystobasidiomycetes > Erythrobasidiales > Erythrobasidiaceae > Erythrobasidium > Erythrobasidium yunnanense. The sequence continues at coordinate 2,769,412 of BCJC01000002.1, forward strand.
ATCTTCATCTTCTTACTCATGATAGACGCCGTGCGGACGGCGTACGTGATAACGCTGAAACCAGACTCGGAAGGGTTCAATAGCGGATTGGACGGGTGAGCAGCTTATCCTGCTCCGACATCAGTCTGATTCTATCAAGCTGATTGATTGTGAATCGCAGCGGAGAAATGAACGCGACGGCCGCGCAAGGTCTTAACACGCGAAAGTACGCCGATACAGCTCATGCCTTTGTCGAAATATAACGAGAAATTACTGACTTTGTTCGGTCAACAGGCTTCTAGCAGAGAGAAACATGACTCTCACAGCCTGCTCGCTCTTCACGAGCTATCTGCTCTGGCGCGTCTATGAGCTAAACATGGAGAATGTCCGCTATGGCGAGCAGGTGGCAGCCTCGAAGGGCGAGGATGTGCGTTTCCTCACCCCTCACTGATTTTAACGTAGTGTACGTGGACTGACTGTGATAATAGACTGGCCCTCCTATCGATGAGCACAGACAGCACTTCAAGGGCAATTACGACAGCACGAAGGTGAGCCCACCTCTAATTATTAGGAAGAGGAACCATATTGAGCGTTGTCCACACAGCCCGACCACAATGCAGATATCCGAAAGCGAAACATCAACAACAGAGAAGTCCCTGTGCCTGATCACAAAGATGTCAAAGACGTGCAGTAGAGCTGCTCCGAAAGGCATAGCTGCTGAAGATACAAGAAAGGGAGGTTACCACAAAGCGCAGCGGCTTCTGAAGTGCACAAAAACAGATGCTCAGAGCAAACGCTTTCTTTACTTCGATGACGAAGCTATAGCAAACAAAATACCATAAGCACAAGTGAAATACAGAATAACACTACATGCCCAATTGTCTAGCTTTCCGCCTTCTACAGATCGCTTTGCAGGTCGCCCTTTTGCCGAAGTGTGACTTGCAAGGCAGCCCGCTAGAACTGCTTCTTCATAGTCGATGGGACTACCGTAGTACGGCGATAACATGAAGCAGCCAGGAAGACGCTGCATCTCAACCCTTTGTGCTCGAAGTCGAAGCTGAGACAGCTCTCGCTCACACACCTCGAGAAAATCCGACTTCAACCACTCAGCTCCTCATGCTCCCGTGTCGCGTTCGCAAGAGGACAGCTGTCTCTATGGCTGGCCTCGTCAAAGGTGCTCTCTTTGGCAGGCTTCTCGACCAGAGAAGGGAGCGGCCCGCAAGCGATGATTATCTCTCTTACGCTTCTCCATCAGTCCGTGTCTGAAAGGATATGTGCCATCTTATGGCTTCTTATATCGTTACACACATACATCCAAAGCTCGGAACTGTCCAGTGACTGCCTTCTAGCTGAGTCCAAGCCGACAGTCCGGTTCTGAAATGGTCCGGAATCCTTCTTCTGAAGCTCATAAGAGCGCGTGCATCACTTTGAAAGACTCGCTCAGCTTCTTTCCTTGGGCTTCTAACCCAGCGGTTCGCTCGCGCTTCCCCGTATTTTGTACAGACTCTCATACTTCTCCTCTGCACAATCGCCTCAAAGCATGCTGTATCTCTAACATCAATCTCTACATATATAGCACACCCTACTTCCTTTCACCTAGCTCACTCTTCGGGAACTTTGGGACGCCTCTCTTCCTGCATACACCAGTCGCAAGGTCCTTTACCGAATCCCTTTGTCTCTCGTATCAACATATCAGTCTTTCCCACCTCGGGCTTGTTTGCAGCATCAGCATTGTCTTCTGCAAGATCTAAGAGATGGGCAAACCAGAGGAGATCGCCGGTCTCGTAAATCTGGCCAGCCAGCAGCCGGATCCTATCGCTTTTCTAGTACACGTTCTAGAAGACCAACGCTTGCCTGAACAAGGAAGACTCTTCTACTCGCAGATCTATACTGGCTTGGTGCTGCATACCATGTGAGTCACCCCCGTAGCCACTTCACGACGTATATTCGGGACACTGATTTATGTGCGTATCTTCGCTAGAATCGTCATCGGCGTATCAGTCGCTACCTACATTCGTTTCAAGCGAGGCCATCTATGGTTTACGCGAGCTCAGCAAAACAAAACCCGCCTCAATGCCACCGTACTATGCATGATGTAAGCAGCACACTTTCTAATCCGGGCGTTCTTCCTCTCGATTACGATGTTGATGCGGTGTCGCTTTATTAGCTTCGCGGGCTTGTATTCATGCTTGGCGATCGGATACTCGGCTCTAGCTCTCTACCAGCAGAATCAAAGAAGATACATCAACGGCAGCGCAACCTTCGAGCTCAGCGCGTAAGCTTCTGGAATCGAAATAAGTGGGAGACGTGTCGCTAATATACCTCAATGTTTCGGCAGATTCGGAGCTGTCTCATTCTGCGTTAGTGTCATATGTTTCACGTATCATCAGAACTTGCCGGTGGTGAGCAAACATAGACATTGTTTGGCGTAGCTGTAGATGCTGAAGAAAGTAACACAGGGCTTCGATGCATACTTCATACGCCGCTTCTTCGGCCAAGGAAGAGCCGCTACGGATAGACATGTTTTCGACCTTCCTCTATTCGGCATATGGCTCGTCTTGTCCCTCGCCGGAAGCATGGTGGTAAGCCCGAAACCTGCATTAGATACCCAGTAAAGCACGCTGACTTCGTGTTGATTATTATTCAGGCTCCAGTCATATACGATTACTGGCTTCGAAACGTGGACGCTACCTTGGTATCGATGATTCAGTACTTGAACCGAGATGAAGTCCGCGCTCTAGGATTAGCAGCCTTGCCTGGTCTACAGCAGCTTACAGCCGATCTAGTCGTCCAACTGGATAATGCTCATTCTGCCTTCAAGGCACAAATACTCGTCTACATGGGTCATTGTTCGCTCTTCTTCCTCATCTTGGTACCCGTATCTTGGCAGCTTTTGCGCTTACTAGATCAGCAGATAGCGAGCTTGGTGAGCTAAAACACCTTCTTGACCATACCGAGCGCGACCGATACTGATGGTCTACCCTATCTAGCATCGTGCCGCCGAAGACTTCTTCAGACTAGGTAGCCGAATGGACGCGAATGCAGACAAACCCCAATTCGATCCGAGCAAGAGCACAATAGCAAAGTATGCCACCGGAGCAGGCGCGCAGGTTGCACGCCCACGGCCGCAGATGCACTACCCCGCGCCGGTTGCGAACGCTGTAGGGCCAACTACGAGCGTTACATGCCATAACTGTCATACGGAAGTAGCCGTTGCTGTTCGTTTCGAGAACGTGGATCTAGCAGAGAAGGAAGGAAAGGGCATGCAGGCTGTACAGCCGACTCAGCCTGTCCTCAAGCCAAGATTCAGACCGCCGGAAATACCGCTAGGAGCAGACTTTCCCTTGACAAGAGCTAAGAAGCTGGAGAAGGTTAGAAGGGAGCTGCTGGCTTATTCTATTCTGGCAGCGGGAGGAGTTGGCGCCTTCGTTATCGGGACTGGTAAGTATATCAACTCTATCAAATCCAAAGGCAACAGTATGCTGACAATCACCAATAGCTGTATCGTACACGAAGGTGTCTGCCTGGACAACCGGAGAATCAATTGTTAACTTCTACACGATTTGCCTTTGGCACTTCTGTGTGCCCGCTCTACCTGCTGTTGCGGCATACATATATCTTTCCGTCAACCTTCCCAATCAGTACATCGGCAGTGCTCCCAGCACGCCAGACAGTCGGGCTTCTACCTTCCCTCGAAGTGACAAATCCTTCAAGACTCGCAGATCGCTTCTTGGAGGCAAAGCGCCCTCCGAAGAGCCGAAATCTGCTATGGAGCAAGGCCTGCTTCCGCCAGCACCGACGCGCAGAACACAGCCTACCTTCCCTCGAGCTCCATCTACCGTTTCTTTGGGAATGAGCACCAACCGATCAACGACAGAAGGTGGCTATGAGATGGATCGAATGACAGAGTCATCGAGCGTCTACATACCTCCTGTACCACCGCTCGTCAAGCCATACAGCGCAGTCAGCAAATGGGTTGGCGAGACAACCTCAGCTCAGGAGCATTTGAGGGAGACTAGACTGAAGATACCTCATCCTGTAGCTACATCACAATCTCGCAGAAGTCACAGAAGTAAAAGTAGGGGAAGATCGGTCGGGCCGGCTCACCCAACCCAGAGCTGGCTAGAGATCGAGGAGGACTAGAGATTTCGTGACATGTATATTATAGTTCAGCATTATCTTGTCTACAATCTCCCTGCCTTCGTTCGTATGCGCGTGCAGCCGAGAAGAGCGCTTTGCCGTACGAAGCTTATACACTACTCCCTTTCCGGCTAGCTCGATCCTATCGCTGCTCCTGAAAGACAGCTTATATGCCGTACATAGCTCTCTCGGCCCGACGCTCCGCAGCTCTGGCCAGATACTTGTTCAGTTCAGTATCTTCTTGCGAGGCACTGCGAGGGGCTTGTCAGTCCTGACTGTAAGGCTACATAAGGGACTCACCCGCCAAGACCAGGAATACCAGCACCCATACCACCTGGAGCTGTGGGCATCTGAAATAACAAGTATTAGCATCCGCCAGCAAACACTTAAGGGCAAAGCACGGCTTACCATTCCGGGATAGCGCTGGCCCATAGGATTGTATGGATTGCCCATCATGGGTCCGCCTCTCATGTTGCCGCCCATACCACCTCCCGCGCCAGGCATGCTGCCCATGAGTTGCATCGCCAGCATCTAGCAGAGGGTAAGCAATAGCACTTCAACGAGCCAGTCGGAAGTCGGATATAGCTTACAGCTGTGATCATACGTTCCATAGAGCTTCCACCGCCGCCTCCTCCTCCCCCGCCTGAACCTCCGTCTCCTCCAGCTGGCGGCATCTGCAGAGTTGAGTCAGTAGAGCACTTGATGCGTCCCGCTAAAGCCTCACCAATAGACTCCACATCATCTCTTGAGGATCACGCTGGTACCATCGGTTGCCGGAAGCGCCAACACCTCCTAGGACGTAGTTCTTTACTCCAGCATCCATCGGCTTGCCATCCTCCTTGGTACCATCCGGTCGAGCTACAGTACGCTCTGGCTCAGCGAACAATACTTTCAGAATATACATGAAGGCACTCACTCTTTCCTGTAGTTCCGAAGATATCGATCTGCTCTCTGGCGCTCTCTTCAGCCTCGCTGGGTTTCAGGTTCTTTTCCGGCAGAGCAGTGACACCGGCTTCTTCAGCTGCATCTGCAGGCCTGACGAAAAGTTGTCCTTCTTGAGGCTTTGCTGCACCTTGACGAATGACATTGCTTCTTGTCAGAGTCGCAATATCGTCATCTCGCCTGAGCAGGTATGGGAAGAGAGATTCTCCTCTGCGGTTGGTTGCAGGAAGCCCATAAATCAGGTTGAGAAGAGCAATTACATATATGGCTGCCGCACAGAACTGCAGCTGAAGTTCAACACCTCGGGAAAAATAGTCAGTGCCCCTAAAACAGCTCATTGCTGTCAGCTCGGGCAGGGCTATAGAGAACGACACTCACATCCAGATCTGTATACCTCCAATGACGGCTGCTGAGTGAGCATTTCGCTTGAAGCGGAGCCTTTTCCGCTCATATGACAGCAGAAGAATAATGAAAACGCAGATCCAGACATTGTAGATGATATTGAGACCCAGTGCTAGAGCGCCGCTGTATCAAGATATTGCAGTCAGCGAGAGATGCTTTTTTATTAATATGAGAGTTCTTACTGTTTAGGCAGCTCGCTGCCGTTGTAGAACAAGCAAGTAGCGGACACATTGCGGCCGGGTCGCGTCTCAGTAAGAGCTCGAGCATTGAGAGTATGTCGAGGCAGAGGTGGTGCCGGTGTTGGCTTGATGCTCGGCATAGCTGTAGGCGTAGCGTAAGCATCGCGTAATGACCGTGCCCAAGGTACTAGGTTTTCGTCTTCCGGATTCTCTGGGCATTCGTCGTAGTCTGGATCGCAAGCCGCTGTCGAAGTAGTGCTGCTTGCTTTGCCTTTCTTCCCACCGGTCTTTTCTGCCTTGGCGGAGGAGGTTGTTGTCACGATAGGCTCTCCGTCCGGCCCGACTGTTGTCCACACTCCTAGCGAGCCAGTAACCTGGCCAGTCGAGGTAGACTTGGGTCTGCCAGTAGTGACGAATGTAGAGCCACCTCGTGTCGTAGTCCAGCTTGTGTAGCTTGTCCAGTCGCGGGTGATCTTGGTGTTGAGTCTCGAGATACTTGTCGTGGAGACGATAGGGTATTCTGAAGTATATGAACCATTTCCATTGACAGGTGCGCTATCACCAGATGCTGATGCGCGGACCGATCTAGGCAAGCAGACATATCAGCAACCTACGCGCACAGGTAGTAAAGACTACTTACTGCGAGATGATCCAGATTTGAATTATGAAAGCGTATGTAAAGACCAAGAAGCTGAGCGCTGTGACAGTAGTGTTTCTCCAGGATGGAGGTGGAGCTTTAGGATCAGGATCCGGCTTCTTTTTGGCGCTGAAGAAGTCGACAACGTGATCTTTGACCTCGTCTCCGACTCGGGCAGTGAGGGAAGGTTTCGAGGGATCGGCTTTCGCCTTGTCTTTGTTTGCATTGCGGTTGAAAGGCCAGAATGACATTCTTGATTCAGATAAAGGTATATAAAGTGCGTATACTGCTGTGTGCGCTGTTAGATATGTAATGTGATGATAGAGAAAGTGGTATGGGGCTGATTTCGGACAACTCCCGCGTGCAGGAGATCCAGAATTGGGATATGTGGGTAGCAGGCACCGGTAGTATACGACAAGGGTGTTGTTGATAGCCAAGAGCGCTACCAGTCTCGAGGAGGGTCAGGCCAGGAAATGTCTTCAAACAGGTTAGACGTTAGCACCGCTTCGAAGGCTTAGGAAGCAGGTGATCAGCTTCTTAGTTCAGGAGGAGAGCGTCTGCAGGCGAATGAGCGCTTATAGCTTTGTTCCCCCTCCGTAGCGATAGACGATAGATCACTTCCAGGTTCCGCCGATTCTCCTTGCCCAGGCCGGTCTCGCTGGCTTCCTAATGTTGTTACACTACTGTACAGCTTGATGCTCCGACCCATCTCTCTATTTCCACCAGCCCTTGCGCTAGCTTATTGCTCTGGGTCATCGTAGCCAGTCAAGTCCTTGTTCCGTTCGCGGTTGGGCACTGTTCGCATGCCGCTTCAGCCATACATCTACTAGCGATTGCTCAACTGCGTACATGGGAAAGTTGTAGGGATTCGCGGCGCTGGCGTCCAGCCGAAGTAGGTCTTTCGAATAGGCGGGACGACGACGACTGAGATAGGGCCTGGAAGAGCGCATTGCGACAATAGATAGTCGGTATTGTCAGTGAATGATAGCTTTCTGCCGCAGAAGCTGCCGCAATCTGGCTGGCCCAGCTCACCGACTGCTCCGACACAAATGCTGTAAAAGATGACTGGATTCTCGTGCGCTTGTCGCTGCATGTAGCGGTAGACATTGCGGAAGGGCGATGTGAAAGCTCCAGCGATGCTCGCCATGGTGGACTTGCGAGGTTTGAGTGGATGTGTACAGAGACGAAAGACGAAACCAGCCCTTGACTTTCGGTCGACTCGTCAAAGTGATTTTGAGACTAATGCTGTGGTTTCTGCTGGCTCGTATATTCTGATGCTCCTTCAACGTTACGATTCTCGAGAAGACATGACTGCTGAAACCCGTTCGATGCCGTCTGGGTCAGGCTGATTGCTTTCCATTTACCTCTATCTTTCCTCTTCTGTCCTCCACCTCATCCAATCATCAGCCTTCCCTCTTCTGCGATTCTTACTTCCGACTCCTCCTGATCTCACCTCGAACCCTCTGCGCAAAAGTCTCCCTTCTGTCGCCAGCGTTACCTGCTTAAACAATGTAGTGATCCCTTCATTATATCCTCGCAGCAAAAGTGGATGCGATACTTGATATGAAGGGCTCGGACGGTAACCTTGATGCTCGTCAAGGTTCCGGACCCGTACATGGGTACGAGGTACCTTGAAAGCACGGAAACAGACCTTAAAGATTAAGACTCCCCTCTCAGCTCTTTCTTCATACTGCTTCATCCGAACTACTCTTCGCATTTCAGAGTGAGTCCTCATCTGTTTAGGCTGGCTGGTTGTAAGCTGATATCTTGTAAGACCTCTTACCCGCATCACACTCCTCACGAATCATGCTGGCATTATTCACTATCGCAAGTCTTGCTCTGGCAATGACAGCCGAAGCTGCACCTGGTCTTAGTCTGCACAAGCGAGCTGGAGGGCATAGAATCGAGATCACCAACAAGTGCAGCAAGGAGATCAGGCCTATGTGAGTGCAGACTGTCCGTAAGTGTATGACTAAGCTTGGTGTTGATGGCCTTTATCGGAATGTCAGGATCAAGGGCCTTCCGTCTGGAGTACAGTGCGCTAGTCTCCCTCTATACTTTCATGACTAAGGGTACTGACGTATGCCGCTTGACCACTGTAGGCAAGCACCACTGGCACCTGGAGCAATGCAGCCATATACAGGTAGGGCGCCCTCAAAGCGTAGTATGCTTGACTTGCTAATGTCGAGCATATGTACAGCTCCCGACGATTGGATCAGCTCAAGGGTGTGGGCGCAGACAGACAAGTGCAACGCTGCTACAGACTCAGACACCGATGGCAAGGTGAGCAATCGACATCGAAGGAAAGCGCGTTCCGATCTTCCCTGACATTCCGTTGGCAAACACATCATAGAACTGCATCTTTGCCGAGTGTACTCTCGTCAACAAGCCGCACAATGGGGAGAAAGTGCCGTTTGGCAACTGGAATAACTGCAATCTCTCCAACATCAACTGGAACGACGACAATAAAGGCCTGTGGAAGTACAATATCAAAATGAGTTACGGTGTGGGGGGCGTGAAGGTATGCGACTCGGCCACTGCAGTCGGATGCACATGGCGCGATCAGATGTACTGCTCTACCTGCGAGAGTCAAGACTACAACGATCTAAATGCCGTCCTCAAGATCGAGTTTAGCAACTGCGCTTAGGTGCTATTATATGCCTGTCCCATACAGAGCTGGACTCTAACGGCGGGTCTTTATACCCATCTGCAATTTTATGATCTATACATCTGCATCATTTGTTCTTGAGCGCCTTTCAATTGTAGCAACAGACAATACCCTGGTTACACAGTACTTATGAATTCCAGTCTTATTAACGACACCAAGGACGCTCATCTACGGGCCCTCTAGCGCTTTCTTGAGGCTCTTGATATCGGTCTCGTACTCGATCAGCTTAGCCCGCCACGACTCGAGCTCCGTGACAATTATGTTCCTTGCAGTATCTAGCCTCTCTCCCTCTTTGGCTTCTGTCTCTTCTGAGAGTTCGCCAAATGCGCCGCCGTTATGAGGCGAAATGGGGGAGAGGAAAGCCTGTTGAGGCAGCCTGGAGGCTTTGGGACTGATGAACAACATTGCTGCGAGTCAGTGCAAGCAATCTTGAACAACGGAATAATCTCTTACAGCGGAGTTGGCGCGTGCTGCATGGTAATATTGTATAGAGCCTCGGTAGGATCGTTAAAGACGACTTCATCATACTGCCAAGAGTGAACAGGCACCACATCAAGGCTCGGAGTGCCATCTGGTCCTCGAGGAATCTCAGGTGCAGCTTGCATGATCCCATCTTTGATCGTCCATGGATGCAGCTTCAGCAGATGTTGGACGGTAAGGACCTTCTCGTTCGCTTCCGTGATGAAGTAGATCTTGATCTGTATCTCAAACTCTCCCCATCCTGTCTCGGTGACTTCGAAAGGCGGTTTGTCGACGACTGCGGAAGTACAAGGTTCAGCTTACTTTACCTCAGATTCAAGTTCGCCGCACCTCTCAACGGATTTGGAATGGTCTCGTGTAGCTTGAACGAGACTTTCTTGATGAAGTATCCCAGATCATCGTATCCTCCAACCTGCTGGATCTCACCGCGCTTTCCAGGCGGTGGGGATGCTGCAGATCTGACCGCGACTGTCCATCGATGCGTATGGTCTGGATTTGTGCGCTCGCTAGGATTCAGAAAGACGGCCGTGTTTCCATAGACGATAGGGCGATGAACCGCGATACCCTGCAGAGTTCAGCGTTAGTAACAGCACTGCTTAAGACTCTATAATCTTGCCTTGATCCGTCTCTGAGCCATCCATGAATCCACCCAAGTATCGCCTTGAAGTCAAGCCGCGACTATCATTTGCAACGAAACATGGCCATGGAGGATGTAGCCAGCTCATTGCGAAGATACAAGCCCTAGTACGCAGAATACGAGAAATCATAACGCTACGCTGAGACAGATGGCCATTCTCTACAGCTTCGCGCCGCCAGAAGTCGCCTACCTCGTCCAGCTGAATGCCGGCAAGCTTACCCCAGCAAGAGTAGAAGCTAACAGACAGCTGGCATGTGGTCTCATCGATAGGATTGGCGCAAGACTGGGCTTGTTCGTTGCAAGCGTCTAGTCTGGCCGAGCTTTCGCAAACTAACGAAAGTCTGTCCTGTGTAGCCCCCGGCGTACTATCGCAACTGCTCAGGTTCTATACCATCGCTTTCACCTCTTCTTCCCGCTCAGAGACTTCGCAGTGCAGGTATGTAGAACTCAGATGTCGGCAAGCCTACAGGCCAAGCTGAGTTCAACTTCGCAGGACATAGCTATCTCGACATTACTAGTATCTTCAAAGCTAGAAGATACTCTAAAGAAACTTCGCGAGATTCAAGTCGCAGCTTTCCAGGTCAAAGCAGCGGAAGAAGGTCTGGCAAGTCTAGCAGAGCCGGATCAGCAGGTCCTAGAAGCAGACAGGGCTAGGCTCATAGGTGTAGAACGTCTAATACTGGAAACGATATCCTTCAACTTCAATCTACGCTCAACGGCTGCCTATGCAACCCGTGCTTCGAAATCCAACTCTTCGCAAAACAGAGATGTTTTCGCATATGTCATCAAACTTGGCTCCTTCCTTGGTGGTGAGCCGGTCTTCTCGCTGTTAACTCGCTCGATAACAGGCTAAACCATGTGTCAATACAGCCAGCAAAGACTACGTGAAAAGGGCCTTCCGGATGGCCATCGATGCTCATCGCACTCTCTTACCTTTATCATATCCTCCACATGCGATAGCCGCTGCATGCCTTTATCTTACAAGTTTCTTGACTTCCGAAGAGCTCGAAGGTGGCAGCCCTTCTTTCCAGGCAGGGTGGGCAGAGAGCATACGTTGCGAGCTGGAAGACGTAGAAGGTGAGCCAGATGCTACTCACTGCTCCTGGACGCTGCTAAGTTCGTTCGTTGCTAGACATCTGCCACGGCATTTTGGATCTTATGCTTGCAGTCGGGCCATCTGCTATAAAGACGTCTCCTTCTGAGTTCTCGCTTTTCCAATCACCACGAGAGACAGCAGTGTCAAACATGCATACCGGCACCGTGTTAGCCTCCGAGTTAACACACATCAAGATCCGCTTGCGCGACAACGCATCCAAGCGGAAAGCGGACGTGGAGGGCGAAGACACGGCCATGCAAGACGATGCGTCTCAAAGCGGGAAAAGAATGCGTATGGATAGCGGTGGCAGACTGCCAAGTGAAGTGGGAGCAACACCCGGCACGCCGACTGCCAAGATTGCACCGGAAGAAAGGCTTGAGGAAGATAGACGCATGCTGGGCAGAGACGATGTGACCGTGAGATTCTTATGGGAATAGTACGCGTTCTATGTTGGGAAGGCAAGAGTATGGAGCCTGAATCTCAGCTGACTATAAGTTGAACCGTGCGCGAAAGTATGCAATGCCAAGAAAGTCGAAGGATCGGAATGAAGAATATGGTACATGACGCATCTATGGCCCTTGCTCCATGCTAAATGAATGCACAAGGGTGCCAGAAGCTGGAGTAGTCTCGAACAGCTTCCAGGCCCTTTCACCCGGAACGACTAAGCCAGATGATTCTTCGAAACGACGGTCGATTATAGCGATAGCGCGCTCTTCTTGTGACGCTTGTGAGCATGCGAAGAAGTTTTCTGGCATGTCTGACCATTTGAGGAACGATGATAGCCAGGTGCACAGTCCAGAATGACGCATTCTCCAGCTTGGCATCCAACGCCCAGAGCGTGAGGTATCGCGGAGCAGTCTTTTCCAGCACCAGTCGAGGTGCATCCACCGCAGCTTTCGATAGAGGATGTGGTATCGATGCATTCGTAGCCAATGCTACCTTTCTCGATGGCTGATGCAATAATTGCTTGTGACAGAGGCGCTTGTCTTGCACGCATCGTTTCGAGAGAGGCAGATCCAGCGATCGGACATGCTTGCTCTCCAGCTGGACAGAATTTGTCGGCTCCGCCTGACTTGCTGCGCTTGTGAAGGAGACGAGGCTTTCCTGTCGCACTTAGAACACAGCAGTTGCCATTCTTGACGTATCCTGAATTGCACGTCCAGGAGCATTGACCGCCTGTGCATTGTGCGGCCCCATTCTGAGGTGCAAAGCATTTGTTCCCGCCTGAGAATGGTTGAGATGGTGAGTTAACTGAGGAGGGAAGGTGTTTTGCTGCAGGAAGCACTTACAGCGTCCACACTGATCAGGTGTATTGACTCGTACGCATTGCTTGCTATTGTCATCCCAATCGTAGCCGTCTACATAATGGCTTCAATATACAGCTCCGCATCAGATAGGCCCTGTCAACTTACCATCGCACGTGTATACGCAAGAACCGCTTTGGCAAGTTGCATCGCCGTTGGCTGGGTCCTGGAGGATGCGCCACAGCCAATCAGCCTAAGCTCTGGCGTCTGTGACTGAATCGGCTTACCTTGCACACCGTTCCGGATGAACCGCAGCAGTTTTTGTTCTGGGTGGTTTCAATACACCCATATGAGGAGCCGCCGCCAAGGAACGATGAAAGTAAGCCATTGCTAGACAGCCAGTTTTTAGATTGATAGCCTGTATTGCAGCTATAGACGCATCCAGCAATCGTGCATTGAGCAGCTCCGTTCTGGAGTCCTGCGTATTTTGTGACGCAGTTTTCAGTCTGTTATGCGTGAGTGAATCAGTATTTGAGATTGTCGAGGATGAACATGTTCGCATACGCCGAGGAAGCCACCCAAGATAGGGCAGCGCGTAGGACCATAACCGGAAGCTTGTCGTTCGCATTTGCTAGTGATGGAGTTCCACTGATAGCCAGAATCGCAGGTATACGTGCATACGCCAAAAAAGCAGTTGGCATCGCCATTTGCGGGATCGATGCATTGAGCTCCGCTCAATCCGCAGACGTTCTTCGTGCAGCTCGCTTCGCAGTCATTGGTTGCAGCGTTGTACACCGTATTCGCATTACAGTTCACTCCGCATACACTGCAATGTCAAGGGTCAGTATCTAACCAAGTCAAGTATGTCTCTGAACACACCCTTGACTGCAGGTAGCCTGGCCATTCGACCGCGGTGCTCGACATGCTTGCCCACTGGTACCACAGGATGACGGAAGATTCGGTTGGCAGGTGCCGAATTTGCTGAGGAAGCAGTCCGAGTAGCATGAAGTTCCACAGTTGCCATTGGTGCATGTCGCGAAAGCGTTAGGGTCGCTGTTCCTGCAGCTGTTGAGACGAGCGCCGCTACAATGAATGGAGGATATGTCAGCTATGCGACCACACACCATGCAAACGTTTGGCTTACCAATTTGCGATGTCGCTGAGATAAGCTCTAGGAATAGTACGCTTCTCTGCCGCATTAGCAGTCACGCCGGCGACAGCGGTCAGAAGCAGAAGTAGATGCCCAATCATGGTGTGTGCGACAGAATTCGGGAGGCTCGAGGTATGAGGCAGAGGTACGAAAGAAACAGGAGCGGGACGGGAGTGATAGAAAGAAAGAAAGAAGAGACAGACTTTGTAGCGCCTGAAAATGTATGGCCACTGGCGGGACCAAGTATGCGGCCATTGTCATCTGGTCCGACGAAAAATAGCCCCTGACCTGACTTCCGAGGGCTTCTATACCTCTTTAGCTATTGTGTCCTTGAAACCTGTACCTATGAGCGCTCCGGCAGGGTCGGACCTGAGGTACGGCCCAGAGGCACTTTTGAGGTACCCACAAAAAGTCAGCTTCCTGTTGATTTGTTATTGGTACGAGGGATAATGGAGCATTGTTGTGGTTCAAGGCTTGACAGATGAGGCAGCAGAGGTCGGAAGTATAGCACAACAATTGAGGTCGCTCCTGCCTGAAGGAGCATCTTCGCCGATCAACTTGCTCAAACAGACTGCACCCAGATGGAAGGCGTTACTAGTAGGAGGATAAGCGAATTACAGCTGATGCGCGGAAAGGTGAAGTTGCTGCGGCAGAATTGTGGGCTCGCCAGGTGAAAGAAGGTCGAGCGCTTCAGCTTGCCTTATAGAACGTGCGCAACAGTCTGCGCTTCGGTGAGACTTTCACAAAGATGGTAATCTGCATCGAGTACGATGCAGGCCTAGGATCGCTAGCGCGCTGACTTCGATGCAAGTGCCCAAGTTGGTTGGATCCAGGACTTGTCAAGTTTCTGAGCCGTAAAGGTAGCAGATTGCAGCAACATGAGAACATCTATGTCTAATATAGACAGAGAACAGACAGAGACAGAAGACTAGCATGGAAATAGAGCGACATGGGCTGGAAGAGTCAGAAAGCCTGCACAAACAGCGACAGTCGAGCTTGGGCATCGCCTATTACGCATCGTAAGAGACACCATAGCCTTGGGCTAGGTAGTGGTTGACGATCTGCGGACGGAGAGAGTTAGCGAAGCTGCACCCCCGAACGAGAACATCGCACTAACCTCGGGATTCTCCGCATCAGCCTTGCTGAGATAGACGTATGTGGGAGCAGGCTGCGCTTGCTCTCCACCTTGGGTGAAGGGCTGATTGTAACCGGTATTCGCATCATAAGTGTAATTCGGCTGTTGACCAGGGTTGATCGTTGCGGTATCTGGATACTGCGAGTAGGTGAGAGGCTGATTGTTGCCAGCAGGGTCTGCGAAAATAGATGGGCCCGAAGCTGTTTGGGGGATCTCCCACCGACCCAAGCTGAACTTGCGAGAGTATGACGGCGAAAGAAGACTGATATTCTCGTCGTTGCCCTTGAGACCAGAAGGATACGCATAGGCGTTGTTATCATCGCCGTTGACAGCATTGAAGAGAGACTGCATGTTCGCTGCTGTACGAGGAGAAGGCACAGGAAGCCCGCCAATGCTGCCGAGTCGCCCAGACATCGAGAAACCATAATCTGGGCCGGTAGCTGGCATGAGAGGATTGATAGCGGTTCCGTAGAAAGGTGTATTCGAAAAGTCGAAATCGCCCTGTGTCGGCATCGTCTTTGCTCGAGAACGCGTTGCGGCGGAGCGCGACTGCAACATACTGGGTCGGAGGAAGCCATCGTCCATTTGCTGGTCCATGTAGTCCATCTGGAAAGGATCGTTACCGGGAGGCGCCGAGCTGGGTCTGCCGTGTCGCATATCGCCATTACCACCGTTGACAGACTTGGAGCGCGAACGTGAGCGGGATCTGGAGCGCTCTCGGCCTTCCTGCTGATCTTTCATCCTCTGTTCTTCTACTTCCTGCTGAAGCTGATCCTCGCTCACTTCCCTGCCTTCTAGCAGCACTCGAGCCACGACCTCGCACTTGCGCTCCTCCTCTTCGGCCTCATCGTCATCTGTTGGCTTGCGGCGCTTGCGCTTTGTGGTGGTCTCGCGTCGATAGACTGGGCGATAGCGGTAGTTGGGGTTTCGACTGCAAAGTAAGCCAAATTTAGCTTCGCATTGCATGGTCATCCTTCAATGCTTACAGTTTATGCTCTTCCTTCTCTTCTGCAGCCTTCTTCTCCCAAATCGCCTTCTCCTCCGGCTTCAAGCCCTTCCACAATTGTCCAACAACGCGACTAACTTGTCGATGATCTGTAATTCCAAGCGTCTGTGGGAGGAGATTGGATGTGCATGCGTAACTTCGGAAAAGGATGAAGGCATTTCTCGGTCGCTTTACGTGATCGTCTGGTACCTTTCTAGCATGGGACGGTTTGCCAGTTGAGGTGAGGCGGACATGTGCTTGCAGCTGAGGGGCAACGATTGGCGATTTGAGCGGAATAGCAATGCTATGACCGCCCATCGATATGAGCCTCTCGCCTTCTTCATTCTTTGGCAGTTCTCCGTTTTCTGAGGTGCTCCGCGATGCTCCTTTAGCCTGGTTCCCCTCCAAGCCTTCCATAGGTCGAGTGTCAAGGCTCAGTTGCTTGACTTGAGGCGCTCTGCGCGTTCGTAGAGGTCCGACTTGCGAGTCTAAAGGCTCTGCGTAGTTGTCCAGCGGAGTCATGGCTGATCCGTAAGGGTGATGCCTTCTCGTTGGTGAACCGCTCATCGGGAGCGGTTCTGGCATGGGTGGATACGAAAGAAGCGGTGGCTGAGATGTGAGTTGGAACATGGTGTCGAGTCCATGAGTGTCGAGGGGTGCTTGCGATAGTGGCAAGTTGGCGATGTGAGCAGGCTCGGGCAAATCCTGGTAAGTGACTGGTGCCGGCGATATTGGCTGCGCGTGGATGTCGTCGAGCCGAAGAGACATACCCAGATGTGACTCTTGGCGGTCATGCAGAGTCGTGGGCTCTGCGCTCGACTCTTGCTCACGCTGAGCAGAAGCGATGTCTGCTGAGCGGATGGCAGCCTGAACTACGGAGGAGATAGGCTCTTCATGATCCTTAGGTGAAGCTGGCTCGAAGATAAAGCCTGGATTGTAGTCTGAGGTCTGGTAAAGACTCGATGTTAGCAGTGATCTTTCTAGTGCCGCTTCACGGTATCTCACTGCGTGAAAGGCTGGGAGCACGTCAGTTGCCATACTGCACGATCTTCAAGATGCGTCAGGTTGTCTTGGACGGTATACAGGGGTAGTGTGCGAGCGCTGTTTTGTCAAATCTGTCGTTTGCTTTCTCCTACCGTTACGGTAGCGCCTTTGATTGTACTGAAACGAAAGAGAGACAACAAATTAGTAGAAAGCAAAGGGGGAGCGACTAGAAAGGCTGAAGCTGTTTGCCGGTGCTTCGGATAGAAGCAGTCCGGACCAGTCCCTTTCTCAGAATATGGAAGCGACAAGCTTTGGAGGTGATCCGCAGATGCAGACGAAGCGCAAACAGCTCGTAAAGTAAGCGGAGATGGATGTGGTACGCATTGCCAAAGTAGGTGGCCCGGGAAAACCTGCCAGACAGCGAGGGAAGTGAGGAAAGGCAAGTAGAAGCTGACCTGGAACGCTGTTGAAGTTGATAGACAGAGTGTACAGTGGAAGACGGCGTAGACGGGTCGTTGCAGCTCTAGGTGTTCCGAACTTGGATTGACAATGTCGGCATCGACTTTCCAGGCTGCAGAAGCCTGCAATTACGGCGGTCGAAGGTTCGCAGATTCTGTTGACGAGCAGCTACCAGCAATAGGCAGGAGAAAGCAGCGGTTGGCGTATCCCTCAGCATCGTTGTTGTGTTTTTCAAGGCAGGCAAGCCGAGAGCGCAAGGATCCTCTTGCAAGTCGGACATTCGGATGACAGCCGCGGACACTGATGATACTGTCTTCCGTGCATCTTGATCAGCGTCTTTCTATTATGATCCTTCCTCCTCGAAGCTTGCGAAGTCTGCACGAAGATGAGGTGCATTCGCGGTTTCCGCTGTGACTGTGTGCGATTGCTGGCTAGGATGGCAGTGAGCAGCTTTCTGCATGCTAGATTGCTAACATGCACTGCAATGACTGATTCAGAACGCTTTGTGAGAAACCAAGGTGATGGAGGAGAAGCAAGAAGCGCAATATGCATCTCGGGCAGGCCGCGAGTCTGACCATTAATACTTGCAATTGGCTGCTGCTTCGTTATGCAGCGCAGCTGTACATGTGTCTTACGTACACTCACACGATAGCCCGGACAGCTACGTCTGGCGGTGTGGTATTTACAGGCAAGTTAGCAGCGCCCGCGTTCAGCGGACTTTTGGCATCTGCCGCATTGACAGCAGCAAAGAGACTCCGAAGAAGGGAAGGAACCTGGAGAGCCGATTTCAGTACCGGTCTGGCGGACTGCGGGAAAGGCTATAAACGCACATTGACTGATTGCGATAGGTGCACATTCTTCACCACTGGAGGTGTCCTTTCGTAGGGATCTACAACGAAGGCACCTTTGCTGAGCGACATTGACCGGTCTACGTCGACTCTGCAAAGCTGGTTGGTGAATATCTCCGGCTGGCTGATATACGCGACGACCAGCACGTCATGAATAGGTGGACCATCCTTGAAGCCAAAGACGTCTAGGTACGTTTGCGCGAAGAAGTTAAAGAGGGTTGAAAGCATGTACCGCAATGGAGTAGCAGCTGGAGGTACGGGGGTAGAAGCTGGTGCAGGGGGGATAGATGGGTCGAGGAGATGTCTGAGTGCGTCTTGGTGAAAGAGAGCTGTGTGCGTGACATTTAAGGGTATACTGTAGACCGGAATGCCCGACTCGAAGAGGATTTGACAAGCTTCAGGATCCACGTATACGTTAAATTCTGCCGAAAAGGCAGTCAGTCAGTGCTACCATACTACGTGCCGTGAACGTCTCGCTTGCCGGCTGCTGGAGTGACTTTCAACAACCGACATCAGCTCGTGGCCCATCGAGACCAGCTTTGAGGGCTTACTATTCCCGATCCCGACTCCTCCGCCCATACACACAATTTCCTGTATATTGGATCTTGCCAATTGCGGGTAGTTGAGCAGGAAAAGAGCAGCGTTTGTGCAAGAACCAGTCACACCCAGGTAGAATTTCGTTCCTTCCGCCAAGCATTCCAACGCTACTTCCTTGATGGCCGCGATTGCTGGCAACGATGAGTCCGGATGACTTGTCTGTGCGATCCTTGACATGACTTGCGGATCTTCAGGCGGGAGAAGACCTTCAACACCTCCGAGACCGTCATTGCCGTGGATGTCGACAGCAGGGTGAGGCAAACCTTGAGGATATATCAGTATGCATGTTTGTAACCAGGAATATCGCGAATGCTCACCTATCAACGGCTTCTCCGCACCCCTATATATCTTGAGATGATCAGGCGCCCCAAACGCATGCAGCAGCCTTGCAGCATTGTTCGTTGTGTTCTCAAGACTCGCATTACCGTGTACCTATGTTTCCACGCAGAAGAAGATGGTAAGGTCGAAGAAGCTCTCAAAGCCGAAGAGTAGGTTGTCAAAGTACCGTAGAGACACCAAGAAGCTCGATGTCAGGATCATATAGGGCCAGAAGCAGAGCGAGAGCATCATCGTGTCCGGGCTGTGCGAAAGAAGCGTCAATGAAACTTGATGCTGACGAAGTCCGCCAAGCGATGGAAAAGGTACGTCGCAATCTAGCCATAGCTTCTTCTTGACAGACGACATCTTCCTATGCCTATGTAGAAGACTACGGCAGGCCGAAAGTATAGAAGTCGACTGCGATACCGGCAGGAGTAGAAGCCGCCTATAGCGAACTGGTCTGAAGGAGACGCTACGGGTCTTTGTGATCAGCTGCGTTATGATGTATATCCATGAATTTGGCGTTGCATTGCTACAGCAGGTAATCGCACAAAACCAGCGATAAAGCACAGAACTCAGTCTGACTAATATTGGGCTAATGTATACAGGTAAAACTACAATCGACTTTCATCGCATAGCATACCATACAGAAATGCATCGTGTACTGCTGGACAAGATTCCCTTCGCGGGGAAATGATGTCGTTTGAACCCAGAGAGGGCCGTACAAGTACAGGGCATATAGAGAAGAGGAGAGCGACCATGAGGGAGGTTGGCCTTGTCGTATCGTATGAGAGCCGTTGAGGGTAAAGGGAATGGTAGGGGAACAAACGATAGTGTATCTACTGAAACGGAAGGCTTGCAGCAGAATTGACGAAAGTGCGAGTAAGAATGAAGCTTGAAGAGCGATACAGTGTATTCTGAGATCGGAAAGAAAGCCAGAAGTGCTGATGGTCGTTACGCCGTCTTGCGGTGGCACAGGTCCTCGAGCTCAGTCGTATCTCGATAGCCTTTCAATGATACGAACGGTCCGGGCGAATGAGGTTCCTCCTCCAGTATGACAGGTGCAGTACCGGGCGACGTACTTCGCTTAGTGCTGACAGGAGATGGCTGCCTGTAACGACCGGTGGTAGCGGTGGAAGAGGAGTAAGAGGCGGGAGATACGGACAGTGTGGGATTGGCGATGACTGCTTCCCGTCCACCGAGCTTTTGTGCCTCCTCTACGCTCATAAGAGTAGGTGCGTACACGATGACCATGCCTCTGTGGCCCTGACTGCTGTGCGAGTCGGAACTCATGGACCGCTTGCGATACGCCTCCTTTGAGCCAGCTATAGGAGCTTTAATAGTGTTTAGAGAGTCTGATGACTCATTTGCGCCAGAAAAGAGGGAAAAGGGAGAACTTGACATGCTCGGCGACTGCTTGTAGTCGGCTGGGAGAAGCATGATTCTGCTTGCAGAGTTTGTGCGGACGGTCGATGCTGAAGAGGAGCGTGAATGTCGACCAGAGTGGGAAGAGATGGTAGAAGAGGAAGAGCCAGAGCTGGATGTGCTGGTGCGCTTTCGCATAGGACTCGAAGCTAGATGAGGTTGTGAAGGCATGCAAGGTGATTCGAGGGATATACTACATTCCGCAGCTGCTGCTGCTCTGTAGTAGTAGTAGATGTAGATTGCTGTCTTGGTGCGGACGTAAAGCGTTATCCCCGCCAGCAGGAGCAGCAGAGGCGCAATGCTGTAACTCCACTTCTCTTCGCATGCTTCCAAGCCTGATCCTGGAGAGTAGACTATCCCTAACGAGTCTCCCCTAGAGATGTGCTCGCAGACTGCGTGTCCAAGTTTTGAAGACACCGAGGGCGAGAATGAGACCAGGCCCAAGATCAAAGTCGTCAAGCCGGCAAGCGATGTATCGATGATGGAGTGTATCGCAAAGAATCTGATAGATGGGAGTTGGTTCTGATAAGAGCGACTTCAGTATGCGCGCCAGGTCAGGAGATAGCTAGAAATCGGCTCACCTGTAGAACGCCTTTAGCGCCGACAAGCCCTGTGAGTATAGTGACGAGGAACCAGACTCGAGCACCGACGATGGTCGCATGTAGTACTTCGTCTCTTGTTTCGACTTCTTCTTCAGAGTCTAGCGCTGAGCCGCTAACGACGAACGCCCAGCAGCCTACAATTGTCGTTGCGAGCGTCAGAAGCACCAGGATGCGCCTGTGTGCCATATACATCAGTAACAATGAATGTACTTCAGGGCTGCAACGCACTCCGAATACTGTCTTGTGGACGGAGCTGGCTCGTCGCGGTCATGCAGGGGCACCGGCTTCATCGAGGCCATCGATGCGGAGTCGTATCGCTGGCCGTCCTCGTCGTCGTGGTCGTCGTATCGTGTCCAGGTAGATAGTGGTATTGCCGTCGTAACAAAGTCTTGAAGTTCGCTTGAAGGGTGCAGTGATTCGGGAACCAAGAGCCAGTCGATGTTCGATTTGTCAGGGGCTTCTCGGGTCCTCAAGTCGAACACCGTTGGCAAAAGCAAGAACAAAGGGAACACAAGAGAGCAAGAAACTGAAAGAAATCAGTACTTACGGATATACTGAAACAGACGTGAGCAAAATACTGCGTGCATGAGCGCATCGCATAGCTAATTTGATCTCAGACTGGGTTCTCGAGAGCAAAGCCTGCGCATGTCGGCGCGCTGTGGAATGTAGGAGATTTGCACGTCTATATTGCTTTGCACTTCGCGAACAAGTAATGCTACAGAGGTTTTGAAGCGAGCGAGCCGGTCATCCTGGCTGTTACATGCCGAAGTATTCGCAATGTGCTGAAACACCTCCACTATGAGGTCGAGAGCATCATCAGCATTCTATCATTTGACTGACGCAAAATGCGACTCACGCTTGCATCGCTGATCGGCTATCGAGACACGAGACAGCTTGACGCGCCTGTTTCGGATAATAAGCAGCTGTATAGTGACACGCTGATGACAGACACTCACAGAGTTAATTAAAGGCCGTGGTCCACATGCCGCGAGGACAGCTCCGCTGCCTCTACATGTCCCTTCTTGCGCAGATCGAAGGAAGGTGCTCAGGCAGTATAGAAGATCCGGTCTTCCAGACTGCCACGACAAATTACGATATACTTCTTCTACATCCCACTTATTGGGCATCTGTGAGCCTGTCACGAAGATTTCCACATTGACGTATCCGAAGTCCGCCGAACGCGCTTGAGCTGACAATCGTTCCAGGCTCTCGAGGAAATAAGTGGACGAGGCGACGTCTCGTACTATATAGACTACTTTCAGTCTTTTGATGGCAGTAGAGGATGTGAGGGAGGAAGCGATGAGGTCGGAAAAGACAGAGGCCAGATAGGTGATCCCGCTGCCGCCTGCCACGAGCATGACTTGTTCAGCGGAGGGCGCAAAGTTAGCAAATCCAGTTCCATATGGCCCTAAATGTCTTTGATCAGCCAAATAATACTGGATAGACAGGCAAGAGTTTGCGCACCTTCAATGCTCAGCTTAATGCTGCTGCTTATTGGCTTTTCAGTAGCTTTGTCGAGGAAAGTACAGTGTGCGGTGTGGTTGAGATGTGCTGTAAAGTCGCCTGCGTTCTTGGCATAGAGTGTCAAGCCTGCGGGCGTGCCATTGAGTGCATCTAATTCTGCTGAGTTGGCGACCGTGAAAGGATGAGCTGTCAATATTGGATCAGCATCATTTCGATCTTTGTGCGTGTTGTGGCATACCTTGAAAGCAGAACCTCGGATCTGCGCTTCTGACCCAAACATGCTGACCGGCCTTCCAACCCGATTTGAGCTCGTCAACTCTAATTTGCGTCATCCCACTTCCAGTCTCCGAGCAGTCCAGCGTAGCTTTACAGATTCTCGCGGATGCTGCTCGGACTAGATAGTCGAGTGACACGATGACGAGGGAGACGATGATCCAGGGTCGTGTGTATGTCGCGTGAGCGCTGTCGCCGAAGTCAGTATCGATAGTGGGCGCGGATTTGGATGGCTCACTAAAGTCCAATCACAAAGCCGACCCAGCCAACAATATGCGAGATCAGAAATGTCTGATACGCATATGTGCGAACGGAGCGCAAGGAGGTTATGAATATGAGGAGAATAGCCAGCATCGCTACAAAGCCACTTGATTGAATAGGTGGGCCAATGAGGTCCAGCGCGCCTTGTATCTGGAGTTCTGCAAAGATGGCATTAGATGATGTGAATAACCCAAAGCGTGTTAACGTACTGTGTATCCAGTAGATAGAATGTATCATACTGCATAGCAGAACGCATCTGCCAGCGAAGCGATGTATGAAGTTGATCTGAGAGGAGAATTAGCGAAGTTCTTTCGAGGCCGGACTCGTGCTTACTTTCTCGTATGTTTTGCCGAGCAGTCCGCTCAGGATGTTGTTCTTGGAGGCTAGTAGGAACAGGACTGGTAGCTGCGCAGCACTGGCAATTCCAGTCTTCAGTTTCACCTTTCGCAGACAGTCAAGTCTGGGACTCACGCTATCCGGCCTGAGCCTACCAGGTCTTTGACTGCTTCTCCAGACTGTGCAAACACTGCGAGAATGATTGCTGAGAAGTAGACCAGCAAGACCAGGCATTGCCCTCCGGTTAGGTTGATATAAGGGATAGTGGGAAGGAAGAAAGCATTGCAGAAGCCTTGAAAAGCGACAGTGAAGCGTGATGATGCACGAGAGCGTGGACATAATGTTGCTTTGGTAGATGCAGGTACGGGCTTGCGCTGGAGAAACCATCCTCTCCGGAAACTCGACTTCGATATTCTGGCAGGAACAACTTAGTCTCGGCAATCCACCAGTCGCATAGAATAAACTCACGTATTGAAAAGAGTGGGAAGCCGGCCTGCAACGTAGAGCGCGACAAAGAAGAGGATGATCAAGTTGAAGACGGTTCCCCATCCAATTTGAACTTCGAAGGGCATAGCTTTCTCAGATGAAGCTGATGCTGCTGTGTGAGTAGTGGAAGATGGGAGAAGTATCTGTGTCTGCGTCGAGGTCTGCTTGTGTACGCGGAGCATGGTGCTTCTCGCAGCAGCAGAAGACGCCTCGATTCGGACATGGCTTGTGACTGTCGCGCTGCGAGTCCGAAATGAGGCTGATGTCGTTACATGGGCAGTATGTGAGGCGCTGAGTGCGGCCTGAGTCCAGCTCCTGCACGGTCGTCGTTTCAGCGCGAGTTCTTTCTCGGAACACTCAAAACAGCATGACCGGCTCACAGGACTTGTATGGAAGCCATAGAATCGTCAGAGTAGCATCAAGATGGACCAGCCAGGCAGTTGTGTATATGTATATTAGCTATCAGTGTCGATCCAAGCATCGCGGATGTCTTTTGCGCTCTGAAGGAACGCGCTTTTGTGCTTCATGCCTTGCGTGTCTTTTCAGCAAAACAAGAACGAAGAAGACGATGATCCTGCAAGCTGATGCTGCTCCTACATACGTGATCTGCTGTCTCCAGTCGTCAATCAGTCTCTGACGCGAAGAAGCCAAAGCCAGACCTCAGCGGCTCAGCCCGCTTGCTCGAGGCTTCGGAACAAATACCATCGCGCGAGAGCGGAAGCTACAGAGGCAATGCTACATAATCTATCTGTATCCTTCCGACGAAATCCTCCCTTGCGTCCTAACCTGCTGATCCCATCATGGCCTTCTCGCATGATATTCATACTTCCATAGTCATTGATGCTCCTCCAGCATTCGTGAGGCAGACGGTGAGCTTCAATCTCACCCCGCACCTTCAGACGCAGGCTGATAGATATGCGTTACTACCAGTTTCTCGACTTCGATAGCTTCCCAATCTGGTCGCATAAATACATCACAAGCAATCAAGATTGCGACGCCTACAGACGAAGCTGGTACCGTCAAGGACATAGTACATGCTGCTGCTGGAACGAAGCTGGCAATCACTATGACCAATCTGCCAACGCCCGACCCCGTCGTGTCGTCATTAGTGGTGAGCCATACTACGAAGCGATGCAGCTTGTTGCTGATCAAATTCATGAGCATAGACCAACACAGCGGAAGAGTTTGCGTGGATAGGCGGCCTGTCATTTCCCTTGGCGTTTCGCGGTCGTCATTCCTTCGCGTTCAAGCCAGCGGGCCCCGATGGACAGTCGACAGAACTCATACAGAGCGAGCACTTTAGCGGGTTCCTGACTGCCTTCGTGATCTATGGAAGCATGTGCTCAACATTCGAGACGTGTTTTACGGAGTTCAACGCGGAGCTCAAGGCGAGATGCGAGGCTACATACAACGCATAGAGTGCCTAAATACAGATGCTGCGAGTTTCCACAGTCCGGTTTCGTTCCAATTCTGCTGGAAGCGGTGTTCACGATTAAACACAGTGTGCCTAGTATTTGGCGAACAGGTAGACACCCGATCCCACATCATTCACGCTCAGGTTCTGAAATACAGTTATCCGATCAATCATGAAGGTCTTCAGGCGCGACTCGTCGATCTCCGTTGCTACTGACAAGCTTAACGAGAGCAGAAAGGCATAGCGGAGACTAATCGCGCAACAGCTAACTTGCGTGCTCCTTTTTGGACTGTTGCAGATACCGCTGCGGATATCTTCCCGCTCAAATCTATTTTGTCGGATCCGATGTGAAGAAAGCCTAACACCGATACGCGTTTTCGCGACGAGGACAAGCCAGGGAATGGAACAAAAGGGACTGACAGGGATCCTCGAAGGTCCTTGATCGAGGAACCTCCCTCTTCGCTCTTGATTCGACTTTCTCCGCCATGGTATTCTCTCATGACCTTCGGCATTCGATAGTGATCAACGCGCCGCCTGCGTTTGTCAGACAGACTGTAAGTTCATAAGACCTTCATCGTCTCTGCTGCCATGGCTAAGACTATATGCTCCGCCCTAGATGCTCGACTTCGATAAAATCCCAGCATGGTCACACAGATACATAACAAGTATCGAGCTTGTCAAGTCTGCAAACAACGGTACTTTAAAAGCCACAATACCTTTCGAAGCTGGTTCCAAGCTGTCGGTCTGCATGTCTTCCATGCCTAGGATGAATCCCGTCAACGTCGTGGTAGCAGTACGTATTGAATGCTGCTCTTCTCAATAGTGAATCAAATATACAGGCCAACACAATGGAAGAATTCGCATGGTCTGGCAGCCTACCCATTCCATTCGCTCTTCAGGCACGCCATTCTTTCGCTTTCCTACCAAGTGGCCGAGATGGGCAATCGACAGAATTCGTCCAAAGCGAACACTTCAGTGGATTCCTTACTGGTCTAGTTGGAATGGGCAGTTTTTTCTCTGCGCTCGATAAGGGGTTCAAAGAGTTCAACGAAGAGCTCAAGACGAGATGCGAAGCTACTTATAAGGCATAGCTATAGGAGATGGTGTTTCTACAATCTTTCTTCGCCCGTTCGACAAGCTTGAGTGCTGACTGACACTGACCTTGAGGATCGGCGATCTTGCTAACACCGTCCTTGCGTAAGAACATGTATACCCACACCATCATGGCATGTTGCCGATGTCAGACTGAGCAACCCGGCCCCAAAGCTCCGACGTGGTAAAAATACTCACGTACATCGGCTGAAATCCTGAGCCATCCTGACATGTTACAAATCGTTTGTAATATGTCAAGTCTAGGCGTAGCACCTGTTGGCTTTTGCTACACAAGAGCAACCTCATGTTCACGCACGATGTCAAGACCAAGATTATCATCAGCTGCCCTCCAGCCTTTGTCAAACAGATTGTAGGCAGCACTCCTCTCACCTCTGCTTGATTATAAGCTGATACTGGTGCACGCCGATAGCTACTAGAATTCGATAAGCTTCCAACCTGGGGAAAGGACTTCATCACCAATGTCGTTATAGCGAAACCTGCGGACGAGAGCAAAGGTCCTAAACCCTCGAATCTGCCTGGTGTAGGAGCAAAGTTCTCAGTTACGACTGCATTTATGACGTACGGAGCGGTGGTGGTCGTGAGTCCACCGAATGCCTACTGATTGCGCTGACGGCAGGTATATTACCAGAGACACACGGAAGACGAATTTGCATGGCAAGGAGGAATCCCGATGTTATCCGATGGACGCCATTCTTTTGTTTTCAGAGCCAAAGATCCGGCTGGGAAGACGACTGAGTTTGTGCACACCGAGCACTTGGCTGGTCTAGCCACTCCGCTACTCGCATGTACCGGTATGCACCAGGGTATGAAGAACGATTTTGAGACGTTCAATAAGGAGTTGAAGGCTAGATGCGAGGACCTGTATATGGCTTAGGGGAGGAAAAGTTGGTAGCTTTACGGTCATCGAACGGCAAGAAGTACGCTGTGGGCTCTGTTGTCACTTGTAGTAATTCTCCCATGTACGAATATTGTCAAAGTAAAGCTGTGTTGATGAAGCGGGTAGCTTGCGAACAGCTGAATGCACCAGATCTCGAAATGCAGGTTGCATAGCGTTTGGTGCTGCGTCATGAGATGGGGATGTCATATATTGTTGCGAGCGGGAGAGGGTTTGTAATCGCCGTTCACCCTCCCGCATCTCGCACCCTATGAGTGCACGCAGTGAGCGGTATGTGTTCGGGATGGCTTCAGTGCGGTGGGGTTACTTTCGAATGGACATGATGATTCGGGAGGCGTTAGAAGCAGGAAGCAGATGTAGCGAGATGAGAACATATTGGAAATCTGGCAAAGCACACCTTCAGCACGTCTTCCGAGCGTGTACATGCCATTTCACGTTTTAGCTTTAGTCTCGACAGACCAGCTCGCTCCAGTATCTTCGCATTGAACCAGCCCATTGAGACCCATGGCGTGAGCTGATGCTGAACAAGATAGCTGGACTCTTCTGATCACGACGATGTCCTGCGACAGCGTAGCACCTCAATTCGCTGGAACTGTTCTCGGATCTCGAGCAGCAAAGTCGGTCTGCACCCAGACTGTGTATCAATCAGCACACTGACATGGTCGTCCTCTTCTACCATTCTCCGGGTTGCCTGCCCTCACCTTCGCATCACTTTGTCGACATCGTGCGAAATGGCGTAATCCAAACAGGCACACCCTTGAGCTGTACGACTTCAGCGCCTACAACGACCGTGCACCACTAATGACATATCTATAGATACCTAGACTTCGTCTGTCCCTTTAGCAAGAAGCAGCTCTTGGGCGTGCGAGAGCACCTGGCACCGCGTCTCCAGAATGATTTGAAGGATGATCTGGCAATCATTATCCGAGCTACACCACAGCCTTGGCATGCAAGCTCTACACATACGCATGAAGCCTTCCTTGCGGTCGTTAAGAACAAGCCTACCAAAGCTTGGGATTTCGCTTATACTCTAATGGAGAAGTGAGCTTGAACAAAAGGAACTGCGCTCGCGCACAGTCATTGTCTTCCTTTATACAGGCAAGACGACTTCTTCGATGCGGCAACGAAAGACGAAACTCCGAATGCCACGAAATCACGTCTTGCGAAGCTAGCTGGACAGATCGACGGCGTAAAGGAGCAAGATATCCTGGATCTCATCGTACATACTGGCGAATCTGCAAACAGCGGAAGCAAAGTGACGAATGAGCTGAAGCTACAAGTCAAGCTGGGCAGGTGAGCGTACTCGCGCAGCTTTGGTGCAATCGGTTCTCGCTGACTTTGGCTCCGTATAAAGGCAAAACGGTATTCACGTCACGCCTACTGTCCTTCTTGACGGACTTGTCGACCCAAGCGTGTCATCTTCCTTCAGTGCGGAAGAATGGAACAAATTTGTGGACGAGAAAGTCGAGTCGAAGTGACTTGCGCACCCTCAACCACATCTGTAGCTCTAGACTGAACGTCTGCTTGTTCTTACGGTCTAAAATGTTATACCGACTGTTCGCGCGCCTTACCGGCAAATGTCGTTTGGTGATGGTCCCGTCCTCCGGCAGGCCGCTTCTTGTGCGCTGTGGGTCGTTGCCTTTTGCGAGAGGTGTGTCTGGTCGCCGTGTATTAGGTATGGCTAAGCTTGCACTACTGCCTGCAAACGGTACGCGAACGAAAGAAGACGAAACGTAGAGGGTCATAAAGTCATGTCGGGCTGGCATCGCTGATGAGCTGGGCTGGAGGGGTACGGCTGCGCTTTAGACTAGCAATAGAGCTTCCAGATGAATCAGCTTTCAAAGCGTAGACAGAAAGCGATTTGTGTGTTTCAAGAAGCCGGGAGTTGGCAATAAAGAGCAATTGCAAGATGGCGACGATATGGAACTGACAGCTTATAGATCCAGTATCTCACGCTGCAATTGATATCTGCGCTTGAGTACGCAATTCTGTGCTTTCAACGAGATATCATTGTCCATTAGCACTTCCGAACTGAAAGGAGCTATGCTACAGGATCGACTACGCTGCTACTGTCAGACTGCATAGAAGACTGCATAGAGATTGAAGAGGGAGATGAAGGTCATCTAAATACCATTGTAGGTAGCGCTGAGCTTGTCGATGGCAATGAACTTTGCGCCTCTGCGAGGGGGAAGTCGCAACGAAGTGAATCAGCCGCTGGTTGACCCATGCGACAGAAGCATGCATCATTGACTCACCTGTCATTTTTGACGACAATGTAAGGCTTGCTGCCCTTTGGCAGTTCGCAATCGCCGCTAGATACGTTAGACTGATCAGTCAGATTCTTACAAGACGTGAGATAGACTGGATTATACGTACACATCCTTGTCAAAGACAATCTGAGAGTTGGTCTCTGCGCCTGAAGACTGCTCATTGAGCGTTCCGACCCTGCAATGCAATGACATCTCAGCTCGGGCTCTTCCTCGGCTCGACGGTTGAAGGGTGCTTACAAGGACTTGCCGCAGTAGACATTTGCTAGTCCTCTGTCTGACTTGAGGGTGCTCCAGATGGTGATGTGTTTCGGCTTGTATTGGGCATCGGGTACCTCGAAGCGGACCTCACTAGCAACAAATATACATTCAGCAGGGCTCGCTCAGACAGTGTAGAACATGATAGTAAACTTACTCATTGGCGTGGTTGGTGTAGGATTCTGTCTGCTCGTACAATCCGAATCCCTGATGGACCAAATGTTTCCAACCACTTCCCGTGTACGTGACACCATTTCCACCGGTGCTGAATTGCCCAGGTGCATCATCGTACCTTCGACGATCGTCAGATAAATGCCTGAGCCCTGCCGAGATTCTGAGCTTACACGATTTCGCCGGAGAAGAAGCTTCTTTCCTCGACCGGGGCAGCCAGAGCAGGGATGGCCATGATAGCAGCAGTTACGACGACTGTGGTGAACTTCATGTTTGCGGAGTAGAGATGTGCTTGGAGCGGTGGAATAGACTGTTCGATGGGAAGACAAGAAGCGAGAGGAGGCCACAGTTACCAGCTTTATAGCTTCGCTTAGCATTGCCTGCACACGCTGTTTGTTATGCTACGCGTGCTGTTCAGCAGAGCCTCTGATCCTCTTTCGGTGTAGCGTACACAGCTTTGCCGGCAGAATGACGTTTGGACATCCCAGTCACGCGGTATCGACAGTCCCTTAGGTTTGGACTACTAGGCTCGTGCTCTTTGCACTGCTTCAGACAGGAGGTGCATGGTCGTTCACGGCGAAGCGTCTAGCGTTCCAACGGTCGAGATGCACCGCATCTTCATCTGAGTTGGAGCCTAGATTGATGAAGACCAGCGGTGCGAGCAGCGCGTCAGGGAAGATTTGGTCTGCACTGTCCATGTTATGCGAGTACAGCAGGGTGCAGTTGGGAGATCTACAATCTCGAGCAAGAGCGAAGATGCAAGCCAAGCTCGAGGAATACTGAGATTATCCTCACCTTATCTACCATACGGTACCGCACTACCTTAGCAACAAAATGAAGGCATACAATATGCGAATGTCACCCTGGGAAATCTGAACGCCCAGCAATCTCCCAACCTTCCTGAATAATCTATCGATGAGACGGTCGAACTTCGTAGTCCTCTGGTCAGCCTGCTCTAGCAAAGCGTTCGACCAAAATGTGGCTGTGCGAATCGGTCGCTTTGCTTGACCATGTCGATTTGAAGCGAATCCATCTAAGCGAAGACTGAGAGGATCGACTGTAGCGAATTTCGTCTGTCCTTCTTGACTGAATGACCAGTCTGCATCTGGACAGGCTGGTATGGCCTCGGCGCCGCAGAAGTCTGCTTGACTGGCATCTGTCCAGGTACCTTTGGCGCAGTCTGCTGAAGTCCTCGTATATGCGTCCACGCTCGGCCATCCGCAACTGGATATTGCGATCCCACATCGATTCTTTTGACGTCTCTCGCCTGCCACATGGGTAAGTATATGGTCATCTCTTGGTTCTTCCGGCCGAAGGTACTCATGTCCAGCAGGACTGTTCGTGGAGTAATATCAGCAGACCCAGTTTCTCCCAGAGCTTGTTCGACGATCTTCAGCCATCCTAGACTTGCGGGATCGAATTGGGCAGACCTCTTCGCGCTTCTCAGCTGTTCGTGCGAAAGAGACAAGACGGCTCTTTCGGCGTATGTAGTTCCCTTTCCCGCTAGACTCTCGATATGACCACATCCGACGACTGTAGCTATGTGCCCAACTTGTCCATCGACTTTATAGTCTGACCTCCTGACAACTCGTCCATGCTTGTCGATATGAAGCATCTTCATACTGATGTTTCGCATAAAAACTATACAGCCGGGCTCGATGGTTGAATTTCCTTGATAGACGGTCTTGCGCGCGCCGTTTTGAGTGGTGGACTCGAAGCGCTTGCAGCCCCATTGTGTCCATGCTAGACGCAGCTTGTGGAATAAGAGCATGGGTATAGCGCGACAAATCCCTCTGTCTTTCCCTGGCAGCATAAGCAGATATGTCAATCCTCATCGCAAGGTCTTTGTGCTTGGCTTACCATTCGGCGCAGCGACTTGTGGTCCACCTGAAATATCACTAGCCATTTGCGCGATCTGCGCACCGACAGTCTTCGCGAACCTTTCCGCGACTATCGGATTTTGTCTCTCGAACGGATCAGCTATGAGCGCCTCAAATCCCGGCAGGACCGCTGCCGCATCATTTCCTCCCGCCAGCGCCTGACTCTGCGACATCGACATAGATGTACGCTTCGCTGAAGCGGTCGAGGAAGGCCATTTGCAGCGCCACCATACGCTCGACGAATCTTCGAAATCGATATGTCCAGAGAATGTATTTCGATCGGCTGCGAAATGGATCTTGGATGCGTGTACGGTGCCTTTAGGAAGCCAGGACTTGTGAAGCTTGCCGATCTGTTTCATCTTGGAAACCGCTGATGAGGCTGTTGTTCTGGCATTGGAGGAGGTTGCGTAAGATTGTCGAATATACTCCAATAGACGCGATAGGAAAGCCTTTGCTGAAGTCTGGTTGGACGGATCGCCTGCGTTGTACGCTATTCAAAGAGAGTGAAAATTAGCTTCTTGTGACAAGTTCCGGAGAGGGGCAACCTACGATCGGTCAAGTAAGCCAGGTAGTCGAAGCCCGTCGACCAGTTGAGACTGTCCTTCCGCGGATTGAGGTATGTCTGCCTCCTCAAAATATTCGCGTTCACCCTCGGTAGTAATTTGCTCGCATCGGTTTTGGCATGTATGGCAGGAGCTGAAAGACGGCGGTTATTGAGTAGTGAGTTTGGTGATCCGCCATTGCTGAAGCCAGACAGCGATGCTGAGCGTCCATAAACAGAGACTGGGGAAGCCCGTCTGGCCAATTGAAGGCTGTTTCTGGTTCCGCTTCCAGGCGAAGGTAACGCAGGTCCGTTCGTATATCCCATACTACTCCTACGCTGCTGCTGCTGTCCTTGCTGTAAATGACCTTTGTCTCTTGCGTATGGAGAAAGGTTCGATAAAGGTACTCCTCCGGACATCGAGACAGGTCTTAATTCCAACGTCGCGTAAGGTGTTGAAGGCTGTCTGTACATCTGTGATGATTGTAAGAATGGTTGATGGGTGCCGCCAGGGCTGTATGAGGACCATCGTCGATGCGAGCCTTGTCTTTGTCGGGTTTCTTGTTCAGCTGCCTGCGCGTACGGAGGATAAGAGTATTGACTCCATCTCGTTGTCATCGTTTAGACTAAGTGGATTCCAGGTTGCTTTGCGAAGTGATCGTATTGCGCTGAAGGCGAAAAGAGCTGACTTGTAGTGGGCCTGCTGTGCCTCGATAAAAAGGCATCGCCTTCATACTGCAACCTCGACTCTTTCCACTCTCTCAAATCGTATCATTTTCTGCGTTTTAATGTCATATAGACGCGGAGCAGGACTGCTGATAATACCGTATCTCGTTGGCTGTTCGCATTGCTGCCCGATAGGCGGTGGAGAAGAGGAAGAAGAGAGTAGGAAGGATGTAGTACATCCCGCATTCTGTAAGCTCTGTATACAATAGCAGAGATGCCTCACTCATGTCGCATCTTTGCAGATTTTGGGCCTCGCAACGGGCTGGTCGCTGCTCGTATCTTCGGGTACTCTTAGCGCTTGCTGAATCCTTGCGAACCATCATCTTGACAGACTCGGTGACTCAGCTCGAGGGAAGCGTTTGCCTTTTCTCCTGTTTCATCAGCTTCATCGCTCGGCCGCTCACTCCCTTGGGTCGCGCTCTAAGCATGCTAGTCCCGTTCACAGAGGGTCTTCTGATGGTGCACAACTACGCCGTATCCGACAATTCCGGCTGTCACAGTTGGAAAGTGTCATTCTTCGTTGATCCAGCGCAAGTCGTGAGGGATCTCTTGGATGGCTCAGCAGGAGCAGCGCTCTCGAGCAAGATGATCAGCCTGCACATGGATCACGATACCGTGCAAGTGTATATCAAAGACGAAGACCCGAAGTGGAGAGAGGCGTTCAGACTGAGGGAGAGCTGGCTTGGTCCGCTCGCATACGACAGTCAAGCTGCTTTGCCGGAATAAGAGACGTGATGCTGTATGTGATGCTACATTTCGTTAACATTACCCGGTTATGACTAGCCTTGCACGTAGGTGTTCACACACCCAGATCGGTAATCAAGCATGAAGGGATACTATTACAAAGACAGTAAGGGTTCCGTACTACTCTCTTCTCCCGTCTTGTGCTAACCACTCTTTGCTTATATGCTACACTTGCACCCTTACAGCTTCTACAGCGGAGGAAACGATTTGCTGTGCGATATATTGCTTGTCTTTTACTGCACTTTGTGGCATTCTCGACGGCGGATAGGCAGCGGATATGGAACGAGGGATTGTTATTTTATGCTGTACTTCGGAACGATGGAGTGCCTTGTGCGATTTGCGATACGTAGTCCTGTTAAAGAGTAGGACGTAGTTTTGAGGTAATAGTGCGTGCGTGACGAATGGGGATGAGAAGGAAGCTCTGCCAGAGATGGATCCCTTGCAACTGATCACCGAACGAATAGTTTCGCTCTCTCGCTCCCCCTCTTATCAGCCGTCTGTTTATACCTAACATACGCCTCCCTAATATCATCCGGCGCCAACGGCCCTCTCTCACCATCCCCCTCCATCCCTGTCCCTCCATTTCCAATAGATGATTGTTCCTGAACTTGTCGTGCAGATTCTACAATCTCGCCTACGAATACTTTTGCGAGACCGCGTACGGCTACGACGATGTTGGGTGAGCATGATTGTTGGAGGACGTGGTTGATGAGCTGCAATGAAAACATATGAGAGGAGAAGAATGTTAGTGAAGGTGTAAGGTAGGGAAAGAGGGAGAGAGGAAGACGTACGCGACGGATGGCGATCTTCTGGAATCCGGAGCGACGATATACTTCATAGCGCTCTAGTTGTTCAGGGGAGAACTGATCCAGGAGGAGTCTGTTGTATATCAGCATCAAACGTCAGTCTGGCGCCTTGACAAGTCAAGAGAAGAACTGCGCACCTCAGAGCCTCTTTGGCCTCTGCTCTCTCCCTCGCCTGTTCATCATACTCATCTTCTCCCAGCAATAGATCCAATTCATTATCCCCTTCCTCCTCATCTTCCGCATCTTCATCTCCCTCGCTCATTCCCGCATTATTTCCTCCTCCTCCACCGTCCGTTGTAGCTTGATTAGCACCTCCTCCTGCTCTTGTACTTCTACTCAGAACACTGCCTTCTCTCGTCGTTCCTTGTCGACTTAGAGAGACTTGTGGTAATCCATCTGGAAGTGCTAGACCATTTCCTCCTCCATGTTCAGGACTGAATTGCAAGCCAGCCAAAGAGGGTGTATTGTGGTCGTACGGTGTTCCAGCTATAGATGCACTTCCTTCGCGCGGTGTGTTTGCAGTGTTTCCTCCACGACCTCCTCGAGATCCTCTTCCTCTCCCTCCGCCTCGCGAGCCTCGTCCTCCTCGACTCCCTCGTCCAGAAGTAGGTGTCCCAGAAGTGCTTTCTTTCAGTTTGTTTTCACCTCTCTTTCGACCACCTCCTCGACCGCCGCCTCTCTTCTTTCCAGTACTTGCAGCAGGCTCGGGAGTGCCGACTGAAGAAGGGGACATTGAGGCCATAATTGCAGGACAGTATGGCAGGACTCGACTTTGATCCAGCAATGTTTGGGATGAAGGCAGACCACGGGCAGCTGCTGGGAGAGGGAGATAGCAAGAGTGAGAAGTCGAGCAGAGGGAAAGGACAGCAACGAGGAAGAGGGAACAATCAAAGAGGGAGAGGTAGAGGACGAGGACAAGCTAGAGG
The DNA here is from genome assembly GCA_001600175.1 of Erythrobasidium yunnanense. NCBI lineage: Eukaryota > Fungi > Basidiomycota > Cystobasidiomycetes > Erythrobasidiales > Erythrobasidiaceae > Erythrobasidium > Erythrobasidium yunnanense. The sequence goes on from BCJC01000002.1 coordinate 2,804,880, forward strand.
GAATGCAGCAGCATCCACAAGCAGCAACAGCGAGCCTTTGGGCCAGAAACAGGCAGATAGCGAGCAACAAGGTCGACCCGACGAACAGCAGGGACAGCAAGGAGGGCCGTCAAAGGTAGCATACTACAGCTGTTACAGCAGTATTCCATCGCTGATTGCTTGTGCGATGACAGCGTCTCAGAACTGGCAATCATCACCCTGGCTCTGGCTCTGGCGACTCACGTCCGCCAAAGACCTTCTTCAAGCAGTCAATGATGCAGGATCCATGGGAGCATCTATCATGAGCAATCTATACACATGCACAACGTCCATCAAGCTATGTCGCAGCAGCTGCGACACAGGAAGACGCTCTCAAAGCTGGCTTACAGCGCCCAACGCATTCGTTGCGAGCTGTGGTCTATGCTTGCTTTGGAAACGCAGCATGTACGAAGCAGCACATACTGGGGCTCTTCATCGACCTCACGTTATCAGCGGGACACGGGAGCGTCGAGATTGCAGGGCAATCTACGCGTATGTCGCAGGCGCGATGCGTCGAGTCGACACCGAAAGCAAGCGAGTAGGAGTGCAGAGATGACATCTTGTAGTTTGTACTTCTGGCACGGCTATCGCTATACCCTCAGATGTACAAGGTGTAGTTTTCTAGCTTTTTCGAGCCAATTTATCACTTGTCTCTCGCACAAAGCATCGAAAGTCAAAAAGCTACAAACGTTGATCTGCAGCAGATCTTCTGACAGATCATGTCACTGCAGCACTCAAGCACTCGCTCGCTCGCCCGCTACTCAGTCTCCCCTCCCCCAAACACAGTTTCCCGAGGCCTAGATTCTCAGGCCTGGCTAGACCCTTGAGGATCTTCGCAGCTGCAGGGCAAAGTCTGCCGACCAGCAGTCAATGTTACAATACAGACTGGACTGATGCCTTTGACTATCTCTACAACTGATATCGATTCCTGCGAAGAGAGAGCTGAAAGTCGACATTAGCTGACTGCGAGCTGGAGGCACGCTCAGCAGCATTCGTCTGGGTTCCTCACAAAGCAGCAAGCTAGTCAACGACATCAGGCCTCTCATCAAGCATTCATCTCGTTCTTCATCCGAAAGCAAGCTACAGCGACAGGCTCTATACGCGCCCCGCGCGCGCGGTCAGTCGCTCGTTGAGGACATCCAGCCAATACGTCAAGCAAAGCAAAGCAACAAACAGCATACAGTCACATTACAAGCACACATCAATATCCTCTACTTCACTATACAAGAGCACTACAAAACAAGCGAGGCCCAGGGGAATTGCGATTCAGGCTGGCTTTTCCAGAAGAGCAGGACATCATACGACGTCTATACCACATAGAGTAAACGTCAATCTGAATCCCACCCGACGCCGGACGCTCTACGAACGAATATCGTCCAAAGAAGCAAGAATCAGCCAGGCGACAAGCAGCGTCCCCTGCTTCAGACGCTGGCGTAGAAATCATCTCAAGTGCACCTTTGCTCTCTCATCTTTCTCTCTTCGACGTCGGTACTCCTGCTGGGCGGGACGACCATATTTGAAACACTCTCAAAGCTCGGCAATCCAACATCATGTCCAGCCAGCTCTTCGGCTACTCCTCAAGCAGCGATACCTCCTCATCATCATCTTCATCCATCTCTTCCGCCTCCACGTCTCCCAAACCTACCATCCAGCATGGCAGATTGGCTGGTCCAACCACCGTCGACATCGTTCGAGGAGAGACCAGCAGTGCGAATGGGAAGAGCGTGGACTTTGAGAGTTTTGCACAGTTGGCGATCAGTAAAGAAGTGATGGAGAACACGCTCAAGACGCTATACAACAGGAGGCATTCCGCTAGACAGCTATCATCGGATCTTACAGCTGAGAAAGTGGGAGACACAACGAGAAGGACGAGTTATGCCTCTGGAATTGCAGCAAAGTCAGGAACTGCTACGCCCTTCTCTGAGGGAAGTATGACGCCGACCCCTCTTTCTGCGCTCGGAGGAACGAGTCTGCGGATCTCGACGACGGCTACGACACCTCGTTCACATCAGCATCAGCAAGCTCAGCACAAGCGAGGGACTAGTCTGTCCGCGTCGTCCACCGTTTCCGAAAGCCTTCCGTCCCTAGTCAATTCGTCAAACAATATTACCACCAACACGCATCACAGCGCGCACTCTTCTCTCTCAAGCACGGACTTCCCCTCTTCCTCCTCCTCTTCATCATCTTCGTCATTGTTGACGCCTACAGCCTATCCATCACCTTCATACACTGCCAACCTAAACACCCCTAAAACGTCCTCCTCCACCAATACATCACTTTCGACATCGTCAAACAACTTATCTTCAGTCCCAAATACAGCTTATTCAAGCTTTTCTTCCGCTTCTTTTCCTCTGAATACAAGTACGAGGGAGAAACCTACTTTTACGCATTTCGATTTCCTGTCATCAGGTTCTTCGTCATCCTCTACGTCAGTAACAGCCTCAGCAGCGAGTGCGAATACGACAGTAGTGTCCAGGCCGCCGCTGCTCAGATCAGTCAGTGAGGACGTGGTGGTCAACCATCGATCGGACTTCCCTCTGCCTGCTGGTATAAAGTACACTCCGACCTCATCGAAAGGCGGAACCGCTCTGCAATTGACCTCACAAGGACGAGCTTTCACTAGCGGGACGGGCAAGCCGAACACGCGTCTTCGTACACAGACTGTCAATTCACCCCTACGCAGTGGAGCAAGCTTAGATGCCGACGACAATGCCAATGACAGTCTTGAAGTGAGCGGATCTACTCCGCTTCTATCAGATAATCAATGGCAAAGTCACACTAGGACCCAATCCGCAGCTGCTACATCTACGATCAGAGGCGATCAACAGAGCAGTATGTTCGACAGCTATTATGGCTTTGAGGAACATCACAGACGGGCAAACACGACTGGCGGAACCGGCAGCCGTGGCTACATGACCTCTTACGCGTCTCATCAACCTCAGCAGCGGGAGCGCTCGAATGATTACGCCACGGCAGAATCGTTCAGTATGCCAACTACATTCGACGAAGCTACTGCAGAAGCTGTACGACGCGCAGCTGCGTTTGTGAGATCTACGACAGGCGGTGGTGTAGCTAGAAGTACGTCCCCACCTCCTCCGGAAGGAGACGGTCAGCATCTGGAAGAAAGTATCCAGCATGCAAGGTTCCAGCAGCATATCCATTCGGGCGCTTCGGTGACTAGCAATGCGGGCATCATGGGGAGCTGTGGAAATGGGTATTTCGGAAATGCTATCAGATCAAAGGTGTGTGCATTTATCTATGTTCAGTGACATCAGCTGACAGGAGGTTGAAGACCATGGAAATACTATACGATCTTATACCAGGTTGTACCTCGGCCATCGAGCAAGATACAATCAGCATAGTCGAGTATGGCTCTCTGAACTCTCTCTCAGCATCTCTCGTGAAACCCGTCATCCAGCGTCTTCGCGAGCAGAAAGCCCGCCTATCGCCTATCAATCACGACGATCCACCGAGCTGGACAATCACGCATTCCGATCTTCCAGGCTCCGATTTCCGACATCTCATGAAACAACAGGAGTTTTCTTCTGGCACAGAATCAGATTCCTGCTATATCAACTCTGCACCCAACGTATTCCCTGCATATACAGCCAAACCATTCTCTAGTCAGATAGTACCGCCGAAGTCAGTCTCTGTGGGCTGGAGTCTGATGGACCTGCATGTTAGGAGGACGATAGCGTCCACAGGCGTTTCACCCCAAGCTGCGGCGCATTCGGAATTGATAGGCTTTTTACAGACTAGAGCGAAGGAGTTCAAGAAGGATGGGCTGCTCGTCTTGGCGTTTATTCAGAGGAAAGAAGAAGATACCGCTTCTTTGACGAAGTCGGTGCGCCAGGCCTCTGCACCCATACCAAGGGTGGATGATCCCGATACACCTAGGTTTACAAGCCCTCTGACTGGCTCAAAAGCACCTCTTCCTCTCTATCTACCAGATACGTCAGCTGCAAGCAGTCGCGCTGGCTCAATAACCGCTTCCACGTCATCCATCGATTCCCAAGTATCATCCGCGTGCACCTCCATCGCCAGCTCTCCAGCTGGTCCTGCCCTACCTACACTAGACGACCCTTCTACAGCCTACATGCGCCGAAGCAGATCTGGCTCATCGCCTTGTCAACAAAGTTTCAGCAAAGCTGAAGCTACGAAAAAGAACGATATCTGGACGGCCATTCCTGCTCTCTTGGCGCCTTGTATTCAGAGGTTGGTCTCGACTGGCTTGATCAAGTCTGATACTGCTCATCAATTGCTAGCTGTGAGTTGTGGCCTCCCCTACATTATCAGTCACTACCATTCTGACAATGTTTATAGCTTCCTCTACACCCACGAACACCGTCACAGACACAAGCTGTTCTTCGGGCTGTCAGCCAGCAATGGAAAGTAGAATGGTCATGCGGACTCGAAGGGGACGCGAAACCCGAATCTGCAGCAGACATGTCGCCCACCACTCCCACTCCGTTCGCACATACATCAAATACTGCCAATCAAGCGCAGGCGATGCCTGTCTCGTCTTCTACAGCTGGTGAAACGATCCGCGAAGAAGCGCTCCACCTGTCTCATCCAGCTTATACCGCATTCTCATCAACAACGCTGTCAAGAGTCCAATTCGCAGAACACGCACTGCAATTCGTTCGTGTATTGTACGAGACGCACTTCAGGAGCGTCTTGCGCGATCAAGCGAGATTGAGCAGGAGTAGGGTGGAGGAAGTGCTAGATTCCCTTAACGAGGTCAGTCGCACTTACTAGTATTCTAAAAGAGCTGTCAGCTAACTTGTATGGCTACGACTCTTGCAGGTCATTCGCGAAAAGATCGAAGAACCAAATCGTGCCATCCTTGCACTGGAAATGGACGTCTGTATATTAGCTCTCCGTCGGACATGAACGCATCTCTGAAATGCCTTGGCTACGAATAACGACGCTCAGTAATACAAGGGATAATAGAGTAATCATCTGTTGTTGTTCATAGTGAGTACACATATAGATTATCCGCGCAGTCCCGAAGCCAGTTACTGCATCACAATAACGCGACATGATTCGCGATTTCTCCTAGCCGGTGGCAGCTAATGTGTAGTGCTGCATGTGATGGCACGGCACGCTGGCTAGCAGACTTTGCTATGACAAAGCTACTCGAGGTCTGAAGATACTGATCAGAGGAGATGGCGCAGCTTCAATATGTGCGGTTCATGAGATTACAGGAGCTGCAGCTCACGACGACGGCCTCATTTCGAGATCAAAGGCTAGCCGATCGTTTCATTCCTCATTCTGCTGCATAGCTTGCCAGAGTTGAGGGAACAAACCATGCTACACATGATATATTCAGTCTGACAATACGCACAAAGGAAGGCGGGAAGACTGCCTACCTGCTCGCCCAGTCCGTAAGTCAGCGTCCGCCGCGCATAGTAGCTCCTGCCAGAAGGGTGAGGAGCTTCGATCTCTTGCTCTAGATTGTCGATGACGGTATCCAGAAGATGGGACTGGCCGATCGTAGACTGTAAAAGAGTCAGCCTATGTATTCATAACCTAACCTACCAAAGCTAGAAACCTACTCCGGCATAGCCATGACAGCTTATATGTACGATGTGTATGTGGAAGTGATCTTGATGAATTTCTCAGCTCGTCCTGCCTGAACATGGCTTGAACGACCTACAGAAACTCGGCTGGTAGTGCACAAACATCCTCAGATCACCATTATCCACGCCATATTTCTGCTTTGCTGCTTTTAAGGCGTTCTGGCGTATATTCCGAAGCATAGGCAGGTGTTTGGGCGTTAGGTCGCGTATGCATGAGATTATCCTCGTTTGCACTATGCATTGAAGATATAGCATAGACATGTTTTGCTGATCCCATTTACTACAACAGAAGGTCAGAGGAGTCTGTCAATCGCAACGATTGTGCAACCTACAGATCTGGCAGTATCACGAATCCGGTTTCAGGATCCGGATCCTCGTATATGATGGTTTCCGACTCTGTTACGTGCGAGAGAATGTTGTACACCCTGTACATAATGGCAATGTGAGCTTGTGCAACATTCTAAGGCGCTAGACTACCCACCATTGTAGGCGCTTCGTCGGGAAAGACTCTATGTACGGGCGGACCACGCTCTCGTACAATTCGGGTGTCTCGCGAACCATCTTGAACATCTGCTGAGACGCTTTTCGGATGTGCTGTAGCGAAGTATAAGAGCTGGAAACACCAAAACTGGTTTGCGGTACTTACCACTTCCGTAGCCGGCTGAGTAAGGGTTATCTTGAGGTCTGAAGGCGATTGTAGTATGTCAGAAAGGGCGTTCAGCAGATCACTCAGGCTTGTGCTTACCAGCTGCATCATCGTCAAGGCCGCTTCCGCTCCAGCCCAAGAAGAGGTGGTAGATATCATTTACGAGCAGGTTCTTTGCTCTACTAAGCCTTTGAACAAGCGTCTTCAAGGTATCTTGCGAAAAGCCTTGTTTCTCGATGGTAAGTAAAGCAGGAACATCGTCGCCTTGGCCGGTCTCGGAGCGCGAATAGGTGCCCAGCAGAATGACAGTGCGTGTTTGAGTGTCTGGGAGAGGTAGAATCGTGTCGCAGTCGAATGCATATCAGGCCAAATTCACGAGTTGTCGAAGCCGGGAAATGCATCCACCTTCGTTTAAGAGCTTGGTGAAGGTGAAGCGCTGCAAGAGAGCGAGCGAAGTCGCGTCTGAAAGCACTGTGCCTTCGCTGAGATGCATTGGCAATAGCTTCTGTTTGAGCGGAAAGAGAGCCTGATCAGTAGCTGGAACGCGCGATGATACTCGCACAAAGCCTGAGCGACGTTCTTCAAGCCACTGTGTCGAATGCAGTTATAGATGCAGTTTGAGAATAGAGAAAGAAACGAATCGATTGCGATAGTGAGACAACGAAAGAACGGAAACTCAGCATGGACTCTCGAACGGTTACTAATGATTCTATGAATCCTCATCTCCACTCCACTCTTCTTCGCCATCTGGTAAAGGCCCAAACCGCCTGAACTCCAGTAGCTTTGCCTTCTTGTCGGATTCATGCGCTTTTGCCTTTCCTTTCCTATCCAAACTCGCACTGGTTCGATCTTTCACTTGATCTGCAGATCCTTCTGCTGCTTCAGACGAGGTGCTTAAGCAATACCAGCAGCCCGAACGCGTTATAACGATAAGATCGCTCGTCGTGTCTGCTGGGAAGACGCATAAAGCGACATCGTCTTGCGCAGCTATGATAGCTGATGGCTTGGAAGTCGCTATAGATGTTGCTGTCGGCACTCGCCAGGTAAGATCGCTCCACTGGCTGGAAAAGTATGCCGGCAGGTATGGCTTGAAGATATTGAAAGGTTTGTCCTTCCCTTCCGATGCCGAAATGGTCCTCTCTCGTGTACTAGCACTCCCTGCAGTACTGCTCACGTCCCCTACGTGCCAGATGTGGACAGTGCCTTTATCGCTTGAACATGCGATGATCTCGCCCTTGTCAGGATTTGCATACGCAGTCGACCAGACTACAGCTTGGTCTGTTCCCCTACGAAGCTCTCTGACTAGATTCTTAGAAGAGGTGCTGTAGACACGCAAGAGAGTGCCCTTTGTACTGCTTGTCGTAAGCAGAGCACCAGTCTCGGAAAGAGTGAGGGTCCGCAGAGGAGAGGTATGCGCAACGAAGATGTGAATGGAAGGATGAGGTCCAGTACGTGACTGTGTGACGCCTTGTCCTGCCGATAAGAGGGGAGGCAGACGGACAAGCTGGACATGCCCTGCTTGCCGGCCTGGGAAGGCCATGAGAGTGGATCCTATCGTAGTCGCGATGCCGACAAGGCCTGTAAATTGGAATCAGCTATGTACCTGAATGCAATCAATCAGCCATGTAACCCACCGTAAGCATTGTCGGCCGTATCGTATTCACACTCTTTCGTGAGCAGGCCTGATCTGTCCTTGCAATCCGTATGAATGCAGAATACGATAATTTTCCTTCTGAGAGCGATGACCAGTCTATCCCTTCGAGTTGTCAAGCCGAGCACCTCTTCCTTAAACCTGATCTCAAAGACCGCTTCTTGCGCAGCATCGTTCCAGACAGTGACCGTATCATCTCGAATCAGAAACAGAAGACTGGTCGTTGCCAGCGGGTGGATCCAGTCGGGGAACGGCACGTCTTGCAATGACAGCTCCAACGGGACTCGCAGCTTGTCTAGCGAAACCAGGGAATGGACAGAGGCGGTCGAGGTGCTGTGACACGCTGAGACGATGATGCTGCGACTGCTGTCGATGGTGTGCACAGACAGAGCCGCCGCAGATGTTGGGATAATCTGCGCCAGCGGGAGCTGCATTGCTGGTGATACTGGCCGACTGCAAGAGTAACGGGAGAAGCTACTTCATCGCGATGGCCGAACTCTTATTGGGCGTCCTCTTGACAGCAGAGGCAGAGTCACATCAGCGAGAGCACGAGCAAAAGTCAAGCAAGAATTATCCCGACTTCAGCATGGCAGACCAACAGCTTGCTACGCAAACACTAGTCTGATCAATCCTGCAATCGACACGTTTTGTCAGCGGTTCTCGCACTTTGTTAGGTCCTGCCTCATGCATTGAAGCCATGCTCTACTCGGAGGGGACATCTCAAGAAAGCGTAATCATCTGACTACGCGGGACGGTGCATATGCTCCTTACAAGACACCTCTCCAGAGTTGCAGCCGCAAACGGAGTTTACTCATTCTGCGGCTTTCATCCTCACAGTATTACAGGTCTGGAACCACATGGTCTCGACTACTATCACCCTATCCTCCCACTTCGAATCGGCCAAATGATTGATGCCAATGTCGCAAACCTTCGGGGCACACGCGCTCCCCAAACAGACAGCGCTTATCTGCGAGCGTACCTGAAGCAAAGTCATGACTAGTCAGTAGGCATTTCGCATCGGGCTCAGCTTACAAGAGAGCGACCGGGACCTCTTACCGATGAAAGGAAGAATTGGCGAAGACCGTTTGTCGCTATTGGGCTTTGCTCGTTTTCACCGAATATTCACATTCTAGAGCTCTCGAATCGGTATAAAAAGCTCTGTATTCCATCTCCATTCTCTTGTTCACAACTCTTCCATCCCAAATATCGCACTACACCTATCACAGTCTAGCAAGCTACCATCTTACAACAATGAGAATCTCGACCTTCAGTCTAGCCGTATGCTCAGCGGCGTCCGCTCTCGTAACCGCCGAACGAGATGACGGCGGAGACCCCAACATCCCCGTTGCATGTCAGAACAAGTTCCCTGGGGTGGCTCCTCAGGTCTGTGCCTGGGGCGAAGACACTGATCCTTACTACGAGTAAGTCCTTCTCATTCCCGTCGCTAGCAAGGCTTGCTGCTGATACTTATCCTTGGGCAGATACTGCGCGCCCCCACTTGATTGTCCCGGTAAGGGTTTGCGGATCGGACTACCGCGAAGCAGGGCAGTGAATTGACAGTCCTTTTTGCTTGCTCAATCTCAACAGACCATGCGTATGTGTGCGCACGAGACAGAAGTAAGTCTGGATGGTTTCATTGCAAGGTGAGTAAATCTGCGAGCTCGGCGATGACAGCAGAGTAATGACGCTGATTACTTATCAGGGCTGCAAGAATGGCACGAAGAACCAGGACGGTGTGACCGAGGTATCTTGTGTATGATGAGACGATCAACTAGGCACATTTTGATCGATTCTTTGCATTTGCGATTCGAATGATGTACATTGTGTACGATGATAGAATGCATACCTAGGCATCCAGCTTTTGGAGTAGCTTCGCCGCGTGAGATATCAACGCGTGCTTACTGGAACCTTACGAATGTACGGCCGCCCATCGAGTCTACTGGTGTGCTACTTTATGATTGTCAGTGCACTACAGGCCATCCTGTCCAGCACCATTTGGACGTGCACGTCGGGTTGATCGCACCTTGCCCTCTTGCCAATCGCTCTGTACGATGTCTGCACGCGAAATCATCGGTGTTACTGCCAGCACAGGTGCACTTGGACATGCTGTGCTACAACACCTGTCCCAACAATGCGATGGTCCTATACGTCTGCTTGCGCGCAACCCTTCAAAGGCCCTGGAGCAGGCCCGCGCGCTATCTACGAGCACCGACTTCGAAGCAAGGCCATGCGACTATGAGCAGCCAGAACTGTGCAAGTCAGCTCTAGAAGGCGTATCGACGCTCTTCTTCGTCTCTGCGCACGAGGATCCGAAACGCGTCCAAACACATTGTCGATTCGTGGATGCAGCAGTAGCAGCTGGCGTCAAGCATATCGTATACACGTCCTTCCAAGGAGCTGCTCCAGATGCTATCTTCATTCATGCGCGAGACCACTATCACACGGAGGAACATATCAAGACGAAACCTGGCTTGAAATATACCTTCCTCCGCAACTCGTACTATCAAGATATACTTCCTCACTTTGTCACCGATGGAGTTATTCGAGGTCCTGCAGGAAACGGGACTTTCTGTCCCTTAGCTCGAGACGATATCGCCCAAGTCGCCGCTGCTGTCTTGCGGGATCCAGCACCTCACATTGGTCACACATACAACCTTACGGGTCCACAAGAATTGACAATCAGCGACGTTACTAGCATCCTTGGTGATGGCACGAGGTTCGTCGATGAGACGATGGAGGAGGCACAGGAGAGCAGACGTGGGACAGCAGAGCAGTGGTTGATAGATGCGTGGATCAGCACATATACAGCTATCAGGGATGGTGAAGAAGCTGGATTGACGCAGGATGTCGAGAGGATCTTGGGAAGACCAGGCTTATCATTCCAAGCTTGGTTGAAACAGCAACGAGCCAGCGCTACTTCGTTGCAGCAGACAGCTTAGTGAAGCTTGTATCATAGCATCCAAGTGTAGTTCTAGCGTTCCTGAGACATGCACGGTGCCTTTTGCCATGTGGCCCTGATCGACCGGCCCGCGTGGGCTCTTTGCGCGTTGAAATTGATTGACAGCTGCAATGAAGGCCTGGGAGCTGTAAAGACAGCTTGAATAGAAGCCGTACGGCTTACCTTTCGACCATCTCATCAGAATCATTCGCCGCCTTTTCGCTGGGACAGCTCCGTCCGACATTTACTGAAATCTGGAAATTGCGAACGGCCCTCCTCGACTGGCTGGCTAAGTATTTGATGCTGTTTGAACAGTCTTAAACATGCAAGGTGAGTCTGGCAGCATCAGATATGGCTGGAATCAGGCTCAATGATTGTGCCAGCAACTCCGTATGTTCACGCGACCGCTGCGTCGAGCCTGGCCAGCGAAACGCGCAATATCAGCGTGTCCAGCGCAGTAGTCAATGCTATCAACTCATTCATCGATGAGCTATTGTTCAATGTCCTGGCAAACTTGACTACCGCATCGACCTCGTCGAGCATCAAACTGCCTGTCAAGACCGCGAGCTTGAAAGAGGCGCTTTTGGCTGCGACAATCAAGAGCCCAGCAATAGCAAGAGAAGCAATACTAGAAGCAGAGATACAACAGCGCGAATGGATTAAATTGAAGGGAAAGTCAAGCGATAATGCGCTGCCGGCTGCTGCAGGTCCGGGCAACTTGTCGAGAAAGACATCGGCAAGCTTGCTGGAGACGATCCGTGCGAACAAGGAGTGGCAGTCAGATAGCAATACATGCTCGCTGGATGAGCTCTTCAGCGACCTCAAGAACGGCTTGGAACAGCTTTCGCAGCTTGGCAAAAGATCAGGTCTCTCGACTAGTCCTAATGCGCGAATTACAGCAGCCATCAATGTTCAAGCAAGAGGAATTTCCAAGCATGCTTCTCCGCTGTTGCTTCTGTACTCAAGCGCGATCACCACCTATTTCGCAAGCTATATCATCAAGGGATGCGGAAGGGTAGTAGAGCAGGATTCAGGCAGCTCTGTCGCAAGCTTGGAGACATTGCTTGAGTTCATAGGAGAGGATCATCAGCTCAGCGAGCTCTGGACCAGCATGGTAAGTCTATCTAAGTCCAAGGCGACCTCCTGAGTTTTAGCGTCGGATACCGAGAAGCCAAATAACGATCATTGACTTTGGTTTGCTCCTTCTTCTTCTATTTCATTCTTCTCTTCCGCTCTTCTCCAGCACGTCAAGACTGTTGTCGACCGGGAGCTGGCTCTCTCTACGTATACCTCGCCATTCCTAGGCAGTAACACAACTCTGGTCCAGCAACGCAGCAGTGACAGTAACAGCAGTTACACCAGCTTGCCGGGAGTGCGAAGTATGCCAGCTACAGCAGGAGGAGGAACGACGTCTCGCAAGCTATCCTTCAGGAGGAAAGGCAACACTTCACACATCATCAGCTCAAACCACAACAATGTCAGAGGAGTGTCAAGCATGGATGCCCACAGAGGTCGGTCTGGTTCGGCTCCAATGCAAGAAGCGACGTTTCCAGTTTCGAGCATACCATTCAAGACTTCTCCTCCTTCTACGGGAAACGCATCAGCTTCAATGCAGCGCAAGAGAGATCATTCGACATCAAGCTTTGACGCCGAAGGGACCGCCAAACTGCCAGCTGGCACTCTTGCCTTCCTGGAGTACGGAGAGGAGGTGAGCCATCAGATCTATACGTTCAGCTTCTCTATACCTTCCTACATTCTGCGCCAAATATGAAGCGCACTTCGCAACCCTCTTCACGCGAGAACTTCGCGTGCTAGCCCGCTCAGGCCGGGTGCGGTCGAGATGGGTACCTGCGCATGCGCTTCTTCCTCTTCGCATGGACTCAAAGTCGACTTGCGGCAGTGGAGAAGAATGAATTGAAAATCAACTGTCTGTTCCTGCCTTCGATCGACCATGCTCTCCGAGACCACCCACCGCTACTGCCTCAGAGCGCTGACTCTGCTTTCGCTCTCACTCAGCAGGACCTCCCACCACGCAAGAACAGTCTACAGTCCAAGCAGTATCTAGGCGGCTCATCTACTTCTCAGCAATCAGCAGCGGCTACCCAGCTCGACGGCATAGACTTCGAATCGCTCATTTCTGGCGGACAGACTAGGAAATTGTCACTCACGCCGACTCGCTTCGCGCTCACCGGTAACAACACCGTGAGTGCTCCCTTATCACCTACCGTGAGCAGAAACATAGCTTATGTCGCTCGTGCGCGCCCGCAGACCCGGCAGGCCAGTGCTTCCAAAGTACCAGAGGAAACGATGTTCGCGAGACCACAGCGAGGAGGGAAGATGCAAGCCCGGACAGCACGTCCAGTCGCATCTGGACTGGGCGTAGCGGACGAGGCATCCTCAGGCGAAGAGGACAAAGAAATGCTGGAGAATTGGGACGAAGAGGACGAAGCGATCTTTGGACCTCGGAAACCAAAGCAGACAGCAAAGAAACAGACTCTGCTCGATATGCTCAACAGCGATCCACCCTGGGCTGGTCCTTCTCCTTCTCATCCCTCAGCAAGCGGGCAGAGCAGTAAAGCTTCGAAAATGCTAGGCGGAGATGCGGGAAGACTCCCTCCTTTCGGGCATCCTTCTTCTTCCTCATCTTCTTCACTACCGACACTACTACAGACGAGGAAGTTCTCACCCATCGCCAATCTGGATGTAGCGGCTGCACCAACTCTCCTGCGACCGACTACGGCCAACTCGTTAGCTGCATCACTTCGACCATCAACAGCTGGTTCTGCACTAGATGCTCAAGCGCTCAACGACTTCCCAATTCCGCCTGAACGCAAATCACCACCTACGCTCACTTCGCACAAATCGTCTCCAAATCTGTCATATGGCGCTTCTTCCTCTGCTTTTGTATCAGCATCTTCGCCTGAAGACGTGCTGTCAAGGCCTATGCAGCCTATGCGAAGCAAGCTGGTCGCGAAGGATGAACGGGCTGCGAGAGCGGAGAGACACGATGATCTTATTGCATTCCTGCAAGATGCTCCTCCCCCTCCATCTTCATACGGAAGCAGCGCGGCCGACCTCGATCCCACTACTCCTACTTCGCTCTCGTCCTCAGGAAGCAAAGCTCGCTTAGGCAGTGGGAAGTTCCGACAATTCCTGTCGAGTGGCCGACGACCATCGCTTCCCGCTATCCCTGCTTCTTACGAGGAATCTTCAATCGATGAATTGGGTCGCTTACAGCGCTCAACTCCTCCTGTAGGCACTAGCTCTGCCCGCAAGCTAAGCAAGATGACGGGAATGATGTCACCTGCGAATGGTGGAAGTCGACATTTCTCAAGCAGAAGTCATAGCAACAGTGTCTCTTCTGCTGAAGCTTTCAAAGCAGAGATGGAGATAGCCGCCATGGATAAAGAGATTGCGAGGAAACAGCAGTACAAGGAAGATGAAGTGGCTCAGAAGGAATACCAGAATATCTTCTCGAAGCTACATACGAGGCAGTCATCACATCCTTCCTCGTCCTCAATGCTACCACAACAACAGCGGCAAGATGTGACAGCAACAGCGGTAATGCCATTGAGTCCGTCAAGGCCTTTCGCTACGACTGTCCCTGTACCTTCCTCCTTCGGACAGCGTACATACACTAAGCAAGTTCCCGCTCTGCAATCCCAGTCTTCCTACACCTCTTCGACCGATAATCGGGTAGCAGCTCCTCTTCTTACTCCAGATCACTCGAAGGACGACTTGTACTCGATGACGAAACCTATCATGGCTCACACTACATCTACGCCTCTGGACACGCCTCCTGCGACGCCTTACGACAAGCAGCCACCTGTCTCCACATACCAGCATTCATCTGAAAGGGTACCTCAAGCATTGATGCGCAGATCGACATCGCCGGTTACGAGTATGTCGCAGTCACTTGACCAGAACAAGGCGTCTAGACGGACTTCGCTAATCAAGAGGAAAGCGCCGCCAAAGGCAGATGAGGAGGACTTGATGGAGGTACGGGCAAGCTTGGCGGAAGAGCCGTTGGCTGCAAGACAACGCGAAGCGTCCGCTGCTTCGACTGTATCGATAGTCGCCGCATCGGTCTATACGGAGTCTGCAAGCAGATCAAGAGAAGCTTCTGCTTCCTCTACATTCGTTTCCATGAGCTCAAGTTCATCAGCCTCTTCCAACATCACTTCTCGTATCTTTACTCTACCCTCACATCAGCAGCCGATAGAGCGTGTCCTCGAGTCCGCCGAGGTCTCCCGACCTGCTTCTACGGCCATTCTGCCTCTCCCACCCCGTCCTTCTTCTCGAATGGGTATAGGCAACAATACCACCGAAGTACATCGCATCCTCCTCTCTTTACGAAACTCGATGGTCTCCGCTGCGGACGTCAATGAATGCCTCACGCTCATCGATGCCGCCATGTTCGAAGTAGCATACGATATCCAGTCACCTCCATACGCGACTTCGACAATCGCTGAAGAGTCGGAAGACGCGGCTGAAGAGACTTTTGTGTATGATGGGGCAAGACCGGTGTTTTATGCGTCGCAGGTCGCAAATAGAGCATATTTGGCGTTACTGGAATGGTTGATGCTGGAAGAGGAGGAGAGAATGCTCGTATACCCAAGAGGCTTCCATCGTTCAGATCCTACCATGACATACTCCGATCTGGCACACTTGTCACCAGCATCGAAGATAACTCCAGCTCTGACGTTATCGTCGCATGAGATGGCGAAAGAACCGTCTCTGGGCTATTCGATGTATGAGAGCGCAGAGTCTGAATCCGATGAAGTAGGAACACCTCGGCTGGGTGTAGGCAGAGATAGTCAGGATATGGAAGAGATCCTGCAGGCTGCTGTAGTCAAAGCGTGATATACCCAGTCTTCCTGGGGAAGAGAATTTGCGTACTGTTGTGATTGTTTAGTGGGGTGATGGGCGCTGTGAAAGGCTCAGTTGTAGTGCAAGTACCGTGTTGTGAGGTATACCTGGTTCCAATTATGCAACATACCTTCAGCCAAATCTCTCCCCACAGACGTGAATAAGCTTGCTTTGGCCTTGCAAGGAAACGAAAGGTGAAGAGAAGCTGCTATCCTACACCAGGCTGAATGACGGAAAGAAGGAAAGAAGGGAAACTAGAGAGGGTGAGGTGCGATCAGGCTGCTAGCATAGCTAAGGTTTCTATGTAAGGGGAAGAAAATTGACAAGTAGAATACCGAGTAAAGGCAGCATACTAGCATGAAGAAGAGGGAGAAACGTCGAAGATGAGACGATGGATGAGGAAGGAAAGAAGGAGGAAGGTCGGATAGCCAGGATAGCTTGTGCTGGTGTGCAGTCTTTGGTTTTGATCGATCGATGAAAGGAAAGGCTGGGCGAGAACAGGGAGGTCGAAGGTAGTATTGGTACATTGCTTTATACGTCCTGCTTGGTGGTGGCTCGAGCAGCGGTCCGCTCAATCTTGTTTGATGTTGTCGTCTTCTATCCGAATGCTGTAGACAGGCTAGCTTTTCGCCATGCTTCATATTCTAGCGCAATATCAGCGGAAAGCACACCTAGCGCGTCCATCTGTCTATCTATTTTTGCTTTGCTCCACTGTGCTAGTTCATTTTACTAAGATTTCGTCGCTTGCGCATGTTCGCTGGAATCTTGCGGCTGAGTTCGTTAGGAGTCGTGTAATTTATTGTCCTTGTACTTTTTTGCTTGTCTTTTGTCGTTGTCGTTGTTTTGTCGAGCTGGCGCCGCTCTAGCGGTGGTTTCGGAATGAAGCGGAAAGTGTTGTTGAGGCAAACGATCTTTGCGAGTCGAGTCGTGCTTAGTAATGAAGAGAATGAAGGGAAGGAAAGAGAAAGAGTATAGTAAAGACCGTCTTCGATCGGGATCGTCCTTGGTATTTCCGTATATCGCTCGTCGCTGTAAATGATTTCTCGTATTTTCCTCCACTTATCTTCTTTTATGACTAGCTGAGTTCGCAATGATCACAGCTTCGGTCATGCTTTGCATCATCTCTTCCTTCCTTCCCAGCCCAATTCACCAAGCTGATCTTATAGATCTAGATCTAGATCCAGCTCCTTGCCATATCCACTATCATTTCCCTCCTCCCTCTCATAAGCCGCAGGCGACGGACTTTTAGAAAGCATAGCTAGTGCGAGCGCGCCGTTCACATCTTCTGACATGTCGAGATGAGTGGAAGACGGTCGTTTGTGGGCTGGCATAGGTGAGGAGAGGATAGTTTCTAGCATCGCGACGAGGTCGATGCTTGCTTCTCTCGCTGCCCTGGCTCCAGCTGGAGAAGAAGCGCTCGTATAGTTCTTTATACCAATCTGGTCTTTGGTTCGCTGTACTATAGCATCGTAAGCGTGTCTCTCGTTCGGAAAGATAGCAGAGAAAGGAGAGGGAGATCTAGCCTCGCCATTTGCCTGCATCTGCATAGATAGGGGAATAGATGCATCGTTCTCTTCATTGCCTGAATCGGCATCGGCATCTTCTTCAAGATCATCAAGAGAAGTCAAAGAGGACGATCTAGAGCTTCGAGGGGAAACAGTAGCGACATTCCTTCCTCTGCCACTGCCTATTCCCAAACCTGCAGACGAAGAAGCCGATACAGGCGAAAGGGACGACGAGGAGATAAACTGAGCATGTGCTGCATTATTGCCATCGCTAGCGATAGTAATAGATGGATTCGGCGTGTCGTCTCGCATGGAAGAAATAGAAGCTTGTCGTTGTTGATGGTCATTATAGAAAGAGGGTGAATAGTCATAGTCGTCCATATCTTCTTGCTTTACGCGAACCTTGGACTGGTGTGCGAGGGTGATTCGATTACCGCGTCTTTGTGGATGATGAGCTGCTCCTGATGTGCTTGTGTCTAGATCATCTTCCGACTCTTCTTCTTTCTTGACAGTCTATTCATTCACCGAAATTGGGTGAAAGATGAAATAAGCAGGTGAGGGCCAGACCGGGAGAACGGCATGAAAGAGAAGAGAAAGAATCACAGTCAGCACCTTACTTTCTATCCCGTAGAGCGACATTTGAATGACTGGGCTCGGACGAGCGAAGGAGGCTGAGAAGCAGAGAAAGCTTAGGAAAGAAACAGAACTTACGGCTTTTCGCAGATTGTACACTTTGTCGAATAGAAAAGACATCTTGGAATAGTCTGGTGATTTTGCGCGTCTGCGAGCAGTCGTCGAAGAAGTCGTTTTCTTGTTTGAATTGTTGAGATTTGACAGAGAAGAGGTAGATTTGGAGGCTTTGGACAATCTTCGTCTCTTGCTCGGTGCGCTGCTCGACGTAGGAGCCCATCCTTCTCCCTCTCCTTCTAGCCCAAGCATTTCGTTAACATCCCCTTCCTCCATTTTGATCTCTCTCTTCGCAGCTTTCCCAAACTTTGATGCTCGTGCAATACAAGCTGCATTATGGAGCTGCACGTCTTTGACGACCTTCCATCCCTTCTCTTCGTCATCTTTGCCATCAAAGAATTGGGCTTTCATGGACCAGGTGCAGGACGTGCCTTGGTCTACTGCTTGCGCCTATAATCGCATGATCATATCAGCTTGTTAGGAATGGGAAGGGAGACATGGATAGGACGCACACTGCGCGCGTTGCGGCATGACATGGAGATTACATTCGGCCTGTTCTCACATCGTCAGCATTGCTTCGCTTCAAACGAGTCAAGAGATAGAAGCCCACGTATTCTTCTTCTCTGCACCTCTGGACGTAGGCTGTGTAGTAGCTGCGAAGCGTACTCGTGCATAGGCTTCAAAGGCGTCGCGGTTCTTGAAGATGGTGGTAGAGTTGACTGGGTCTTGACTGTCATCATCGTTGTCGTCTGCGCTCAGTGTGCTGAGATCATCGTCCTGATCGTTGTTATTCATCTGCGAGCCAGCGCTGATGAAGGATGACGAGGAGGTCGAGGATGACGCGACTGGTAAGCGCGTGGATGCATCGATGGGGAGTGAAGATGGAGCAGTAGAATCAGTTGCATCATGTTGATGAAGCCTGCTGTGGATGTGCTTCTGCTTGAAGGGCATGGCAGAGAGTGAGTAGGATGAGCAGTCAAGCGGGCAGCGGGCAAGACGGAGGATGGGAGATGAGGGAGTGAGAAGGATGAGGATGAGGAGGATGCAGAGCAGAGCAAAGCCATAACAAGGGCTATCCATCCTTCGCAAACCTCAGCTTGCGCATTGACCTTTGACCCATCCTCATCCTCCTAATCCTTGCCATGTTACAGGAACAGAGCTATCCCCAGCTGAATCGCATCATTGATGCGCTTGAAAGACGTGTCTATCATCGCTTTGGGCAAAAATTTGCGAAGAGAGGACGAGCTGGCGTTGTTTGTCGAGCAGCTGCAGGGCAAGGCCACGCGAGCGAGCGGAGAGTCAGACGTTGAGTAGGAGATGAGTCAGCACTAGCAGTATTTTACATGAGATGAGATTGAGATCCATTGCGAGCCGGGTCTCGTCGTGAGATGATTCAGGATGTTTGGTCGAGATTCGGGGTGAGATCGACGAGATGGAGAAGAGAGGAGAAGGGCAAGAGAGGACCGAGATCTCGAAAGGATATCGCATCTCTGCATAACAACGATAGCTCTAATACTACATCTACACAGTCGTATCAATTGCAATCATTTTCCACCTGTAACTTCATTCGACTCCCCTTCTCGAGCTGACGATACTTGAATAAGACTGGCCAGGCATGGCATAGCGAAGGCTATCCTCAGAAGCCGACATGGAAGAAGAAGAAGAAGATGGTATCGACGATAGATCAGAGCTGCCCGGCAACGACTTGGATGCGATGTGTGCAGCCAGTTCCTCCTGGGATGGAAACCAGCTCCTGCTTGGCTTCTTCTTGGATGGAGGGCAAGATTGGATAGCAACCTGCTTCTTCTCTACCTTCTTCATAGAAGCAGCTACGACCTGCTCCTTCGGCTTCACCCGCTTCTGCCTCTGCCTCTGCTTTGAGACGATAGGAGCAGGAGCAGCCTTGTGCATCACCTTTCCTGCTTTCTTGGAACGAGTTCCTCTGTTACTTGCTGGCGATATTGAGGATAGGTCAGAGCTGATAGTACTAGCTGCAGCGGCTGCTTCCTGCTCGAGCAGATAGTCGCACTCTGCAGCAATAGCGTCCAACGACGTAGTACTGCATGACGACGAAGAAGAAGAAGAAGATACAGAGGATAGTGAGGATGATGAAGAGGCGGACTGCTTGAGCTTCCTCTTCTTGCTAGGAGGAGCGCCTGGCTTCGCATCAACTTGGACATTCGGCTTCTGCGGGGCGCACAGAAAACACCCATCTCAGCAACGCTGCGTACAGAAGAAAGAGTAGAAAAGCAACTTACGAAGACTCTTCCTCCACAAGCTTCATTGTGCTCCAAGAAAGCAGTCTCGATAGTCCACGTCTTTTGATCTTCCGTCAATTTCTGCTCGGATGGCGCGACGGCTTGTAGTCGCCATTCACACTTCGTGGCAGTCTGTCCATGATTCCACAAGGAACAAAGAGAAAAAGTACCATGTCAGCCAAGCGAACCAAGTGCAGAGAAGGACATCAGATAGTAGCGCACCTTGCGACCGTTTCGACAAGTGAGCGTAATAGTATTTGGGCTGGCGCATTGGAGAAATCGCACATCAGGACAACCTTTCCTTCTCCTTCAGGTATTCATTCATGAATGAAAAAGCAGAACTCACGTATTCTTCAACTCGGCTCGGATACCTCTACTGCCTCGATCGAAGATGGCCTTTCCTTCAACCATGAATGCATTCCTGTTCAAATACAGCACGCTTCCATCTCTTCGAACGATCTTTTCGTCCTCAAACCCGACGTGATAAACCTCCTCCTCTTCTTTGACGAGTACTTCGGGGGAAGGAGCATCTCGGTCACGCTTGTGCTTAATGGAGGTAGACTTGGAAGATGGAAGAGAGGCTTGTTTGCATATAATAGAAGAGGAAGAAGAGGAAGCAGAAGCGAGACGACGCGGAAGAGGATGGATAGGTCTTGCCGAAACTAGAGAATCGAAAACATCTTCTCCTTCTTCGGCTTCTTCTACTTCATACTCACTATCTTCTTCATCTTCTCCATCTAGGATATCTTCCTTCTCCTCGAACTCGCTCGTACAAGCAGTACCTGATAGCAAAGACAAAGGCGAAGAAGGTCTCGACCAAGCAATACTCGACTGAAACATTTCTTCATCCGAAAGATCACTCATCGGCGAACTTTCCTTGTGCAACTTGAAGTACCCAAGATCCGTCTCTTCCATCTTGACGAGCTTAGGCTGGCATGCATAGCATTGGAATTCAAGTATGGGATCGGTCACGTCGTATGAATAGCAGGGGATGTGGGACCAGGAGGAACAGGTCGGGCATGGTATGACACTTGAAAAATCGATAGAGGCATTACCTGCATAGTACAATGAAGAGTATAGAGCACAAGACGAGGTCAGACATGGTGCGAGCTGCGAGATGGGAGGGAAGTGAACGACTCACCGCAATGGCAGTTGATTCGCAGATCCGGAGTAGCACGCTTGATCCCTCTTCCTCCTTTCTTCTCATCCTCATCCTCCTCTGTAGCTAGGCCTACACTCTCTTCCTTCTTGTTCTGGACCTTCCCTTCATCCTTAGCAAGAGGATACTCCTTCAGCAGCTTCTCAAGCAATTTACGATGATGTTTAGGAGAGATACTTCCCTTAGCAGCACCGATTAGGTCCAGCTTTTCGTTTCGCAAGAACACCCTCGGCATGGAAAAAGAGGGCTCCAAGAGTCTATCGATCGGATGCATCTCTCTCTTAGCTGAGGTCGGAGAAGGAGGATAACCAAGAGCGTCTCTCAAAGAAGGCAGAGTGGGTCTTCTGGCGGAAGAAGCAGCGAAGGGAGGTGCACTCGTCTGTCGTGCGCCTCGGACGGCATAGTACTTGGACATCTCGGAATGCGCGATGGCTAGACGCAAACTTGCGGATCCTGCTGCTGGTCGAACAGATGGAGGAGGACAAGAGGATGTATCGCGCTGGTGATTTGGCTGAGGATGAATGGGCATAGATTGCATGTGAGGGATGTGAGGGGTGGGAAGGTGCATGGTAGCTAGATACGTAAGAAGATGAATGGATGTAGGAGGAGATCAGCTATCTCGCAGGCTCGCAGAACTGGGATCTGTGAGAAGAAGAAGAAAGAAGAGACGATTGCAAGAACGACTGGAATCACAACTACTACACTCCTCCAGATGACGCTGACTGCCAGCTGCGCCCGTTCCAGGGAAAGATACCCTACTTTCGCGCTCTTCCATTTTCTGGTGCTTCCTTCCTCGCTGAGGGAAAGAAAGAAGACCCAAGAGACGAAAAGGAAAGAACACCTCTTCTCTTTCTTCCTTCGCTCCTTTCAATTTCTTCTAGCCACCTCCAACCCTCCCCAGAAGATCGGACATCTGGATGACCAAAGCGTCTTCTCATACCTTCTGAACTTTCTTGAAAGCCCGCAGAGAGAGAAGAATTAAGCTTGTGCTGTTCTTCTACGGGCGGGCAGTACATCGACTGCTCAAGATCGATCTTTTGGGCGAGCGGTTCTTCGAAGACGCGCGAGTACGCAGCTCGCTACTTCGTCTTGGAATGGCGGAAGCAGCATTCTGCAATGAATATCAGCGATCTTCTACGAGCGCAAGCAAGAAGAGAGAGAGACGACCAATATCAAGCTGCATCTTAATCCAGGAACCGCCTGTCTGTCGAACGCGTTGGCATCTCGCCAAGGACTGATGAATGAACGTTATCGAGCGATACTGTATAGCTGCTCTACCAAGCATCAAACATATGAATAAATGAGGCAGCCGATGCACGGTTGAACGGGCATGCACGTTGATGAACCGTATCTCGAGCTGCTCAAGCATCCTGGTATTTCTGTCTATGCTTTCTGCGGTACTATTCTCTACTCACAACACACCAGCAATCTTCGACCTCCGATGTGAACCCCCTCTTCGAACACTCAAGCCTTCCGGCTCGGACCCGCTTTTCCCTTTGTCATCTATCGACGACGCTAGTCTCACCATCTGAAACATCCCGCATCATCTTCGCGAACCTTATTCCCTACCCCGCTTTTCCGCTTCTTCTGGTGCGCCGATACCGGGTGGTTGCAGTAGTTTCGGTGACTCTTTCCTTTTCTAGTCGCGCGTCTTCTGCTGCATCGAAGAGCTCGAAGAAAGAAGTCACGCGAGATACAAGAAGAACGAAGAAGCACCGTGTAACCAAAGAAGACCCCTGCAGGCTGGCTGCAAATCTGGCTGCAAGCAAGCACTCGAAGAGACTGCAGAGACCAGCGCCTGCTCAAGAGATTCACTGTATGTCGCAATCGAAGAGCAAATGAACGCTGTTTATTCTCACACATCGGACGGCTTGCGGTAGTTCCAGCCCAATAGCAGATTCCCGCTGAATGGCCTGCAGTGAATCTGTCCTCTAGCTTGCATGGCGAACAGGTAGTAATACACGTTATATACGACTGAAGAAGCACATATCTAGAAGCAAAAACTTGTCTAAAGAATCTGAAAACTCAACAACATAAGTTCGCGAAAAGAGCAGTGTTTGCAATACCAGAGAAGAGGAAAGAGCAGAACGAATAGAAAGAGAATCAAATCAGGAAGGAACGGTTGCACGATGATCATAGAAGAAAGAACGAAGAAGAAGCGTGGTGCTGCAGGAAGCCGTTCAGGAAAGAGCTTGACCCGCCAGTAGCAGAGGTTGAGATGCACAAGAGAAGCACCTGTAGCATCTTCTGCTATTCCAGAGAGTTGCTTTAGAATTTGTAGCGACGGGCGCGACTGGGAAGCTGATTTCCAGGATGGTTGGCTTTTCGCTTTCGAAGCTCCCAAGGCGTCTCAGGCTCGCTGTCTTCTTCTTCATCGTCCTCCTCTTCCTTCTCTGCTTCTTTTCCAACGTCATCTACATTCTCATCATCGGATTCTGCTGGAAGAATACGCTTCTTGTACGCCGTTCTTGGAGGAGAAGCTTTCTTCTTCTGGTCTTTCATCTCTGCAACAGCCTGTGTAGGCTCTTCGTCATCCTCATTGATGTTCTGAAAGACACGTCGAACCGAATCAGCATCTCTACTCCTCGAAGTCCACATGAAAAGCATGACCCACCTCCATGATTCTCCAGCAAGCTTCGTTGTGCTTCAGACATATCTCGACGATCTTCCACTGCGCATCACTGATCTGGCTGGCTTTCATGACCCAAGTGCAATTTGTTCCAGGTACTTTGGCATCGGTCTATCGTGCACACGTCAGCTTCTGCGAAAGCGAGGAAGAGAGCGGACCCTACTCCTCTTCTGTTTCGACAATTGATCGTCATCGAATGTTTGCTGCGATGCAAAACAGATCAGCATCGGCTCAATTCGAAGATACGAGGCCGACTGACTGTCTCTTCCTCTCCACAACAGCATTCTCATGAGAAGCCTGCAGCATGCTCACCGCATATATCTCAAAAGCAGCGTGGCTGGAAAACATTCTTCCTAAAGCAGGCGATACGTCCTCTTCATCTTCCGTTTCTGTCACATCTCCCTCAGAAAGATCGCTGTCGATGGTACCTTCTGCATCTTGTGAGGAACCGGAAGCTGAACTTTCTTGTTCTGTAAGATCTGCTTCGTCTGAGATGGGCGGGATGGTAGAGACGTTTCGGAGCGAGGAGAATGGAAGACCTGATGGATTCGGAGAGAACTTAAGGTGAGAAGCTGCAAGCTCCTGAGTAGAATAGGGCAGAAGAGGTTGCTGATGAAAGTCTTCCACAGTTTCTTTGAACGCTGCTGCCTTTGTAGCTCTCAGGTCCGCTTCAATTAGATCGGCTGAAGAGCTACCTCTCAGTTCCCTGCAGGCCGCATAGAGCACTCCTTCCCTCACCTGAATAAACAGCAAGCGTTTGCACACTCTGCATTATGCTCATGACTCCTCGGTCCTCCAGCAGAGTGATATTCTCACGAAATTGGGAAGCGAGGGCAAGGATGGTTAGTAGATTTGGAAGGAAAGAGAGAAAGGACGATAACATCGTCAAACTCAAAGATCCTCTTTCGAAACTTCCTTCCTTGCTTGAGGTTCTGTGCTGCGGCGCCGTTAACGTCTCTGGAACGGACCGCATCGAGGAAGAATACAGAGTGTGGAGTAGCCGTTGTGTTTCGGGAGTCATGAAGGAGTGGCTAAAGTCAGCTGTACCGTCCACTTCGCTACTCGCCCTCTGTGCTGGGTGCTAGAACGAAATCTAAGCTAGGGAGAAAGAGCTGCCAGATCCCGTAGCGAAAATCGTCAGTGAGATAAGTACGTCGGTGTTTGAAGGCATATAACCTCTTCTATCTGCCTACCGACGAGACTCGCTAATTTGTACATTTAGGGGAACCTCTGCTATCTAACAGAATAATAACAGCAAAACGAGCAGTACACCCTTCTTACTAACGAAATACATAACTTGCAACCCAGTTATTAATTACCGGTCCTCGCTTGGGCAGGACGTTTGGCTCTGATGGCCTGCGAGGCAGCGATAAACGAGTGACTGATTGTTGCGGACTGAGATTGAGAAACGAATGTATCGAAGAAAAATCGAGACCAGGGCAGACTATGAACATGTGTTGAGGAAAGAGAGGGCCTTTTGCTACTTCTTGCCGAAAAGAAGCGTGAGTTTGCCTCCATTTTTGACGGGTGCTTTCTTTGCTGCACCGATGCCTGCATTACTTGTGCTACTGCTTGTAGCAGCCTTCTTCTTCGCAAGGACATCCTCTTCATCCTCCTCATCTTCTGCGCGCTTGCGTTTGTCCCGAATCTTTTCTAGCTCTTGTTCAGGGTCTGTAGACGATGCTCCCGAAGGCGTAGGCGAGGCTGACTCCTTCTTGCCGGAAGGGACGGAGCCTTCGTCAGTCTTTTGGCGCTTCCGCCGCAAAAGATCGCTATCGTCGTCATCTTCGCTCTTTGCAGCGTGAGAAGGTGGAAGATTGCTGCCTAAGAGTCCGCCGGAAGTAAACTTCGAAAGAAGCGTAGAAGTCTGTGACCTCTTGAGTGACTGTCCGGACGAAGGCTCCGGCGCGATCTCATCTTCATCCTCGTCGTCTTCGGCATTGAAGTACTTCTCTTCGTCGAGGTCAAGCGGGCCCTTGTCCGGCTGTGAAGAAGGCATACTGTGATGTAACATGATCAGCATTGGATTGACATAGCGAAAGGAGTTCACTTACGCGATCTCGGAGCTCGTCTCGAATGTAGCGTCCGCTTGCTCTTCCGGTAGATCGCTAGAGGATGCTTCTCTCGGCGGAGGTTGTTGATTCTGTTCCCACTTCATAAACAGTCCATTAAAGACATCATCTCGTTCCGCGAGGTCCCGCATATCACTCTGTTCATGGATGGACATGAGCGAGTCCAGCACATTCTTAACGTTATTAACGCGTATGAACTCGAAGAACTCGAGACATGCAGAAGTGAGTAGGTTCTCGTTTCCAACGACATCCTTAGCGAGAATAACGAGGTTTTTGAAGATGTTGTTCTTGACGAAATACCGATTATAGAAATCGTCATTCCGGCCTATACAGGCTCGGAAGAAGCGTAATGCAGCGAGACGAAGATGTTTGGGCTTGGCGAGGAGGAGTTGAGAGACTTTGGAGGATATATTGGAGGATAAGATGAAGAACTTGGAGCGGAAGGAGTGCTGGACGACAAAGAAACAGAGGAGCTCGCAGAGGTGTGTGTAGAGCGCTAGTGTAGGTGGAGGAAGGTCTTGTAGATCGGGCGAAGCGGGAGTTGCCGTCTTCGTAGGGTCAGGTTCTGAGGATGTCGATGAAGCGAGTGATGAGGATGTGGGTGCGGGGAGACCCTTCAGAAGGGGTTCCAAGAGGTGTGAGATGCAGTGTTCATAGAAGTACTGCAGAAACTCCTCTGCATAGGGATCTGGGCGACTACGCTGTAAAGCCGTCTGGACGAGCAAGGGACAAAGTCAGCAGCGGCTACAGTCAGCTCGAGTCATTGAAGAATATACTTACTTCGGTCGCCGGCGTATCTCCAGGAGGCAGCAACAGTATCCGAATTGCTTCTGACAGCTGGGCTTTGACGCCGAGATCCTCCTCTTTATGAAATGTATCTATCAGCAGATACAGTAGAGTCTTCTTGCCTCCCTTGCTCGCATCCGACGTCTTGCTTCTGTTTTCTTGTAGGATGAAAGCCCTTATTCCACTCGTATCATGATCTACGAGCAGCATGAATATCTCTACCGTCGCGACTCGGATATGCAGATCGTCCATTGCCATCTTCGACAATGCGAAATTGATAACTCGCAATACGCCTTTGTCGCATAAGAGGCGGAAGGAGTTTGTGCGCATGATGGGTTGAAGCTGTTTGACCATTTGGCAGAAAGATTGCAGGAAGGCTATTGCATCATGTTGTTCCTCTGACCGGCTCTGGTGCTGAGCTCCGTTTGTCAAAGCTGATTCTTTACCATTTGTAGCAGTGCTGTTGCTCTTTTGATCTTCGGAAAAGAACTCGCCAAAGAGCTGTTTCCAGAACCCAGCTGAACCATTCAGGTATTGCACGATATCGACTTGATGGAAATAGATGAAGGAATTTATGCTTGAGAATGCGGAATCTTCAAGTATTCTAGCGAGAATGACGTCTTTCAAGTACTGGAGGCGGTAGATCTGGTGGATTTTGGATTTGATACTAGGGTCGGAGATGGGGACTACTTCGACGAAAAGGTTTGGATCGGAGAGATGGGCGCGGTAGTTGGCTTTCATGGTAGGATATTCAGGGTCGTCTGGGCGCGGAAAAAATATATCAGTCCTTATGCTCATTGCACAAGTCTGGACATTGACCTACATTCGAGAATATCGATCACGTCCATGAAGATGCTATCGTCCAGAATATGCTCCCACAGCGTGTGATCGTTGAGGTTGATGATGGCATACATGAGGTTCGTGATGGTATGTAGGTCCGTTATACTTTCCAGATCCTCGTACTCTCGAAAGATCGGGAACAGCTTTGGGAGGAATTCCTGCACAATCACGCGGGATCAGCTTACACCGCCCGCGCATGAGAAGGAAGAAAAGCTAGACGCACATTCCGTACTACGAGAGAACTCATTTTCTCCCGTCCTGCGGCACTCCTGCTCACTGCTCGGATATGCCGCTCTATCTCATCGATATTGATCATATTAGGATCCGGGAGCGGTGTATTGTTATCCCTTAGAAAGCCGAGTCCGAGTCCATATGACGAAGCTGGAGTTATCCCTAAATCCCTTTGAGCGGCCGCTATTTCGACAGCTGACATTGTGCGTCCTTTCGCTGAAGCCGAAGGTGTGGAGTTTGCCAACGATGCCAATTTGGCATTCCGTCCTGCTATGTATTCATCGACTAGTTCATCTGTGCCTTCATCGTGCTTATTCGTATTGCTTGTAGAGGAGCCTGTGATATCGAGTAAATCCAGATCCCCATCTTCGAGAATGATATGGTTCTCCTCCATCCATTTCTGTAACCACCGTAGATGCATGGACTTTATCCATTCCCAAACTTGGCCACAAGCGCTCGTCGCCGCAAACGAGAGTGCCAATTCCAATTCCTGTTTCGGCGCCGCTGGTGCCGCTGCTTCTGCACCATTCTCCTTGACTGCATTCTCATTCAAAGACGATAAGATAGGAGGAAACCACCCATCTTCCTCGCCGAATGTACGCGGGTCGAGAGCAAACGTCTCAGCTACGCTAAAAGACGTCTTCCACACTATAAGGGTATCCTGTTGTCTCCTATAGCGGCCGATGATCTCTTCGCCCTCGTCGGCGAAATAGGAGGCGTGAAACATCTCGCGGTCGATGACGGTGTCGCCTGTCATTTCGGGAGGCTCGAGTCGCATCGTCCATTTGGGTTGATAGGAGGGCCCTGAACTGCGTTTGGGAGATGGAGTGGGAGAGGCTTCTTTAGGTCCTATCATAGACTCATAGTCGTCCTCAGATTTCGAAGAAGGCGTCTGGGCAGTAGAAGAGGTACTTGGTTTCTCTTCATCTCCAGAAGACGATTCAGACGAGTCTTCGGACGCTGTAGAGGTCGACAATGCTTGTTTCTTGCTACTCGATCCTTCGCCGACTGCCTCCCCATCGTCTGCTTTCCGCTTCTTCGTGCTGGCACCTTCTTCTTCTCCTTTCACTTCAGAAGATGATGATGCTTCCTTATCTTCCCTCCGCCTCTTCTTCCTCGCAGCTTTCTCTTTCCGCCTTTCACTAACTTCTCCACTCTCCTGCTCATCTCCAGCTTTCGCAGTACTGGAAGGATTACTCGGCGGATCCGTCTTCCACCTTCCTTCTTTAAGCACTTCTATCCAAGCAGTCTCTTCTTCACCCGTTTCGTCGAGCGCATTAAACTCGTCTGTCTTCGCTGCTTTCCTCTCCTTCTTGCTGCTCTTCTTGCTTTTAACCGTCCTTCCGAACTCATCTGTCCTTTCTTCTTGTTCTTCTTCTTCCTCTATTTCAGCATCATCCTGCTCCTCTTGTTCATCGTTCTCTTCCGGCGCTTCGAGCTCTATAAGCTTGATCTCTTCTATCCATTCATATTTCCCATCATCCATCCATCCCTTTTCCACCGCTTTCGCCTCCTCCAACTCCGCCGCACTTCTATCCGATACGCTCTTCAACTCACTCGTCGGCCCCAACTTCGGATTAGAATGAAACAAAGGAGCTATGGACCCATCTTTCAATACAGGCCGGGGAACGCGCTGCCGTTTTCGATGGATTATCCCTCGGTGATACGTGCATGAACCAGTGCCGAGGTCGATCCAGTTGCATTCGTGTAAGGCGTACACTTTGACACGCCGTGCGGGTTGGGAAGACTGCTGCGTCCGAGACGAAGAGGAGGAGGAAGAAGAGCGAGCTTGGGATTGGCGCTGCATGGGTGATGAAGATGATGAGGATGGGGAGGAAGAGCCAGCTTCTTGCTTTGGCGAGGACGAAGAAGCGTAATTTGATGGTGATGAAGTCGAAGCTGATTGAGGCGAAGAAGAAGAAGAAGGAGAAGACGAAGGGGAAGAAGTAGCGGCGCCTGGTTCTGTGCCATTCGTTTGACCTTGGTGCTGTTGTGTCGCTGTCGGTGAAGCTTGAGTGGCGTGATTTGGCAGAGACGAGGCTGTAATTGCTGTTGAGTTCGAGGCGTCTGCATTATGTGGGCTTGTGCTCTTGCTGTCACTATTGCTGTTACTAGTATTTGCTGCATCTACCGTCTTTGTCGGACTCGACAAACTGGAAGAAGTCGATGGATTTGCAGGATCCGAGATTGAGGATGGCGAACCAGACAACCTTCTCGCTAATCTTCTCTCATTGTTGCTATTTATACTGTATGCGCTGCTGGCTGCTAGTCTCGCTGGAGGTGTTGGAGGAGGACTGTTGTTGCTGCTGTTCTTCACGCTGTTGGCTAGATTTGACGACGACGACGCTGACGCTGTTGGCGGTGTTCTCTGTCGTTGTCTACGTCGTGCATCTACGCTCAAGTTGGATTTGCTGTCCTCGCTTTCGGTCTGCGCTTGTTCACTGTTTTCCAGACTTTGCGCCGTCGTGTCGGCTCCTTCCTTTGACGAGTCTACACTATGAGTCGCATCTCCTGTGTCTTGTTGCTGCTCTATCTCCTTCTGCCGCTCCTTCTGCTCATCCTCTTCCTTCATGAATCCGCCTTGAAGGTCGTTTTGACCAGCGCCGGCGCCATCGCTGGCCGTAGCCATTCCTCTAGCTACCTCCAATGCTGTTGTGACGCTGAGTAATTGCTTGCCCTGTCTCTTCCTGTCCAGCGTTGCTTATCGCTTCAATTCTCTTGAACTTGCTTGCCCTTTGTTTCCTGATTTTCAAGACTTCCTGGATAAGGCGTTCTTGCGGGTATACATTCAATGCATTGTAGTGTCGTATGTTTAACGCCTTGAAGTCCCGAAACCTTCTATTGTGAATGACGATAATTCGGCAAAGTCGAAAGAGCAGGGGTTGGCTTTCCTGATCTCAATGCTTCAAGAATGGTCAAAGACAATGTCATAAAGACGCTAAACATGCCATAACACTCCCGTACACCCACGTCGCAAAGCGTTGGTAAAAAGCCGTCATGAACAGTCTTAGAAACTGGCTGTCGGGCATCCCAAAGACTCCGCGAGCATTCATCCACAGCACAAAGTGTGCAGAATCTCACAAGTCACAATCTATACTACATCTCTGATGAAGCCCTTCATCGCTGTTACAGCTTCTTCCGCTGGCATGTCCTGGCAGGCATAACTCTCCCATTAGCAACCGCAGGCATCTTCGTGGCATGCAATACTAATCTCACAGTAGCGTATATTGATGCTCTGTTCAGTGCGCCCGATTCCTCCCTCTATCTATTCCTAGCAATGACAAATTGACTGATCGACGTCTGATGCTCCAGTGTGCACTTCTGCGCTATCTCTCACGGGACTCACTGTAGTCGACATGTCCGCAATGTCATTCGGTACGCTCTTCTCCCTTGCCTTCCTCCGCTAGCCAGTCTTAACTTACTCTCTCCCTCATCGTTATTCGCAGGCCAGCAATTCATCCTCTATCTCCTCCTCCAGCTCGGCTCCATTCAATCCATTTCTATACTCACACTCCTCGTCCGGCGCGCTACTTTCAATAAACGCTTCAGCGACCAACATCGGTATTTCCCTACGAGGAATAATAAGAGTATAAAAGAGGATGTGGAAGCTGCGGAAGTAGTGTTGGATTCGGTGCAGAGGGATGAGAGGGTGAGGGAGGAGAGGGACATAGAGGAGAATGCGAATCCGGATGAGGATGCGAATGAGCAAGACGGGCAAGAAGGGCAAGAGAGAAGCAATAGCAGTAATTCAGACGCACAATCTGTTCATAGCTCCATCAACAATACGTCTTCCGGCAATAACAAGACAGATCAACCACGTAAAGTCGGCCGAGGCGGTTTTCCCAACCCTTTACTTTCTCTCTATTCCGAAGGCTGGACCCAACTTCGAAAACGCTACCGATCCAACAACCAAGAATTGGGTGAACCGCTTCTAGAACGACGCGGAGAAGAGAGGCAAGGAGGGGAAGTGCATGAAGAAAAAAGAAAAGAGGCGAGAGAGAAATGGGGGAGGAACTCGAGTATCAAACAGATATCAAGTGAGGGATTCATACGACTGGCCAAATTGGAGGTGAGCCTGCTCTACATGCGCGCTGTTATGGAAAAGCTTCGGTAAGGCTGAGTCGGTGTGTGGTGATGGATGACAGATCTCAGCGATGACGCTCCTTCTATACGCAACGACGACTTTCTGGATCTCCGTACAGCTGTTCGCAGTAATACTATGGGCGCCCTATTTCTCAGCTGGGCACTACGAGTCTACTTTCCAGAGCGGGGGATCACCTGGCACTTCCAAGACATGGTAAGCTCGCACCTCTTCTTTTCCGTTGTTGGCCTTCCTAGACTGCTGAATAAATACGCGATGGACAGGTTCGCGGTCTTCCAAGCTGCGTCCATGATGAATAACTGTGGCCTCACGCTCGTCGATACGAGCCTTATAGGCTTTCGAACAGCTTATATCATGCTCATTCCTGCTGTGTTCATGATCGTTGGTGGAAATCTGGGATATCCCGTTTTGTAAGTCAACTCACCTCAAATACCACCTTGGGCTGATCTTGTGATTTTCCTACCTGGTTTCCGATGTACTAGTGTCCGCGCAGGGCTATACATCTTCAACCGCTTCCTACCTAAACACTCCAACTTGAGACAATTAACGAATTTCATCCTCGCGCACCCGCGAAGAATCTTCATCTATCTCTTCCCACCATACGAGACCGTAGCTTTGGTCGTGGCTATCTGCATCTTGACGAGCGTAGATTGGATAGCGTTCTTTGTGAGTTCTTGCGAATCCACCCAAATTGGCTTATAGTCGACAATCGTGGATCTGATTGTGGAGAGACTAGGTATTGGACATCAACTATGAATCAAATACAGTATTCACGATCCCAGCTGGGTCAGCCGTCATATCCGGTCTCGTGCAGAGTGTCTCAGTCCGGTAAGCTGCCTGCCCTGATTCTCGACGCTAGCGGTGAGTCTTACACTACTTTCTACTCAGATCGGCTGGCTTCTACGTCGTCGGCCTATACGAGACTGCGCCAGCTCTTCACATCTTGTACATCTTCATGGTACGTCCCCTCTCCCCTCTCTTTCCATCATTGCCTTCGCTGACCTCTCTGTATCCGTTCAAACAGATGATCTTCGCCATATATCCACTAGCACTAGCTATCCGAGCCACGAATGTGTATGAAGAAAAAGCACTGGGCATTACTGAAAGTAATGAACTCGATACGGCGCATGGGCTTGAGCATCTCAAACAGGAGGAAGGCTATGTCGGACTACACTTCAAGGAACAATTGGCAGTGCGTCTGCTCGTTTTGTCTTTCTTTGCCGGGACAAGCTGACGGTCTTTTGGCTCGATAGTACGATGTTTGGTATATCATCTTCACGGTCTGGCTCAGTACGCGGCGAATTATTGTAGTCCTCGAATGCACAACGTACTGATCTCGAGGTTTAGTCTGCATCATCGAAAGAAGTCAGCTCGAATCGGCGTCAAATCAGACTTTCGGCAACTTCAGTATCTTTATGGTGATTTTCGAAGTCTGCTCAGCGTATGGTGAGAAGGCAGCTTTCACATCCCTTCGATTGCAGCTTACAACGTACGCGCAGCCAACGTCGGTTTGTCAATAGGCAATTCTTCAGTAAGTCTAGCCAACAAGGCTATGAGCTGGTTCTGAGCTATAACGAATGACTATAGAGCAATACGAGTACCTCAGCCAATTTCAGACATCTTAGCAAGCTCATACTGTGCGTTACGATGATAAGAGGTCGGACGCGAGGCCTGCCTATCCAGATCGACAGAAGCATAATGACGCCTGTGAGTGACAACTCCGAAAGTCGAAATACTCCGTATTAGCTAATACTGGTACACTTGTTCAGCGCGAGCTTGACAAACACGGCGATCCGCCTGAAAAGCCTATGCAAGAGAAACGGCCTGCACAAGAAGCGCAACAGGAGGCATGAAATAGTATAGCGTAGAATGTAAGATGCTGTTGCTTGTAGCAGTGCAGAAGAATGCAAATGTAGCATACGACGACAATCATAAGGGACCCATATCTTCTAGACTTCTCTACATCCATGCACTCCATCCACAGTACATACCTCCCAGGTTCCTCGGGTCCGTGGCCTCCTTGAACAGGTTCTCTACCGTCATCTCGACAGCCGTAACAGTTTCTTTCGGTTCTCCCCTCGTCGTAGCTTGCAATCCCTTCAGTTTATTCGACATGATCTGTAAAGCTCCTCTAGCTTCCTCTTTTCTCGCTTCTTCCTCTCGTTTCGCTTTATCTTCTGCTCGTTCGCCTTTCAGGCTTGCGAACGCTTTCCTGCTGGTCGATGGACGGATAAGATGTAGTTCCAACAGAGGATCGTGGATGAAGGACTCCAGGACACTGAGAAGGGAGTTCTTGTTCTCTCGTAAGATACGAAGAGTCGTCTCGCAGCACCGTCGGAAGACGCCTTCTACCCCCGTTATTCCGAAAGCGTCGACGATGTTTTGAGTAAGGCGGAAAGGCACTTTCTCCTGAATGTCGAAGTAGACGAAGCCCTGCAAACATACTAGTAAGCAGGTATTCGCTAAATGAGCCGGTAATGCTTACCATGCCGAACAAGCAGTTGAAGTCCACATGTACGACATCTCCGTTCGTGGTATCCAGCAGAATGTTCTCTCCGTGCCGATCGCCCAATCTGGGTGGGTAAACAAAGCACATCAGCTTCGAAATCTCTGTCTGTTGAAGCATTGAATGTGCCTTACCCTAATACGAAGCCGACCATCGACATGACGGCAGCTGTCCTTCCGAATGCAGTCCTTGCTTTCAGCCATGCGGTTGGCTCAGGAAAGTTATCGAGGAACCATTCATGGAAGACTGGCGGGAATTTCGGCAAGACCTTTTCTGAGAATGCCCTGCCACACGCAGAGAGATCGGCGTGCTTCTGCTGGTCTTTGAGGCCGTCATATACTTTCTTGAGTTCGTCGCTCTGGAGCAAGACTAAGCTTCAGTAAAACGTTACATAAGCTAAAGTCCGAAGGAGGCACTCACCCATGCAGGTATACCCTTCGGCTCATAGCACTTGATCATCAGGTGTCGGACGCCTGCCGTGTCTGGTACCCATTCGATCAGACCGCAAGATTCATGCAGCGGTATGACAGTGTATGTTCGGATGTCTGAACACCGGGGTTAGCTCACTATTCACTCTATTCCTGACTTGTGACCTACGAAGATTGCGTTTTCTAGACTCTGCATCTTTTTTCAGTAGCCGATTGATCAGGGAAGTACATTCCAGGAGACGGCTATCTTTGCGGAGATCATCTTGAGGCTTGTCCAAAAAGCGGTGGTACTGCCCATCTGACCCTTCGATGACTAGCTTTCTTGGTTTTGCAACAGAGCTCATGATTTCGATTTCGTCGGCAAAGCCTGAAACCCAACAGTCAGCTGTGGGGCTGCATTGAATTGGAATGCATTCTCTCACCTTTGAAAGTGACTAGCTCCTGCGGGAATGGGTTGTGGGTCATTACTGTCTTTGGATCCGTCGGCAGAGTAACCGTCATAGATGACTGAAACGGCATAATAATGGGACAAGGGAGCATCCCTCGCAACACAGGGAAGTGATGCTTCATGCTCAGAACTCTGAGATCCTGAGTATCGTAGTTGGCGACGTGAAGTAGCTGCTTGACAAAGCCCTGCAGGATTCGCTCGATGTCGCCCAGCTTGAGAGATCTGTCACCAGGTACAACTGTCCTTCTGGTTGCAATGCTCTTGGCCCGATCGACAATGATCTGGATTCTGCGACGTCGGTCTGCTACTGTGGAATTGATCTGTCCGACAACGGTCCATATGGCTTGCTGAGGGTAGTCTAGGAGGACTTTTCCTATGAGTGCTGCCAGCATGTCCGTGACGAGGTGGAATGGATGGCTGACTCGACTTGCCAACTGTGGTAGTACAGAAAGCCACTGCAAAGGCAATTCAGCGCGATCAATCTGACGCCGCTTTAAGAGACGCTTACCATGTATGACGGCAACTTCTCTTGTGCCCTGCGAATATGGGCAGCTATCTTTGAATATGTTTCGTGCGCAATTTGCCCATCGTTTGCAGGACGGCCAGATGTACGTTTCCTACGAAGCGACCGTTCGATTTAGACAGCGTCTCATCAACTTTTGGAATAGGTAACATACTTGTTCGACGTAGTCGGTGCTGCAGCTTTGCCCTTTGCTTCATACTGTCTGACTTGATCGAAAGCTCCAAGATCCAGCCATATTGTGAGGAGACGCGGCAGGGCTTGATATATGAACTTGGTACCGTATCGCAGTGCTTTGGCGAAATAATGCACAGCATTTTCCATATCCCGCAGCAGAGTGGCACTAAGACATGTATCAGTCAGAACGTGCGTGTCAGTCAGTAGACCCACTTCTTTTGAAGGCTAGAGTCGCTTCCATGGCTGTACGGAGCTGCAGCTTGCAGGAGATCATCGGAGTATTGACCGAGGCGATAGTAGCCCGCTTCCCAGCTAACATAAGCGTCAGCATGTCCTGATACTCTCGCGCTGTCTGGACTTACGAAGTGTCGAGCTTGATAGCCCTTTGGTACCGTGAAATTACCTCATTGTAGTCAAAGCGGCCCGTGTCTTGCATCCAACGAGCGCTTCGCAGAACCGCCTGTAACGATAGCGTAAGTAGCTGTGCGCGCTGCGGGTGAGAAATCATACCTTGGCCATGATCAATCGAATCGCTGGATCTGGGTGTTCAGGTGCTGCATAATGCTTATTCAACAAGCCAAGGCCATTCAGACCTTGTTCGATTTCTTGTAGAGCCCGATAGAGCTGATCGTTGGCCCTGTACAATTTAGCACTTTGAACGAAGGTGAAGCCTGCGTGGAGCTGATTGGCCTGTAATATGGCGCTGTATGCTGTTTGAAGATGTCCGGCTTTGATAGCAATCTTTGACGTTGACAGCCACAAAGATCCGAGATTGGGATCGTTGTCCACCGATCTGCATGCAGGTCAGTCAAGGACAAGAACACGAAAGGCCGGTGGCTTACGTGAGTCTCAGGATGTTCCTGCGCATATTGAGAATGGATTCTCTGGTTCGGAAAGTAGGAGCAGATAGGTCCAGACGAGGAGCGAGAGCTTGTGTTTCCGCTCGGTTGGAATGCCGCTGACTTGCATGAGCAGGAAGGTCGTTTGTAAGGCTGCTGAGCTCGTGGAGAATGTGTAGATCGACGACGGCATCGTAGACTCGATTGTACGAATCTTTACTCGCAGTCGTGATACCGCCGCCCACCATTTCGGCCGCTTGCGATATCGATGTCTCCATTTGAGCAGGATCTCCGTTTCGCCAGGCTAAGACAACTTGAGCGAATGCATACTCAGGACATGAGAGCGCTCGACCGCTGACCGCCTTCTCCAGAGCATCCATATCACCGGAAATCAGTGCACTTTCTATCTCGTAGGGCATCAAGAGACCTTGCCAGTCATACGTTTTCGTCTGTAAGCCCGCAATGTGGGTGCGCAAAGAGTCTGCAACGACAAATGTCTAAGTAAGCCGGGGCCGTATAGACCGCTTTAGGTACCGACGTACCATAGTGACCGAGGTTGCGCAGACAGCGTAAGAGACCTATGTGAGATTCGGGGCTGTCTGGCTCGAGCTGAAGCTGCACTTCCCAGCAACTCTGGGCTGACGTCCACCTTCCTGTCATCTCATGTTCCCTGATCTGATGCTGCAAC
The DNA here is from genome assembly GCA_001600175.1 of Erythrobasidium yunnanense. Lineage (NCBI taxonomy): Eukaryota > Fungi > Basidiomycota > Cystobasidiomycetes > Erythrobasidiales > Erythrobasidiaceae > Erythrobasidium > Erythrobasidium yunnanense. The sequence continues at coordinate 2,842,459 of BCJC01000002.1, forward strand.
GAAGGTGACAGTATAGAGGCGGATACCCCAACCATGCCATCGGGCTCGTTGAGTTCGGCGTAGATGAGATGTAGCTTTTCGTAATAGGGCTGGAGTTGCATTGCATCTGTACTAGGTCGCTGAGTGAAGAGGATCTTTTCATAATTGAGGAGGGCACGAGCAAAACTCTTCGAGTTGAGTGCGGCATTTGCGACGGAGTCTTGAGGCAGCGTCCTGAACATCTGCTCAATGAGTCTGACTGGAGCCAAAGCCTGCTCAAGCTCGACCTTCTTTCCAGACTTCCTGTATTTCTTCTGGCAATACGTGTAACGAGACTTGATCCAGGTGTTTAGATGATCCATAAGCTCAAAGACGGCCTGAAATTACGCTCAGCTTGTTAACATTGCATTACTCAGGCTAGCGTTTAGTTCACCTGCGCGCATAAGGACCTAGAATCACTCGTCATCTTTGAAGGCAGCGGAGTAATCTGATCTTGCAGGACGGTGTATATTTCCTTTGCGATGAGTTCCGTCCCTTTGGCGTTGCCGCTAGTTATGATGTAGAATACAAGGTACGGCAGGACAAAGAGGGCCACTGTGAGATCATGACCACGTCGCACGGCTGCGCGGAAGGGAGAGAAAATAGCTTTGGCGCTTCTTGGGTTGCCAAAGCGTTGTGACTGATCATTAACGAGTTGGTGTATCAAGTCTGATGTCCAGCTTTGCAACCATTCTCGGTACGTCGACGCGCGTGTGAAGAGCGGATACGTGAGTTCCTCACGTGGTGGCTGCTCCACCTGAATCATTGTAGAAATTAGATGATCTATGATCTCTCGTGCGGACGGCGAAAGTTTGTTCCATCTTTCACGAGTTCCAGTATCCACTCCGGTATGGAAGATATGGTTCTTCCTGCTTCTCTCATCGTAACCGCATACCGCTGCTAAACCTTTGATGGCTACGAATAGACCATTTTGCTGATCGGGATCATTTGTCGACCGGAGGGCTTTGACAAGAACCTTCTCCAGAGTATAAAGGCAGAATTGTATGCACTCATTGTCCTCGCGTAAGTCGTGCTGAAGGATGAAGGGTGCTGCTTCGTTCGGAAAGGTTGTACGATCGGGATCAAGGGCACCGACCATTCCCAGCGCCCGAAGCGCAAGAGGCCGAGCACCAGATTTGCTACCGGCATTTCTTATGCTGGATTGGAGGAGACCATGCACAAGTTGTCCTAGTGCTGGCGCAAATGAACTACCAGATGCAAGGGAGTAGATCTTGGCTGTGTGTCTCTTCAGGAACGCAACCAGTTCCCGCAAAGCCTGTATCTGTACTGTTTCGTCGAATGTGTCGAGGCGTGTTAGGAAGCCCGTGATTTGTTGTTCGAAGCTGTGTTGCTCCACTGCGTCAGACACTACAGAATAGAGAGGCTTGAGCTCTTCTATCCCAGAGAGGTCTGCGATATTGTAAATGGCTGTTCCCAGCTCCTTTTTTGGTCGCTGAAGACAGTGAGTCAATATAGACTGAACCACCTTACGTTCGGTCTCGGTCAGGCTCGGCCATGCTTGCACGAAAGCTGCAGAAGTCTGCGCAAAGATGGGCTTGGCGTCGGCTAGTACTAGAGTTGTTGTGAGCGTCTGCCACAAAAGAAGGGTCTGACGGCGAAGAAGTTGATCTTTGAAGCATAGCTGGAGTATGGACATAATCTGCCATAATTTGACAGATCAGCCGCTTGCGGCAAGATAGGACGAAGGCAGAAGCATCGCTTGCCTGAGGTGTCACTCCCGATATGCTAGCTCCTACTGTCTTCACCAAGAGACCCAAGCCTTGCAGAATCTCGGATCGCTCTGAGGCGCTCTTGCGGCCATACATACCGCGCAATAGGTCACCTGCTCTTCCGAAAATCGTCAAGAGTGGGCGCCCGAGCTGTACAGGGGCTGGAGTATTCTTGTCTATTTCTGTGAAAACTCTCGAGAGGATCGTATCGAAAGTACCCTGCAGCCACTTCAGCATCATAATGTAAGTAGGGAGCGACCAACTACTCACGTTTCTGACACATTCGGGGTCCCGAGCAGCCCGTATGATAATCTCCAGCAGAAGAGCAGGAAGGTTGCTAGTGAGGATTTGCTGGAATGTATAGTCTACACCACTTCTGCGTAGGACAGAGCTGAAGAAATCGCGGCATTCCGCGAACTTTGTAGGAGGTCGGAAGTAAAGTGGAGCGAAGATGTAGTCGGCATTGAGAATGAGAAGTTCGGCTACGCTTGTTTCCGTCATCTGGCTGACGAGGTCAATGAGGTTGGCTTGTGCGCGGTCGACCGCGACGGCTAAGAACAGGCGAGCGATGCCTTGTGAGCGTAGAAAAGCTTGCACAGGCAGTCTGAGAATATCCACGAAGGCGTAGAGTAGATGATAGGAAGAACCCATGTTCTCGGCCAACAAGGTACATAGGTATTCGAGATGAGGTGAGAAGAGCTTGTATGCTCCTGTCTTGCGGTACGCCATGAGCTCGTCCAACTGCGTTCGACCATGCTTAGCTCTCCTTACACCCAGCAACCCTGAAGACTGCGCCTCACCTGCGTAGTCAAAAGCGCCTTCAATTGGCCTTGTTGTGCAAGGGCGATGACTATAAGCCCCAACACCGGGCCTACAAGCTGATTCTGTACACGTTTGGCTAGTTGCATTATAGTTGAGAGTGTAGTCGCCTTGACTGCGGGCGTGCCGGTCTTGAGCATCTTGTCTAGTCTGTCAAGGTACGTCTGCAGATGCCCGTGAGGTGACAGATTGGGCTTCACAGAACAATGCTTGAGGATAATCGCGTTCATGAGTAAGCTGCGCTTGAGTTAGTTACCAGTACATACTGTACTTTGTGTGAGTTTAGTACTCACCCTGCTGCTATCCTTACATTTCTCGAGCTGTTGTTCAGGAAAGCCAGAATGGATCTCGCAGATCCTTCACCACTCAACGGAAAGTTTTCCAATATTGTAGAAGGGCTGGAGTGGTTGACTGCCGCAATTGCCAGAGACAATGCCGTTGAGCGTGATTTAATTGGCAATGTCTCTAGAAAAGCCGTATCTTGGCAAGCCAGGAGGACATCATCGGAGATGGCGCTGACAGAGTCGTCGACACGCGTTGTGGTATCATGCTCAGGCATGCAGCTTGAGCACGTCTTCGGCTGAGTGCTGTAAGGATTGGAAAGTAGGCAGAGAATAGACCAACAAGCTGTCAAGTCTTGCACACTTCGACATTCCCTGATCTTGCGAGACAAAAAAGTCTGCCAGCCTTCCTGACTTGCGGCGGCACTGTCTGTATCGCCAAAGTATTGTTCAATTGCGGCTTTCGTATCCAGATCGGACCAAGTGCTCTGGATCGAGACCGTCCCATTCTGCACTTGAATGTCGCCGATGGCATCTAGCGTACGTTTTCGAGGGTGAGAGGGCAGAGCTGCCAGAACTTGAACTCGTTTCTGCTGTAAGACTACCGCTCGAATCTTCGAAGCTGCGTTCGGGGTATGTAGTGAAGTCTTTTGTAGCCAACGTCGGAGGTCGTCTTGATCTCTAGGCGAAAGCTGCTTGGCAAGACATTGGCCAGAGTTGCGGCCTTGACTATCGTTAGATATGCGCGCTGCCAGTAGCAGCAGAATTGAGGTCTTAGTGCAGGTTAAATCGGATGCCTCTCCATTGGCATCGTTTGCCAGATTGGGACATGGTTCCACGAGCCGCTGCACCAGCTCGTGGGAATGATCCTTGACGAAACGAGCGAGTTGATTCGATAAGAAAGGGTCTTCGGCAGTTGATGCGAGTACGGCAGCTAATGTGCTGCATAGTTGCTGATCGATCTCGGTGTCTTCGGCAGGCGGAGACGTTGCCTCAGGCGTTGTGACCTCCGATGGCGTAAGTCTGGTAGCGTAGACCTCCAGTACTCGATTGCTGACAGCAGATCGGGAAGGACTGGATATCATGGAGGCGTGTGAGCAGTCAAAGAGCCGCTCGACTAGCTGAAGACGTGCTAGAACAGATTGCGAAGAGGTTGCTTTGCCCTTGCCCTTCTTGTCGGACTGAAGGCCCCAATCTGACGGATGGCCGATGAGCGCTTCCACAATGCGGGTGACACAGTCTGTACTCCATGTCGTGCTGAGTGTGATCGATTTAACCATAATTCGGAGCAGGGACAGCTGGAGCGCAGAGCCTTCTGCAGCTGTCTGGAGCGACACGAAGAAGGGTCTTATCTCTCGAGAGTTATTTTCTGTGAAGACATCCTCGTTATCGCTGTTGGTGCCCTTGAAAAGCGCGAGTCTTCGGGGGTAGACCGTACCAGCTTGGGAGGAAAGGGCTGGACATCATAGTCAGGCTCGTACTATTTGCAGAGCTCATCTGTATAAGAATGATAACGCACCTTCCAGCGCTATTGACAGCTCCGAAAGATACTCTCTATGCTTATCAACACCGTCCTCTCCGGCGCGATAGAACTGCGTATGCAAAGTATTTGCAACACGAGCGATGCATTCTTCCATAGAGAGTCTGAGTTTCTCGTATCGCTTCGCATTTGCGACTGAAAGCTTTGTGGGAGGTGTTCCTAACAGAGCCAGCTTTCTGAGCATTTGCGGCAGAAAACATACAGCCATCTCTTCCTCTTGTTCTCCCTCGTGTGATCCATTTTGCTGGCCATTGCTTGCAGATCCAGCTTTCGGTCGTTCTGCTGGCGGTCGGTAAAGTGCATAGTCTTGATATTTCTGCAGGAAGTTGACGATGACCTCCCAGATAGCTGTATCGTTTGCAACAACATTGCTACTGCTATTGCTGCTCTTTGCTTCTTCTTTGAGGTTCATCTTCGCCAGTTTTGTCGCGATATGGAACAGCCGCGTCCGTCCTTGTTCGGATCCATCGTTTTCGCTCTCTGCATTGCGCAAGATGGTGTTGAAGAGGGCAATCGTTGACGATGGGGCTTCCAGCGGCTCATCCATGGTTTTAGCGTCATGAGAGATGGTTGCAGAGCAAAGAGACGAAATCAAGTTGCGAACCAAGGTAGCATTGCATTGAGCGAGAAGAACAGAGCATAGTCGTTACAATAGATTTACCAGAAGTCACCACCTCCACCATCTCCGCCGCCTTTCTTCTTGTTTTTGCCTTGGCCAGATGCAGCTGCTTGTTTTTGGTAGGCTTCCGCGACCTGTATGCGCGCGAAGACGGGTCAGACTGGGCTACCACAACATACATAGCTTCTTCACTCACAAACTCGGCCGTTGACGCGTCTTCGGGATCTTTGTCGTCACGAATTCTGGGAGATGCAGCATTAGCGCTGGCTCGCTTCATATGCCGATTTTGCTTACCTGATAAAGCGAGGGAATCGCAGAGAGATACCTCTGGGATCGCACTGTTCATGAAGTAGAATCAGTCAGCAAGCTTCTCATGATGCGGCAAGGTCACCTACCAGACCCTTCCCAGCAGTGTAGACCGGACTGAGGGAGAGATCGGCAGCGAGGACTTCCCAGAGCATCTTCGGCTCAAAGAAGACGTCCGGCTTTGCATCTCCGACATCGTAGTAAGCCTTCTTTCCTGAAACCTCAAGCGGGTTCAAGCTCTTGAAGTGGCTTTCTAGCATTTCCTCGCTGAAGCCTGTACCGATCTTGGTGATTGCTTGATATGTCTCGCTTTCGGGATCGTAGCATGCCAGCAGGAAGGCTCCGTAAACTGAGGTACGCTTGCCTCGTCCGTGATACCCTCCGATGACGACCAGGTCGAAAGAGTCGCCAATACCAGCGAGATAATCTTTCTTGAGCTGTTGAGTATCGGGTTCAGCGCTGTGATTCAGCTTTCGATATAGGGCCGGTTCACCTTCAACCAGTTCATACTGCGTCGACTCGGCTCGTAGGTAGCATCGTCGCCCTCAAGCATCTTGACCATGAGACCTTCGCACGAGTCTTTGATACTCTCATCAAGGAAAGTCTGGATCTCTTCCGTCGAATGAGCATCTGCTGACTTCGCAAAGGCAAATTGGCCGTGGAACGGTGTGAAGTGCTGTCGAAGAAGCTCTCGACGGGCAGCTAGATCTTTGCGAAGTAGGGTCTGAACAAACGACAGTCAGCTTGCTGTAACTGCGCCTGAGAGCTAAGGGACCGACCTCGCCGTTCAGATACAGTAGGTCGAAAGCAAAGATGTGCACTTTGACCTTAATATCTTCCGCTTTGACATCCTTTCGCTTTCTTCTACTGAGCTCTTGGAAAGGTAGGATCTTGTTTTCGTCCTTGTCCCATGCTACAGCTTCAGCGTCCAGCACGAACGATTCTGTGTTCTCTTTGATAGACTGTACCATCAAGCAGTCAGTCCCATCTCTTGATCTGGTAACGCAAAACTGTCTTACATTCTGCATATGCTCGACAAGGTCCGGATACTTCACAGTCATGTCCTCAGAATTACGACTGAAGACTGACAGTTTGCCGTTGTGATAGTGTACTTGAGCTCTTTCTCCATCGTACTTGTACTCGCAGGTGAACTTCTTGCCCTCGAATCGATCGAGAACTTCGTTGATTGCTTTTGTAGGCTTGGCCAACATCGGCTTGAGCGGGATGCCTGCACATCAACCTGTGTCAGCTACTTAGTTCGCCAAAGCATAGTGGTGAAACTGACCTGGTGTAAGTTTGATAGTCTCCTGCAAAAGCTTGGGACCGCCTTCAAGCAATGGCGGAACGACCATATCATAGTTCGGGCATTCCGAAAAGACCGCTTTGACGATCTTGCTTCCTTCTTCAAGATCTTTGACAATTCCATCTTTGCTAATGCTTTTTCCTGACTTATGATGTTGCGTAGTTACGATGGCAGAAGCTAGACAGCCTAGAACGGTAGCTTCTGCTAGTCCGATACGAAGCTTGCCTTCCAGAGATCGAATAATGAACTTCGCTTCTTGGCCTTGACAAGCTGCTAGAAGGCCATTGATGGTGCCGACCTTCTTGTTTTGCGACTATGAAGCAAATGCGTAAGTTAGTGCTATACGAGCGCAAGCGCATACACATACGCTTGCACCTGTGGTCTTGGCGATCTCTTTGAGCTTGTTGAAGACGTGCTGAACAGTCAGCGGTTTAGGCTTGAACAGGGTTGACTGCGTAGCTCGTGAGTTCTAGTCAGGGCGGGAATGTCGCGAATTAGCCTTCACGCACAGCAAGCTCGTGAAGGAACCGTCACGTACCATTGCTACGAGACCTAAATCTCCGACTTTCTTGTATTCGAGATCGATATGCTTTGCAGTGGCTCCGGTAGCTTGCGCGATAGCCTTCTTCAGAAGTCCTTCTCCAATTCCTAGCTCGAGACCTTCGTAGTCGGGACAGATCTGCGGTATAAATTCTGCTCAGCGCAAATCAGATGCATACAATGCGGAGCCTGTACTTACGCGATTAATGCATAGATAGACGACTTTCAGTAGGTCCCCGGACGTCCTTTCCACTACTGAGCAGAGGAAAGTGGTGAGATGCTCTGCGATCTCAAGTCGCTTGGTCGTGCTGTCGATTCGTTCGAAGACTTCGGCTAGGGCGGCGTAAGGGACCCTGACAAGGCGCATGTGTGAGACAAGACGCAGGTGAAGATAATGCGAAATGAACTCACGGATCTCCTGCCTTCCAATCCAAAGACTTCCCGTGCTTGCCTTTGCTGCTTCCAGCTACCTTCTTCGTGAAGATCTCGGCACTGCGGACATGAAACCTGTAAGTATAGCTTAATTGTGAAATATCAGGCAACGCACAGCTTGACTGCCTGCTCCTCTTCAGCTTCGGTATCCACCTCCGACTCTCCAGCTTGTTCATTGCCTTCAGCATCGACTCCGCTAGTCTCGCCTGCATCTTCGTCTGAAGCAGCCTTTGACTTCTTGACGGCGTCTTCCTCTACCTCGTCGTCTGTAGCTTTCGCTTTGCCCTTGTCAGCAGCCTTCTTGCCGTTCGAGCTTGAAGCGGTTGCTTTAGACTTTGCGAGCGCGAAGATAGATGCTACCTTGGCTTTCGGTTTGTCAGCTGTCGCAGAAGCTTTTGTAGCTTTCTTATCGTCTGGAAGCACGCGCGACATCAGCTGAAGTGCTGCCAGGCCATTTGTGTAAGCCAGCTCACCCGTCTTCTTGCTGGTGCTTGCAGCAGGCTTAGCATCTCCATTCTCGGTCTTGAGCTTCTTCTTCGCTGATTCTCCGTCGGTCTTGTCCTTCGAAGCTGGTTTATCGGCCTTGGGCTTGCTGTCAGATGCTGCTTTCGCTTTCGGTTTCGCTGACGCAGTGTTCTTCGAGCTTGATGCTACAGTAGGACCGTCATCGTTGTCTGAAGCCTCCTCGTCAGAGCTGGCTACAACGCGTCGTTTCTTGCCTGGATCGTCAAGCTTTAGCGAGAACGCGTAGACCGACAGTACGGCTCAGAGGTTACCATTAGCCTTAGTCTTGCTTGTGTTTGCAGCTTCTACGTCGCTGCTGTCGTCGATCTTCATCGCATTGTTGCTCTTGCTCCCCTCGTCACCGCTCTTCTCGTCGTTCGACATTTCGATGATTTCGTCCTTGTCTGCGGCACTAATAGCTGATGAAGTATGCAGTCCTTCCTGCTGTAGACGCGCCTGCTTCCTCCAGAGAGAGTCTACTTTGGTCTGAATCTGCTCGAGCTGCAATCCGAGGAACTTGTTCAAGGTCTTCTGGCGCGACGACGATATTGCTGGTTTGGCCTTGCTGCTGCTACTACTGCTCATCCAACGCAAACAGCGAAGTGCGCGTACCGAACTCCTCCCTCCACGTAGAAGCGCCGTCGTGTCAGTCGTGTCAAAATGCGACGAATTGGCGATGAAGCGACCGACAACGACGCAGGAAGCGAGAAGATACATGTACACTTTCTGTCGTATGGACCAGCATCCTGTATCAAGCACCATTCGCTGCTCCTCTTCGACCTGCAGACCGCTAAGGTTTTCATGCCTGACTTCGCTAACTGATGCTCGCACACCCATCTACCAAAATATATATAGTAGCCTTGGCATCTTCCATCGTCATGGAAATGGAGGAGCTGACTAAAGCTTCCAGGAAAGTGGAGTTTGACAGACTTTTGGCGCGGGCGGCCTGGAAGATTCGCAAGGGTACAAAACGGCTCTTGTTCCTCTCGCTCCTCTCTTCTCTTTCATAACATTTACTTCACTATGCCTTTCCCCTTTTCATTTCTGCTTCATAAGTCTTGCCGTCTAATCATCTCTTCTGATAAGCGAGATCTCGCAGGCATATTTCGGGTTGCTATGCTTGACAGGCCTCAAGTTGAAGGCCGTCGCACGGCCGAAGTCAGCCTCTGCCATGCTGTAAGTCGTAGAGCAGGTCTTATAGCGGTCAGGTGAGACTAATTCATATGTTATCTCTGCACTAGTACGCAAGTTGCGACTCGATTGGAAGATGCAAGAGGTTGAGGCCAACTTCGCTCTTTCAGCTTCTCGTATTCCTCTAGAACGCAGATAATACTTACACCTCCTTTACCTGTCCCGATCTTCGCTCTAGCGGGACTACATCGCTGCCTGGCCCGCATTATCAGAGAAGGCATTCCGAGATACATAAACATGTCCAGAGTATGCGCATACAAAGCTGAGAGAGGGCAAGACGATGTAGTGCGAGAGGCTCGCAGTTCGTCGCATGTCTGCAGTCGCGTATCTTGTTACAAGTTGACTTCGGTCAAGTCCGAGGGAATACGTAGCTTCTACAGACGACGTGAAAGCAGGTCATCTGCGATTTATCGTATGTCTAATCCGAAGAACCCAGTTGTACGTTGCCCCCTTCGATGCGCACCCAGTCCCACCCTCGAGGGATGTCTTGTTTATCCAATCGATTGGAATCAATAGCCGTCGTCACTTCTGCAATGGCCGCACGACTGCACCTATCTGTGAAGGCAGCAAAGGGGAATCTCGTCTCGTTGTGTTCACGGTCCCAACAGATTATGACCTGCGCTTTAAAGTGGACGTCCTCGATGGTATAGGTACCATCCTGATAATTATCCGTTTGCAGAGTTCTCGGAGTTCTCATACTTCTGTGAATAGCAGGGCGTTTCATTAGGCTACCCCAACACTGACCAAACCGGACTTACGGCATCACGCGTCGTAGGTAGGCCAGTGATGTAGCGAGCTCTCGCTTCAATCTCGCGTTCTCATTTTTCAGGGCAGAGTTGCGTCGCGACAGTTCCTCGTTCCTGGCCAGGGCGCTCTTCAGAGCCTCCGAGGTGCCATTGGCGGATGAAGGTCTCCTAGCATTATCAGGCGCAGGCGAGTCAGGCTGTCTGGGCGGAGAGCCGTTGCCTGTGCCACGGGGTTTCTTGCTGGATCCGGAACCTACGGAGCCGATCGATGCCCTTTGCTTGTTCTGCATGGGTTGAGCCATTTGAGCGTTGTATCAAAGTCTGCCAGAGACTTGTAATTGATGAACTGGATTGTAGAGTAGCTTGCTGTCGAGGTTTCTGCTCCAAGTGGTGGAGACGAGAGAGACAAGGTGCGGTTCAGCCCGTCTTTATAGTGTGGGCAATCAGACAGCCTGAAGGGAGGGCCATGTGACGACATTGAATGGTAGGAGGATAGACTCCGTTCGACTCCCCTTGGTTCGAGATTGACATCCGCATCAGCCTGCACATCGGGTTGGAGAGTCAGGATGGCGAGCTGCCGGAAGCATGTCGATGGCTTGCTAAATGGCCATGTCCAGATTGCATGTAGCTTTGAGTCAGATCTATGTTTTGAGATAATTTGTATGTTTACAGCTAGGATCTTTCAGCTACGAGGGAGATTTCGACTTTTCTTGCTGCGCGCTTCACCTGGCGGGCATCGCCCTAGCTGGTGGGAGGTTACTCAAGGATGCATATACAGAGCCCAGAAGCTGCCCGTGGCAGGAGGAAAGTCATCGGAACGTCGAATCTTTCGGTATTGATGTCAGCAACAGTCCGTCTGTACGTGACTGAAAGGCTATCTAGGTAAGGGGTCATAAGTGCTATTAGTACGTCCGTCACTTCGCTGTACATCAGGCTGCTTTCATTTCGTTGCGTCCTTCGCGTCTTCAGGGCCGCGGTTCTGGTGATCTTCTTGCCTTCTCCCCGCTATGTATCTTCTCGCAGAAGCAGGCTCGTCAGCACCGACAAAGAAGGCGTCTCTCGACGTTAGGCTCGCTCCTCCAACGCTCAAATGCGTATGAATAGTCGACTGGGAGCAGCGTGTTGGGACGAGACGAACCAGCAAAAGACAACGAATACAATGTCCGCAGCAGCAGCGAAAAGGCATACAGCTTCTTCTCATACCTAATGTCATACAGTGAATGAGTCGAATCCGTCGTCATGGCGCCTCTCGCTGTCTCTTTCCGACCTCTCGACTGTTCGACTGCTTGGCCAATTCCAGCAGCACTGCTAGATCTATAATCCGTTCGCACGACACCGTTCTCTCGTCTCTGCATCTCTGCTTCCTTCCTGAGCATCTTCTTCTTGAGGCTTCCCGCGTCTCCGCACATCGCTTGGCAAACCTGCGAGCGAGCGAGACAGCAGTCCAATCATGGCTTACAGCTGGCAGCATGTTCTGAGCTCAAGACCGAAGAGGCGTACACAAGTAGCTAGCGACTCTAGCATCTATGGCGGAACCGGAGGCTGCATCAAATACGAGTTTCCAGAAAGAGACGAGAATGGCATTCTGGCTGTTCGCGAGACTCATTATATAGAACATGCCCCTGTCAAGCAAGGTCTAAGCGGACCTCCCCTGTGAGTAGTGCAGCGTTCTTCTGGCGACTTTGAAGGCGGTTTAGTCGTACAGTAGCAGTGTACTGATTTGTGGTCTTTGCTTGTTAGGCACATCCACTTGCGACAAACCGAGCACTTTCACGTTGAGCAAGGCAAGCTTGGCTTGAAGTTAGGCGGGAAGGAAGTAGTCTTATCGCCAGGCGAGAAGATCGCCATACCTTTCGGCAGCAGGTACGTCATGTCTGTGGTAGAGCAATATCCTTCGCTAATGGTATCTTCCTGTGCACAGGCACACCTTCTTTCCGCATCCTTCTTCAACTGAAGATATCGTCTTCCGTTGCTGGGTGACTCCGGAAACGGGCAAGGTGGGCGCGCAGCAGCTCGCTCTGCAAAGTTGGTCAACAGACTGCTAATGTGTATATACAGGACATCGACAGCGGCCTCGATGAGGTGTTCCTACGCAACTTTGCAAGCTATCTCATGGATTGCGAGAGGGAAAAGATCAATCCTTCGCTGTTCCAGCTCCTCGTCTTCCTCTGGAACGCGGATATTGTTCTCACGCCTCCTTTCCCAGTCCCGATATTCGTGCTGGCGGGACTGCATTACTTCCTCGCTCGCATCATCGGAGAAGTCGTTTTGGGATACAAGTCGTCATATCCAGAGTACGCATACACGCAGTTGAGGGAGGGCAAGACGACGTAGCTGCTAAACGTCGCGACTTGTCGGGATACCTACATTCGGTGTTGTATTTGATTTCAGTCAACTATCCCGGGCATTCGGGAAACCGTGGCATTCGTACAGCGGATCTTCATCATGCAGTTGGAAAGACAGCTAACAGTAGTCCTCATTCTCCACAAGGCATGGTTTGCCCCCGCGATTCTCCACGCGGTCATACATAGTCGCCCTTGAAATATTTAACGCCGTAATAGTCCTCGTTCTCCACAAGGCATGCCTTGCCCCCGCGAACTTCCACGCGGTCATAGTCGCCCTTGAAATATTTGACGCCGTAAGTCCCGCTAAGTACACTGCTAAGTACGCGTCGGATGTATTGTCGATCGCTGTCATCGAAGTCCAGAAAGCAGAACTTCAGGCCACCCGCACAGATGATAGAATTTTCTTGAGGATTGACGGTATCGATTTCATATGTACCATCAGGGCAGCCTGTGCTGACTGATATCCGTTGCACAGTGAGGTGTCGTGCCGAGGCAGCAAGCTGTTGGGTCAGCCTAGTGGACTGTTCCTGCAGCCCGGCGTTTTGTCGCCGGAGGGTGGTGTTTTGTAGTTGTAATCTCATGTTATTGTCTTGTAAAGCGACGTTCTGCTTCTTTAGGGCTGTAAGCTGTTGCTGTAGCGCTTCGATGGAGCCTGTAGAGGTAGTTTCAGCGCCCATGGCTGTAACGGAGCATCGTCGGCTTCCGTCGATAGACTTTCTTCGAGAGTGGGGAGGAGCTGTAGCGCTGGTTTTGACACCAGATTGCGAGTTGACGGACGCCGGTCGTGATGTGGGTCTGTTGCGCTTGTCGTCATAGGTGTAGTTCTGCATTGGGTGAGCTACTGTAGCGATGTTGAAATCTGCTGGAGACCTGCAGCGATGGATTGTATTGAAGAATAGCTTGCTGTTAAGTCGTTCTGCTTGAAGTGGTGGACAGGAGAGCGACAAGGTACGATTCAGCCCGTCTTTATAGCGTGGGCATCCAGACCAAGTGAAGGGAGGGCCATGTGACGACTTTGAATGGCAGGAGGATAGACTCCGTTTCGATTTCCCTTGAGTCGAGGTTGGCATCCGCAACAGCTTGAACATCGCGGATCAACCGTCGAGTTTGCTGGAGAAGTGCCAGCCGGCGTGTCATCAAAAGAAGACTTGAGAGTTGTATAACGTAGGCGGGGCGCGATGGGAGTTAGGGTTTTGCCTAGAAACCTGGGACACAGCCAAATTCGTGCATACTGAATAAAGCATCTGCTTTTGCTGGCGCTTGTGTCTTGGATAGATGAAGATACGATGCGCATATGTAAGGGTCGACTTGTTCTCGTCAAAGGATGCTGGTAGCGAGGTTCATGGTGGTGTGCCCGGAGCCTTGCTCCGCTGATGATATGCGTCAAGCCTGCGGGCCGGATGCATCAATAGCAGCGTAGATACGCAGATAATATCATATCACGCAGGAGGGAGGGTCCGCGAGTTGTGCAGTCTTCAGAGTATGTCTTCCCATCAGGTAGGGCAACTATGCTATTCTCTGATGCAGACCTTGACGATTGTCGAGTGGATCAGTATTGCTTCTCGTCACGATGTGCTGTTTCCCATGTCTTGCTTCATGTTCGCGTGCATTTCCTGTATGATCAGCCTGCCATCACGCTCTTTCCGACATCTTGGACATATTATGAATCGTCAGCTTGCGCCAGCCGGCTCATCAGCTTCAGGACCTCTGAACAATGACAATGTCGAAGAAGAAGCGGCGCCAGTGCCCATCACAGAAGATGAAGTTGTCGGGTACAGAGAGCAGGACCGATTTCTGCCCATCAACAACATCCAAAGACTCATGAAACGCAGTCTTCCTGAATCTAGCAAGATCTCAAAGGACGCCAAAGGTATGCTGCCTGCGATCCAGCTGGAAACTACACCCGCTCGTTCACCCGAAATCTGGAACACGGTTTCTGATTTATCTCGATTCTGATCTGATCATATCGCTGTATCGCAACGAACAGAATGCATACAAGAATGCACATCTGAGTTCATATCCTTCATCACCTCTGAAGCAAGCGACAAAGCTACGGCTGAGAAGCGGAAAACCATCACTGGCGATGACATCCTGAATGCCTTGAAGAGCTTGGGCTTCGAGGACCTGTCAGATGTCCTGTTCATCTACTTGGCAAGATATAGGACTGTGCGACCGTCGCTTTTCCGCTACTTAGAAGATGTTCTGACGATATCATTTGTTCCCAGCTACAACGCAATGAGCCGTCTCGCAAGCGTCAGCGCAAGAGCAAGAAAGATGCAAACGGACAAGCAGCTTCTGCAGCGAAGTCCATCGGCCATACAGCCGAAAATGGCGAGGAAGAGGAGGAAGAGAACGAAGAAGACCCCGATGAGAATGCAGACAATGAGTCCAAGCCTGAAGCATCGACCAAGTGAAGCACATTTTGCTGTCATATCTGTTTGGGTATCCGAGAACGGCAGAACATCCGGGAAAAAAGCGTCAACCCCGCTGTTCTTTCCTTTCAATCTTCCTCCACTTCGTTTGGACACGCAAAGGTAGTTGACCAAATCCATCATACTTCAGCTCCTCTTGCAATTGCGAGGGTTTCTGCTGCCTTTCCAAGTGCTTCATGCTAGTACCGCTTGAAGGTGCCCTGCTCCTTGGAGCACATCAGAGCATCACAACGACAGCATGCCAAGCCCGTTCCTCGATGTCAGTGGGCGTGTATGGTGAGCTGCGTGCTGCTGCTGCCTTTCCCTGTTATGGTTGGGCTCACCACTTTGGCAATCCAGGAGAGCCAAATCGTCCGCTCGAAGATTGGCAGAGCAACAGTTCTATGAGGACCGAAACAATGCACATACAGCTCGCGAGGGCTGGAAGACAATGAGGCAGCGTAAGTTCTCCATATTTCCCCAACGACTCGACTACGGGGCAGACAAAGCTAATGAGATGCGCTTTCGAATTACAGTTATGTACAACGATCTTGCGAACACCATGGAGGCGGAAGATATGGTGTCGAGATGTGGTCCGACGGCTTGGGGAAAAGAGCTCTTCACGCTCGGCGTGCTCAACAACAGATTGGGCGCATTGTCGACGGTACCTCCATACAGTGAGCCAGTCTACTTCTCACGTTAGCACATACTAATTGAACCCCGGTTTTGCAGTCCCTTCCGGCCCACAGCACCCTATGCCGCTAGTCGGGACAGGCATGTCGCCGATCGCACCAGCCTTACCTCTGCCAGCTCTGCCTTATGCAGGAGCAGGTGCTGCTGCATTGCTGCCTCCTCCAGTCGTAGCTGCGCCCACACCTGTTCCTGTACCCGTTCCAGTCCCGGTCGCTGCGCCCGGCATGGCTAGCTTAGTCAATGACATCCCTATCAGTGTTGGTCCTGTAAGCTATTTACCTTCCTAGTTATACCTCATCAACGTCAGCTGAAGCTCTATGTGCGCAGGATCTAGCTGGCTATTCGATAGCGAGCTTCCTTGGTCCAGTAGAAGGCGTTGCGGGACCTGCTCTCTCATTCGATATAGCCATACAGCGCTTAGCAGCTGTAGAGATGCTCGTTACGCGGACTGCAGCGATAGGAGGCTCAGGTGTCATCAATTTGCGCCTTATGCATGATGGAGTGGGAGATGTGATCGCTGCGGGAGATGCTGTGGTCGCTTTTCCGTTCTACTAGATGAGAAATGTGGGGATTCCGAAGCATAGTGAAGCGTAATATAGAGTACAGTCTGCATATCTCAATGCTCAAAAGATAATGCCCCGCTCCCGCTTAGATGCTACCCGAATGTATCAGTCGCTGACCAGCGATCTGGCGATGCGCGGTTCAAGCTTCAGACATCAGCGGTAACAAACAGTCCTTCAGGGAGCTGGAGACGGTACGGTGATGCTTTGTTACATAGAGTAGGCACGCCGGATAACATAGATCATCGACGGCCTGCTTCTCCTAAGGACATATAGACGATTACAGCTAGGATAGTAGTAGTAGATTAGGCAGAGGAGGGAGTAGGGTGTGGTAGTTGCGGGTATGCTATACGAGTTTCGATAGAGCAGGGACTTTGGTGAGGAGATAACGAAACGATATCTACGGATTTCAAGGCCGGTATGGGGTGTGTGTTGAAACAGAGAGAGTAGTAGTGATACAGTCCAGAAGTAGGCTGATAGCTGCTATTTGCAGGCCATCCTTCCTTCACTTGCTAGCGCGAAAGTGGCGGGGCGCTCGCTGTCTCCTCTTCTCGACAACTATTTCTTATCCTTCAGATAAGCCTGAGCAGCTTCTCTAGTTCTTTGACGTTCCAGAGATGCACGAGTATTGATTCTATCAATGTCCTCGCTTGGCTTGTTTGCTTTTCTATCGTTTGAGCCGATGCTGAGGGAATGACATGGGAAAAAACGCAGCGTCAGTACAGCAATCCCTTGGCAGGAAAACGGGAAAGAGAGTAGGTAACGCACAACTGGTTGATGCTCTCCTTGGTTCTGCTGCGCTTGAGGTCGGCGCCTTTGGTCTTGCTAGACTTGCTACCCTGTAGGTCGTCCAAGCGAACGAATGATGATGCGATGGGATGGTTAGCGTCGCTTCGCTGAACAGCCAGGCTTGTTGAGATGCATTGCTACTGACCATTGTTGAGTGTTATGTATGTGTAGATGTATGCGTTGATTGATGCGACAGCTAGATTTATCGCTTATCGCTTGTGGATGGAGCAGAGTCAACCCAGCGCAATCAGTGAATCACGGGCAAGTTCTCATTTCGGGCTGCCCAAAGAATGCAATCACAGATGCCAAGATACATGTAACACTGCATTCTCACCACTGCAATGCTTGCGTGGCCTCAGCGAAATTCTAGGCCTCGCGAAGGCCATGACGTGTTCTCAGCGAAATGCATGGGCGCCTGTCAGTTGCAGCCAAATAGTAGCCAGAATTGATATACTTGTACTTCAGAGCTCATGGACACTGTCTACACCATCTTATTAGTCTGTCCCCAGTCTATTCCCTCTGCCCCATTGATGACCCGATGTCGTCTGCGTAGACGATCTTGAAGCAGCCGCAGGCGCAGCAGCAGCTGCAGTGTTACCCGTCCTTCCACTCGCTGGTCTCGGCGCACCGGAAGACGGTCTGTAACCCGTCACTCCCCCTCCTAGATTCCTTTCTCGAGCTGGTCCATCATTCGACGCTGAGATAACCCAAAGCTTCTTGTACCATGCTGGTGTTGCGAGATAGCGTGTAAGGACGGAGCCTGGATTTGCGCGTGGATAGACTTCGGTCAAATAGAAATAGATATGAGCTGAAATGATGCCTGTAAGACCTTCCATAGCTGCAGCTGGGCCTGTTCATCACAGAGACGTCAGTATGATATCAATGTAAGCTGAGAATATGTGTGCGGACCGCCTTGTACGAGATCTAGCGCCAGTAAAGCATAGCTGAGATACTTGGCTGGAATAGTTATGAAGCCGTATAGGTTCATAGGTTGTTCAGGCGAGAACTGCGCCCATAGATGTGTCATGGCCAGTAAGAGTGCTCGGAAGAAGATGACGGATTTGAGAGGGTAGTTCAGAGCCTGCGACGCATCCCAGACATCAGCCGATGAAGCAGTCGTTGAAGGGAGAGAAGAGGTCAGCGTACGATAATGCTTCCACTCATGCATATCAACGCCCATGACAGGTCGTGAGAACGGTTCTTGTACATCCCTGCGAGCCAACGAGACACATCAGCATTGTCTCGGCCAAGTCGGGTCGCACAGCACGCACCATCCTCTAGATCTCTAGACGTCTTGAAGAGGAAGAAGAAGTTGAAGAGCGCCGAGATGCCCGTCCCTACATTCCAATTTGTTCGGTGCACGTCAGCTCTCCTCCATCCGGACTCTTCGAAAGCCCGCAGCGCACCAGCGAAGAAGAACGGCGTTATGATCCTCCATATCTGCAGCTTGTTTCGTATCGCATGCGGCAGGAACACGATTGAGTATGGACTGAGCACGCCGAGCAGCGCTGGGACGGTGATTCCTCCAACTCCAGCTACGAGGAAACGGGTGACGGGAGGGAGAGACACGAATGCTCGCTGGAGTTCAGCCATGATGGCAGTAGTATCAGTCCAGAAGTTACGCGAGCTAGGAAAATGACAGGAATCGTCTTGTTGACACGAAGCACTGTCCGCAGCCAGTCAGCCGGAAATTAAGTATGCATTTTCCAGGAGATTACAGCGCTATATCTACATCATTTGCTACTTCTGAACTGCTGTGTGTACTGAGTCCCCTTGAACCTTGCACTTTGCGAACGGCCCCCGTCCGACAAGGGCTTTGCCTGGCCTTTACGCTCTTTTCTTTTGGGGTACATCTGCTACAATCTTCTGAACATTGACATCTGCAGTCTCAAAGCTATCCATGGCTACTCCTGCTACTCCTACCTCTGCTACGCCTTCGCCTTCAATGGATCCAGCTGTCGGATCAAGCTGGTCCTCGAGAGACGACTTGCATGCTATCATTCGCGAAAACGGGAAACAGAGAGGCTACATCTTCAAGCAGTCCATGTACGTTCATAGACATCGTTGCTGAAACTGCTAGCTCGCTCTGACATACTTTTCCTTTTACACCTTCACCCGGTCCTGGCCTGTCACCCAATTTAATCCAATCCAGCACTTCCTCTACGAAAGTCAACTGGTACTGCAGCAACAAGGTGTGTAGTAGTCTTATCCACTGTCATGCACTTCTTCTCTGTCCGTCCCTGCCCAGTCTCCACCCTTGCTGACTTTCTCGAAAATGACAGTATGGTGGCCCGAAGTGCTTGGCTGGCTTCAGAGCGCTCTTGCAGGAAGACGGCGACTGGTAGGTCGATACATCTTACACTCCTCATCACTTTCCTATACCTGCTATCTATCTGCGATACCTACGCTCCCTTTCAGACGAGCAAACGACGTGGAGCCGGTCCGACAATTCAGTCGCATTAGCACACTTTCCCTCGCACTCTTCTCAGACAGTTCCATTGATGAACACAGTACTCACACTTCTTGATTCTTCCTTCGCAGGCTTATCGTTGAAGCCGGTGACCATAACGACGCCTGCACCCGCGTCAGACAGAAGGTCCTCTCTCGCGTAAGCCTAAACTTCCTTTTCTTCGACACATCTCTTCCTGCTCCCAGTACATATCACTGTGTCAGCTGCACGCTGTCCCCGCTTATCTCCTTCCGCACCGCATCACTGCTTGAGGTCGCCGAGTGAGCGTGGCAAGATTTTCAGCTCAGGCCTCCTATTTTCGCGGGGACCTGTGCCTGAAAACACGACCGGCGAAAAACCCTAAAGAGCCTATTAGAACCAGTCACTGACGCTTGTATCATTCGCTTTCACAGAAAGGAGCAGAGATACCTGAAGATGGAACCCTGCCACCTGTCCTACCTAGCTATTCTGTCCCAGCTACGCCTGCAGCTTCAGCTGGCTCGTCGTCTGCATCAACTCCTTCGGCTCTGTCAAACGCAGCAAGGACTCGTGCAGCTACAAGAAGCACTCTAATCGAGCCTGCCACCAAGAGACGCGCTACTTCGCGCTCAATGAGCAGTGTTGTTGCTTCAGGCACAGGCACTTCTGCACTAGGCACGCGCTCCAAAACAAGTCGCGTCTCTCCACCCAACTCTTCAGCCAACAACGCTCAACCTGGACTTCAATCCGCTTTCTTCGGTCTGGGAAGTCTAGAGAACAGGGAAAGAGGCGGGAAATTCAGACCAAGATCCTATTCCCAGACTTCGACTTCTACGACTGCGTCAAGCAACGACCCAACTAGGACTCCTGGTCCTTCGATCTTTGGAAATCTGCCGAGAGTCACTATTATCGATCCGTCTTTCCACTTCCCGGGCGTCGATCTGGAAGGCGTGTTCGAGGCTGTAGAAGAGGAGGGCAAAGCAGGTGGAGATACGCTGAAAGCCACACCTTCGATGGCATCAAGGAAGAGGAAACGTAGTGCAAGCACTACATCTTCTTCAGCCGTCAGCATTAAGGAGTAGTGCACTCTCGGACTTGTCAACCAACATACTTCTCGGCTCTGCGAACGATTCCTCTGCGAACGATTCTACAAGGACATTCTCTCTCCTTTCTTCCGTTTTTCTTGGCAAGCGACACACACGTTATATAGCCGTATTCTATCCCTCTTCCTTCCTTCTTCCACACTATGTATCCAAATCTTAATACGAAGTTTCAGCTGGCCAAGATCACAAGGCAATGCTTATATTGTCCTCGAACGTAGGTTTCACTAGAGTATCGATGTTATAAGACGAGATCAGCTTGCTTGTTTGCTGCTTCTCCTCCAATCAGATGTACAAATACATAGGTTGGCGTTCTTCCAAAGCTATCGCATGCTCCCTGATATTGAAAGTTTCGGATTTGCAATTAGCAGTAAGCAGTAAAAGGGCCGGCAACACCTTATGTCAACACCGACGTCCAGGTGATTGCGAACCATGGATAAGTAGCTAGAAGACTACAGTTCTCATCCCTGATTCTCAATACCTAGTTCCCCTGGAGAACATATACCGGCTTACGATCGTTGCTCGCCCACTTGCGACTTGAATGAGCGGGTAATGGTGCTTCCAGACCTCCTTGACTTTGGTCGAATCGCGAGACGTGTTACATGATTCAATAAGCGTGTCGACTCTTTTTGCATCCATATCTGTGAAGGCTGAGAAAGGGAAGGTCTTGCCGTCGGAACATAAAATAGACTCAGTTTGAAGGTTGATAGACTCGACATCGTAGTCGCCATCAACGTAAACAGCAGTCCCGCTATTCAGGAGAATCATCCGACTCAGCCGCGCGAGATGAAGCAGCTCTCGTATACTTACGCTTTGGTCATGGCAGCGTAGCGCTTCAGGCTCTCATTTTCAGCTTCTAAGACACCGATTCTGTCCTGAAGCGCACGGATCTTCGCATTTGAGGACCGTACTTGCTCCATCAAAGCATCCATGGTATTGCTGGTTGTTGTTGACGTTCTTCGTAGCTGAGGGCGAGCGGAAGAGCTGGTCTGGGAGGCGGACAAAGTTCGCCTGTCGTTCTGCATTGCTGAAGGTATCGTCGATGAGTGCAAGTCTGCCAGAGACTTGCAG
Organism: Erythrobasidium yunnanense; assembly: GCA_001600175.1. Classification (NCBI taxonomy): domain Eukaryota; kingdom Fungi; phylum Basidiomycota; class Cystobasidiomycetes; order Erythrobasidiales; family Erythrobasidiaceae; genus Erythrobasidium; species Erythrobasidium yunnanense. Next base: position 2,863,885 of record BCJC01000002.1, read on the forward strand.
TCAATTTGGGCTCGACGTTATTGCGTTGCTTCTGGAGTGGTCCGCTTGCAATGGCAGAGAGGAAAGAGCTGCAGCACAAGTCTGCCCGTCTTTATACTTGGCCAGCGGGTTTTGTGAAGGGACAGCCATTTGACGACATTGAAAAGTGAAAGGTTGCACCCCTTACGATTTCCCTTGTCATACGGTCAACATCCTCATCAGTCTGTTGACACGAGTGTTGAGCTGACAGGCTACTTGCCTGTAGAGTCAGCCGAGAGTAGGTAGAAGTAGTCATTGAGTAGGGTCGTGCTTATCCGTGATCGGTCTGTAAGTGACGCCAAGGCAAAGCCTTCCATGAGTCGCATTAGCATACCGAAGTGTTATCGAAGACCATAAAGCTGCTATGGAATAAGACAAGACTCTAGTGTATAGATGGGCGCAACATCCTCTGGTATACACTCGATCCTGCCTCTGAAGAAGCGGAATGAAAATAGACTCTGCCCAAGCTTATGCGCCATGCTGCACATCGCTCACTTGGTAGCAGGTCTATTGACGAGAGTGGGTCGATCACCGGCGACTCGAACGGCGTTGTAAGAGTTTTGAAACCTTTCGAGAGCCCTATTCATGCGCCATTGGCCGTCAGCGAAATCGTTGATCTTGCGCCCTTGCTCGGCCACTACGTTGCAGGCATCGCGATCCGTGGAAATGAACAGATCAAAGGCGAACTTCCGTTCCCCTGAGCAGATGATAGCTTTCCCAAAGGCGTCAACGGAGACTATGGAGAAGACTCCATCCCGAGAGGCTGTAGAAGGACTGGCTCCGATAATTCAGAGACCAGGCGCCTTCAGTTTCGCTCATCAAAGTGGTCGAGCTGCTCAAGTTGGACTCACGATGTTCCCTTCGCCGATCCAGCCTCCAGTGTCAAGATCTTCGCCTGCAGAAGAGCGATCTGATTACGCGAGCTGGTGACCTAGTGCGTCAAGGCCTCTATAGTGTTGCTATTGGTAGACATCCTTCGCAGGTAGCCTGGACGAGCAGGAGAGCTAGGTTGAGACGTGGGCTGAGAGCCAGGTTGAGAGCCGAGCGATACCATGGATGAGGTTCGGGGTCTGTTCTGCGTTGTTTGAGCCATTGTAGGTGCGTAGAGGTCTTCCAGAGACTGTTGAAGATGGGTTTGTTTGAAAGTGGTGCCGCTGCTGCTGAACTTTCTTGCTTGAAGCGGAAGAGAGAGAGCTGAGGCACAATTTAGCTTGTAATTATGTGTAGAGCGAGTTATCGTGTGAAGGGATGGGTATGTGACGACTGTGAATGGAGAGAGGGTCAAGTCCGGTTCGAATTCCCATTGAAGCATGGTCAGCATCCGCAGTAGCCTGGTCAGCATCCGCAGCAGCCTGCTGTGAGACTGATAGGTACAGCAGGCTGCTTACCGTAGAGTTAGATTGAATGTAGACGAGGATTGAGTGCGCTTGCGCGCCAGGGCGTGTGACAGCATTTCTGTCATCCCGAGAGGGCTAATATTGATTGCAATGCTCGAGCGAATACTTGTGATAAATAACAAATGCCAGCAACGCGGGGGTCGAGTTAGATCCTTCTAGTCGCTGCCTCATTCAAGCCACTGTTGAGACGAGGGCGAGATGTGATGACGAGACCGGCTATCGTGTTCTTGAGAGCGGATGCCAAGCTGAGGGCGGAGAAGTGATGAGGAGACCGTTCGTCAGCGTTCGGAATGGCTCGCCTGTCAAGATGATGAGTCTGCGCGAGTCGGTTCTGGTGCCGAACTGCCTTCGTTGCAGCTGCCTGCCCTCCACAATGTCAGCAGAGAGGGATGAGCCGTAGGTCAGATCTGCAATCAGGGAGATGTGTCAGAAGTGAGAAGTGCCCATATACGGTCGCTGCGTGTCTTCGCCTCCGCTGGCGCGTCGGCTCAGATCACTTCGCTCCTGAATCGGATTGAGAGCAGACTCATCTGACTAGGAAGTCGCTTCTGGTGGCTGGGAGCTGAGAGCTATTAGTGAACCGAAAGTGAAAAGGTGTTGGCTCATTTATCATATGTCTAGCTAGGTCCGCAAGCTTGTTGGTGAGACAAAGGATTTGGTCAAGCGTGACCCAGAGCGCATTGCAGTCCGTACCTTCTCTGCGGTAGCGATGTCCTGCAATAACGATATAGGTTTGAGCGAAGGAAGGAGTGGCCACAGCCAGGACTTGCAGCGATATGCAGGAGATCTGGTGCTGACGAAGGGGACCTGTAGTTGGCCCGTCAGCGCAGTGGCAGTCAGGCTGTTGAATGACGATCGTTGAAGCGTGCACAGATCAGACTCGGCTTGAGCGACGATATGTCCAACTTAGCATCCACTGATGGAGCAGAGTCAAGGAGCAGCTGCACAGCCTCTCCAGAGGGTCAGCAAAGCTTTGCAATTCGATAGCGGCCGCTTACCGTCAGATCCTCTTGTTCCTCGCTGATATCCGTCCGACGCGCTCCAAGTCCATTGGTGAATCCTTTGTGAGGTGGGAGAAGTACAATGGCACATTACATTGATTTACCTTTGGGTAACAAGGGGCATCATCCAGCTAAAGCTTACGCTCCTTCCGCAAGCTACAGTCACACGCAACAAGGAAAACGATTTTTGGAAGGCAGACAACAGCTGCGAGATTATTAAGTGACTCCTGAGCAGTATCAAGGCGAAGGCAGGGCTTTACGCCGTTAGACGCTAGTTGCGTACACTCAAAATAAAAACATAACACATCAGGCGATAGTCATTCAGCAAACCGAACGGTGGGGTGTATCTTCAATGTCGAGTGTCTGCCGAGAAGGACAGAGAGAAACGTGAAGATAAATGTAAGTTACGAAGAGGACCCTTTCCAACTGGCTCTCACTTGGCAGAACTTGCATTGGTCAAAGTTGGTCGACCACCCACCACTCGGACGGCGTTGTAACATAGATTGAACCGGGCCTCAGCCGCTTTCAGCCACTTTTCACCCTCGAAATAGTTAATCTTCTTGTGTTGCTCGACTAGAGCGTCACAGGCAGCGCGGTCGGTCGTATTGAAAGCTTTGAAAGCGAATTTGCGTTCATTATTGCAGATGACAGCTTGGCCTGCGGGGTCGGCCTTGATAATCGCAAAGAGTCCATCCAATGGAGATGCAGCAGATTCGGTTCTACTTATGGAAGGAAACGCGTCATCAGGAGCCATTTGAGAATACTTAGACTGCTCAAGCTGGACTCACTTCGTTACTTTCGCCAGCTCCTGCTCCAGCCTCATCTTATCGGCTTGCAAAGTGGCGTTCTGAGTGCGCAAGCTAGTGACGTTACGCAACAAAGCCTCCATAGTATTCGTGGTAGTAGACGTTCTGCGCAGATGACCTGGACGAGCAGGAGAGTTAGGTTGGGAGTTAAGCGAGGTTATAGACGGAGTTCGGAATCTGGGCATGTTGTTGTTTTGCATTGCTTGAGCCATTGTTCGTAAATCTGCCAACGATTTAGGAAGTGGTATTCGATGGTAAAGTGCTGCTCGCTTGGATTGCTTTGTCTGTGGTGAGATGTCAGGAGCAGAGAGCAGTCAGACGCAAGGCCCAAATTCATGGCCATCATGAATCGGCGTTTGCAACATCTGATGACCGACATCGGTCTTGCGGACAGCTGCCATTAGATGGCCCTTCATATGACCGAAGGCCTAGATGTCGCCAAGGCTTGCAGTTCCTACAAGCGTTCTCATCAGCGGCGGGCTTCTTCCGTTGGCCGATAGGTGGACTGGGACAAAGGAAGCAGATACTTCAGGGTCGTCTTTGCATCCGCTCCAACAGGTGCTGGCAAGCCTGACGTCTCGAGGAGGTTCCGATTGAGCAGTCAGACTTAGCCCGGATCCGGCAGCATTCAGCGGTTCCCGCTTGCAGATCGGGTATCCCCAGCGTCCTATGCTACAGTCTTGACGTGCACCGACTTAGCTCTCGTAACAGCATCGAAGCCATACGAGCTTAGCGAGACACCTCTTCCAGATTCCTTGACGCCTGTCCAGCCAAGAGCCGGATCGAGATAGTCTGCTCGATTCTGGAAGACTGTGCCTGCTTCCACCTCTGGCATAAGACGTTCGAAAGCTGCATCGTCGTTTGTCCATATCGAGGCGGTAAGACCGTAGGGAGAGTCGTTCATGAGCTTCAGGGCTTCTTCGTCGCTTGATACCTTAATGACTCCGACAACGGGGCCGCTGCATTAGACGCGCATCAGTATACAGAGTACTGACCGTGAAAACCTCGCTTTTACGCACAAAGTTTCGTCCATCATAACCTTCATCGAATGATCGACATTGACCAGGACTTGCGGCGCTACGTATGTAGAGCCTTCTTTCGCTACTGATGAGTACTTATCCGCAGATACTAGAGGCTTTGCGCCCTTTGAGACTGCCCGAGAGTCAGAAAAGCCTGCTACAAGAATGCTATAGCCGACTCACTGGCATCTTGAATATGGTCCCTAATGTTGGAAGCGCTTGCTTTGCTGACGACAGGTCCTAGAGTTGTCTCTGACTTGCGTGGGTCGCCAAGCTCGTATTCCTGGAAGAGCTGTCAACTCACTGTCGCTTAAGACGGGAAGTGCAGGGTTGAGCGCACCGATACTGCCTTCGCAAGCTCGTCTACGAACGGCTGATACACCTTCTCATGCACGTATATCCTCTCTATCGCACAGCAGCTTTGACCAGAGTTGAAGAAGCCTGCATCTGCAAGTTCGGTCGCGCAATACTTTGGATTCGCATCTTCCCTAACATATGCAGGATCTTTGCCTCCTAGCTCCAAGTTGACTATCTTGAATGCACCTGTCTTTGCTCCTCGAGCATTCTCTTCGACGCGGTACCCGTTCTTGACGCTTCCGGTGAAAGATACAAAGTTGACTTTCGGGTGCGATACGAGCAGATCCAGCTGCTCTATACTGAGGTGTACAGATTGGCATACGTCGTTCGGAAGTCCAGCTTCGAGGAGGAGAGCAGCTATGTTGTCGGCGGGCGAAGGTGTTTGAGGAGAGGGCTTCAGGATAACGGAGTTTCCAGCAAGGAGAGCAGGTATAAGAGCATTGACTTGGATCATGTAAGGGAACTGGCGAGACGAGATTAGCTTGTTGCGATTCGCTCAGGCGCAGCTAGACTTACGTTCCAAGCCGAGATCAGCACCACGACACCCATAGGCTCTCTTCTTATCCATCTCCTGAATCCAGGCTTGTCTGTATCCTTGAGCTCTACATCCTTGAGCTTTTCCTTTGCGATAGAGACCATGTACCGCGCGCGCTCCAGGAACCCTCCCATCTCGCCAGCTGCAAACTTGATAGGTCTTCCCATCTCCTCTGTAAGTTGTTTAGCATATTCTTGCTTCTTGCCCTCAAAAAGCTGTAAAAACTTGTCGATGATGGCCAGGCGCTCGTCCAGGCTTGTTTTGCGCTTGACAAGAACAAGTCAGATCCAGCAAGGCAGAGCATAATATCAAGAGATTGATCTACCCATGACTTCTGAGCAGCGTGCGCCCGCTCTACAGCTGCGTTCAGCTCGTCGTTGCTAGGCAGTTCTCGAGTCGTGACGGCAGAGCCATCGATAGGCGATATCTGAACAGGCAGCAATCAGATTTCGTCCATGAACGTCAAAGTTCGAGCTTTACGGTAGTTTGTGTCGGCATCCTTCTCGCGTTGGTTTAAGCAAGATCAGTGTCCACCTCATCTGCGCAAAAGATTACATTTGCGAAGCTGCTCATCAACCTCACATCCTCCTCCATGCACCTTCTGTATCTGTTGAACGAGCCTCTTGACCTTCCAGGACGCTCCCCTCCACAAGCTTCACCGCTAACCGGTCCTACCCTCCTGGACCACTTCCTACTGGAGATTGGCTTGAAGCTTAGCTAGGAGAGAGAGAGGGGGCTGCCTCACTCTCTAGCTGCCCGTTTCCTGGGTCACCTCCTACTGAGAATTGGCTTGGAGATGACCCAGGAGATTTCAGATTTTTCGATCGGGTAGGCTAAGACCAGGTCTCCAACCTGGTCATGAACCCGCCAGACAGCCAGCGTCCTCTCACTGGTGACTCCCCCCTCCACTGAAAATCTTGGTGGAGGGGGGGGGGGGTCACCAGTGAGAAGCTTTGGGAGGGCAGCTGGCTGGCTGCCTGGGCTCAGAGCTGACTAACCTCTCAGCAAGGCCGGCATCAGCTTTATGTAGCTAGAGCTGTGCTCTGTCATCGATGTATGCAACACCGGACAATTCCAGGCAGGGCAATCTGAGAAGCCTTGCTTCACCGAAAGTTATAGGAACTAATAATACAAATCGAGAAAGCTACCCATCTCTCATACCACATCATAGTCCGATGTAGAGGCTGAAAGTATAGTCGCTATAAGCAGGTTACTGAAAGAAAAGCTCCGGACAAGACGCGGGACTGTTTTCCCTGACGCATTATGTCTAGATGTCTAGATCATATACTGGTGCAGGAAGATAAACAGGCGGTAGGAAGCCTGCTGCTTAGAGTGTGTATCTGAAGAACGGAGCATCATCCCCTAAATCTTGGAATTCCAGCTTTTCTCCATGAGTCCAGACCTTGGCTCTTTCGGCATTGATTGCATCCTTCTTCTTGTTAGCTGCTTTGAGATATAGGTAGATTCCTAGAGCACTAAGTGCGCATGCGGCGTTGTAGGCTGCATTGATGCCGTGACCTGGACAGAAAGGCCCATCAGCCAGAAGAGCGGGAGTATCCATTATAATCCGCATGCCCTTATAGTAGCGCGGCTTATCTGTTGCAGGATAAGTATATGCAGAAATACATCCTCCTAAATTTCCTACGGAAACGATAATTGCCGCCGCGATGGCTCGCTTGAGTGCGCCGCCGACGTTGTTTTGCTGCAAAACGAAGAGAGGTAAGCTAGATCTTGTTACCTGCGTCTTGTTACTTACACCCCAACTCATTACCAGCGGTATCAGAGGATATCCACCAGCGGCTCCGAGGAACATGCCGAAGTACTGAACGCCTGGAACATGAGTAGCCAAGAGTGGGATGTAGCCGAGGGAAGCGATAGAACCAGAGATCATGATAAGAATCCCGCGAGCTTGCATCTTATCGGAGAGCCATCCGAAGGCAACCGTAGTGATAGCTGCAAGCACGTAGGGTGGCACCGACATCAGTTGACTCTTTGCAGCTGTATAGCCGAGGTTCTGAGTCAAGCTGGGACTGAAGAGGGAGAAGGAATAGACCGGCATGAGTGCGAAATGGCTGTATCGAATAAAGGTCAGCGATGCTTGGTGAGAGCGAGAATTTTCTCCCTACAACATGAATGCAAAAACCCAAACTTTTGCATCGAGGAAAGCTGAAAGTACGAACTTCCTCTTGAACTCGCCAGAAAGGCCATCGGCGTCAAGTGACAGGCGCTGCTTCATAAACTCCTTCTCAGCTGGAGTGAGGAATTTAGCTGTAGGTGAACGTCAGCGCAAGGTCGTCGTCATAACTGCTGCAAATGAAGATGATCTCACCGGTTGAAGGATAGTCGTGGAGCATCCAGAACGACGCGACCGCAATCAGGACCGTAGCTATGCCCTCCCTGTAAGATACAGACACATCAGCGTCGAAGGTTAGGAGTGTGGGAAGATAGGTCACATACAGGATGAAGATCCATCTGTGCAGTACGAGCTGAAAGTCAGCAAGCTTCGTCAAACAGCAGGTCAGATATGCGTACCTCCAGCCTTCGTAGCCTCCTACACCATCCATCTCATTTATGAGACGAGCCAACAGACCGCCAAATGCTCCCGCAGCTGTAGCGGCAGAGAAGAAGCACGCGATTCGGAAGTTGATCTCGTATCGTCTGTACCATAAAGTAAGGTAGAAGGAAACACCCGGGAAGCTGTTTTAAGGCATCAGTACGAGCTACAATAGCATACATGCCGCTCCGACTCACAGACCAGCTTCTGTTATGCCTAGGAAGATCCGGGCAATGAGAAGGCCGTGATAGTCGTTTATGATCCCCATCAGGGACATCACAATCCCCCAGGCTGTACAAGACGTCAGACATCACTCCGATACGTAAGAAGGCACTTGCCAAACATTATCGTCGGGATCCAAAGGCTTGGGCGCCAGGCCTGCCGCCAATATCAGCTTGACTGGCAGGGGAAGAACAGATTGCGAGTACCTTCATGACCATGTTGGAGCTGTTCCAGTCGATACGGTCAGCCGAGTCGCAGGATTCGTGAGGTGAGAGCTTACGTACGGCACTTCAAAACTGTAGCGATGCAGTCATTAGCTGCCAGAGGAGAATGGCGTGGAGTGGAGAAGCTTACAGTACGTAAAATAGAAAGAAAAGGCAGAGACATAGTGCATCTGCGGTGAAAAGAACGGCGCTTCAGCTTTGGGACCTTTGCGCTTAGGGTTTGACTGACATTGGTTGACGGATAGATGTAGATCAGCGCTTAGGCCAAAGATATTGGCATTGCCGATACTGTCAGTCAATAGCGTCAGCGAACTTGCTGGTGTGCTCGAAATTCCTGAAGCCTACTTGGTTCGGTCTAGGAACGAAAGTAGATATAGTAGAGATAGCCACGGTACCAAACGATAGTCCCTATAGTATAAATGAGCAGGGTTTAGCTTCGCATCGTGGTAGGACACAAGCGAACCACTCACGTCTTGCGGATAACAGCCTTTTCGTTCACTTCATCCAGTAGCTCGACATTTGATCGACTTCTGCCTAGACCTGGAAGCTCGACTGCAGAGTCCAACGCATCACCCTGCTTGTCCATCGCTGCTGTAAAGACTCGATATAGTGAGCAGTGAGGACGGAAAGGTGCTAGGCGAGGCGGTGGGAGCGAAGAGTTGGGAGTGAAGAAAGAGTAGAGTGAAGAAGCAACAGCGAGCGAAAACAGTTTGAAATGGGATGTATTGTTTGACGTGAGGCGGGACCCCGTTTGGCAGAAGCTACAGCTGCTAGTCTATCAATAGCCTCGACAGCTTCGCCAGTGACCCGAGTAGGGTGTGACAGCGACCTTGGCACTTTGGTAACTCTGCTAGCTGCCCTGCCCGAGTTCCTGATTCCGCAGACGTTGTCATGGCCAGGGCTCGACTTGCGAGAGCAGGTGAGGCAAGGCTGAGGTGGGCATGTTGCAGGACGTTCGCTGTATAGCACTGCAACTTTGCATGCCATATAACAGCATGGCCGAGTCTGTCTCGTTCGCCCAGCAATGCACGACAAACCCCTCTTCGAAACCGCAGACTGGCGTGCGCTGAGATTTATGCATATTTGTAGGGCTCCTTGACTTCTCTGCTCATTCCGCTGCGGTTTGTTGCAGGTTCCCGCTCGATTGGGGTATGTGACCTGCTCTGCTCTGCTTGTCGTTAGGGGGAATGTCTGTGATCTCCCGAGCCAAGTAGTGGTACAGTCTGCTGGAGAGCGTGTACTCTATTGATACTGGCCTTGTGCGACCCCGCTTCCTGAGACCGCTTTCGATGAGCCCGCTCCAGCTGCTCAGAAGATCTAGAAGAGTCTGGCTTGCTATGTAAAGTCGGTGTCCTTGGTTGTGAGGCATATAGTATGTTATGCTTCTACAGAATTGTTAGTTCAGAGCTTGTGCGCTTGAGAGACCATCAAGGCGAGACAAGCGTCTTCAAGCATCGGGCTTGTTCTTTGCGAGTCGCGTTCAGGTTCAGGCTTCTGACCTTCGCCTTGCGAGTAGTGCATCATTAAGATTGCTGGATGCATTGCAAGATGAAGTCGATGACTCTGCAGAGTACGGACTGGCAGGTTTCCGAAAGAAGTCAGATCCTTTGGAATCGAATGAACGTCAGACAGATGATTGAGCGAGGGAAGCAACCGGTAGCTCTTGTGTATGCCTATCAAACCTTATTGCACCCCAGTCATTAAGCCTAAATGATACAAGTCGCCCGAGAGAAAGCTAGCCCAATCTTTTGCTACCAAGATATCACTTTTGACATAGAAGCAGAACGTTATGAGTTGTTGATATGACGAAGAAAGGCTTAGAACAGATGCCGGACTGATTCTCCTTATGAATATTGTCTAGAAGTCTAGATCACGTATTGAAGTGGGAAGAGAAGCTTGCGACACACAGATGTCTGGCAATCTACAGAGTGTATCTGAAAAAAGGGGCGTCGTCACCGTCCTCGCTGTACTGTTCCTTCTCGGCGTGAGTCCATGGCGCGGATCGTTCGGAGTTGATGGCATCCTTCTTCTTGTTGGCGTTCTTGAGGTAGAAGTACATCACGACTGCCGAAATAACACAAGCAGCGTTGTAGGCAGCATTGATGCCGTGGCCTGAAGCGGAGGAGAAAAAGATTAGGTAAGGAAAAAGGTCAACAATGGAGGTGAAGGCTGCAGTCGCGCGATGTACATACCTCTGAAGTATCGGGGACGAGTTGATGCCGGATATGTATACGCAGAAATGCATCCTCCCAAATTTCCAACTGAAACGATGATGGCGGCTGCGATGGCTCTCTTCAAGCTTCCGCCCACGTTGTTCTGGCCCCACGACACGACAAGCGGGATGAGAGGATAACCACCAGCTGCAGCCAAGAACATTCCAGTGTATTGGACACCAGGGATGTGCGTGGCGATGAGGAGGATGTAGCCGAAGCATGCTAGGGAAGCCGAACCCATGACCAGAAGACCTCTTTGCTGCATGCGATCAGAAGCGAAGCCAAGACCGACAGTAGTAAGAGCAGCCAGAACGTAGGGAGGAACCGACATCAATTGCGCCCTGAAAAGGGAGGTCAGGTCAAGTCCAGACGCGCGAGATAGCCAAACTTACCGTGCAGCTGTGTAACCCAGGTTTGCCGTGAGTGTAGGAGCGAAGAGAGAGAACGAGTAGACTGGCATCAGAGCGAAGTGGCTGAGTTTGGGGGACGAGGGGGTGTCAGTCCGGCGGCGGGCGCATCGCAGGCCTTCAATCCTCACAACATGAACGCGAAGACCCAAATTTTCCAGTCCAAGAAGCCTTGCCAGATAAATTTGCGCTTGAACTCGCCTGAGAGACCGTCGGCATCGAGAGCAAGACGATTCTTCATGAAGCTTTTCTCGGCAGGTGTGAGGAATTTGGCAGTGGAAGGGTAGTCATGAAGCATCCAGAATGAAGCGACGGCTGGAGACAGGATCGTTAGCAAGCAGGCTCATCGGAGCAGCAAAGTCGATCCTTACCAACTACGACAGTGATGATGCCTTCAAGGATAAAGATCCAGCTGTTATAATGTTCACATGAGCCTTTCAACAAGTAACGCGAGTTGCCGCCGCCTACCGCCAGCCCTCGTATCCAGCTACGTCGTTCATCTCGTTGATGAGTCGAGCCAGCAGACCTCCAAACGCTCCAGCGGCTGTAGCGGCACTGAAGAACATCGCAATGCGGAAGTTGATTTCGTATCTTCTGTACCAGAGGGTGAGGTAAAACGAGACACCCGGGAATCTGCGCCGAAAGCCTCAGCTCCATCACGCGTATACTGCCGCGACACTGAGATATACAGTCGCTACGTAGTGTAGCGCATGGTATATCGCAATGTGTGCATGCCTGACTTACAGGCCGGCTTCGGTGATTCCGAGAAAGATTCGTGCGACAAGTAGTCCAACGAAGTTCTGCACAAATCCCATGCTAACCATGACTACTCCCCATGCTCTGTGAGGTCGTTGGGCGATTATACCAACGCGGGAGATGGAGGAGAGACGAAAAAAAGGGCGTAGAGGCTCAAAATCAGCCAGAATGACCGCAAGACGCGTAAGAATGGCCACGAACATCATAATTATTGGTAGCCACATGCTCGGTCTCCACGCCTGTTGATGTACAAGTCAGCCAAACGTCTTGCGGCTATTAAAAAGCCGACAAGGCGCACCTTCATGACCATATTGGAGGGAACCTCGAACATAACGTAGAAGAGGAAGAAAAGGGCCAAGCATAGGGCATACTCGTTCTGGCTGAGGTGGAGATGTCTGCTCAAGCCGAACAGGTTTGCCTGTACGTAGAAGGCACAGGGTCAGACGGAGAAGATCGAATCGTACGAAGTTGAGTGTACGAACGTTTCCAATGTTTGTTCTGTCCAGGAAACTGAGAAGGTAGAGAAGAGAGAGCCAAGGTACAAGTCGGTAGTCTCTGCAGCCAGGTGATCGATTTTCAGCCGGACTTCGCCAGATGTACGCAGACTACACATGACATACGTCTTCCGAATGACAGCCTTCTCATTGACACCGTCCATCTCGAGGGTGCCATCCTGCGACGAGTATTCGGCTTCGCCAAGGGCGCCCTTCTGCTCCAGATGAGTCGGAGACTCCATGCCTTTGTCCGTATCCATAGTTATTGAGTAGACTTGATCGTTAGATAAGGCAGAGACCTGTCGTAAGGTAAAGATAAAGGAAGAAGAACAAGGAGAGAGAGCTGAAAAGACTGGGCCGACGACAGACAAGAGAAAGAGAAGAGCAGACTAACAAAAAGCACAAGACTTTGGTCTTTATACTTGATTGCCCTGTGCTCTGTTGTCCAATCACATCGAAGCGCGGTGCGTTGTTGGACGCAGATCGATGAAGTGCCAAGACTTTCTTCGGGGTCGGTAAGATTTGCATCAGTAGAAATTCTGGGGTACACAGACGGAGAAAGCCGGGGTTAGAAGGAAGTCCTCATCTTTGCTCTCTCCGCGGTCCTCCTCGCTCAGTACATGGGCCTCCAAGTGACAAATCGTCTCGTCCAGAACTTTTGATGATGGTCCATGTCTTCCGCGCTGGCATGTCGATGTAGATATGCCTCGTACTGGAAGCTCTGCGAGCTGTTTGCACTTCCCAAGCCTCTGGCTCACGTTGCCAGCGCATCCGGTTATGGCAGGCCGGGCGTGCGGATACTTCTCGCAAGGTGTCGATAAGACACGCAAGAGACGTGCGCAGGAAGAACCCGTTTCTAGCCGAGGGGAGAGTGTCTTGCCAAAGCACTCCAACAAAAAGTCAAGAAACCAGAAGGCGGCAGATGGTGAAGTGAAGGAAGATGGCAGACATTGTACTGATATTTTGGCAAAGAACTCGTCTACTGATCTGAAGGAAAGAAGCACTAGCTGTACATGAACGTTTCCTAACTACTCAGTCTCGCATCCAGGAAAAGCTAGCATGGGTTCTGTCGAAGATCTGTACGAAGGCATACATCCTGTAGAGTATGATGAAGGGTGTAGCTGTACGGGGAAGGAAGCTTATACCGCTGCAGTATAGCTTGTACCGTTCGATAGCTTCGACTAGATATAGGGAAAGTAAGGAGGGTAGCTGAGCATGTGTTCTGAATCCTGCTTTTGCTGGACGTTGCTTTGTATTTTTGGTGAAAAGAATAGAAGGAAGAAAGACTTTTTGCGGGATGCTTGCTTTTGGTAATATACGACGACAATTGACAACTCCGAGGTCCATGTAAGCTGCTTACATGAAGTAGAAAGTCTGAGAAGACAAGCAGAGACTACCATCAGCTTGATTGGACATCCTGAGTGAATGCCTACTCACTGCATCGAGTACAGGAAGAACCGACTTGAAGGACGATCGAGCTCGCTGCAGAGTTTGCTCTCGCATAGCGTCGATTTGGTCCGGGGCTGAAGACTAAGCATTAGAGGTTGTTCTTGTCTAAGATCAGTTCATGATTACGCACTGGCTCCAGCGCTCAGCTCCGAAGCTGTATCGTCCTCTCCGATGTACATCTTGGCTCGAGTTGCCAGATGGTGAGCGAAGCTAGCAGAAAACATGTTAGACGCTTGTATACCAAGTCTGGCCAACTGGACTTACTATGCTGGTGCAGCGATAGATACGGAGCGGGTTGCACGAGGATAGAGATGGGCCATCCAGTAAGTAAGTCTTTGAATGTCATCTGGAGTGAAGTTGCTTTCGTCCAATAAGACAGAATAGTGGGTAGGCTTGGATGTCCCAAGCAGAGAGGCATGAGATACGAGGTAAAAGTCGTTATAATAGGGATGAGTTATGTCATTGTCGACGCATGTTCCGGGCTTGACGTTTCCGTTTCGGTCTCCTTCTGCTTGGGATGCTGGGAAGAGTCTCACATGGTGTCTCTTTCCGCCTGGTTTCACGAAGATAGCCATGTCAGATTTATCAAGACAGAGATAATTAAAATCCGAACGGACAGATTACGTAGGTGATAGCCGGGTTAATACCTCTACCGAGAGCTTCGAACGCGCCTGAACAATATCAAGGATGTCAGAAACGCCTCGAAGCCGCAAGAATGCGTAAGAAGGTTCTGCTTACTCTTGAGAGCCGCAATCTCGCGGCGACAGACCTCATCGAATTGACCCTCCGAGACTCCATCTCGATAGAAGATGAGTCTGCCCGGGTTGATCTTGTTCATGTTCACAAATTTCTTGATGAGGTCCATAGCCATGTCTTTCAACTCGATAATCTGCGGAAAGCTATGTGAGCAGCAATCCGAAGCAAGAGTGACGAGGACTTACTATCTCTTCGCGGCTAGTCTGCACGCGAGCTGCCGTATTGTACTTGACAGCGTTGCTATCGCAAGAGGCTACAACGGAGGCTATAGAAGGGAAGACCGAGCCTGGACCAGGGTGACTGACGCTGTAGAGAAGATGTCTTGTGTCAGCCTTGGACTGGGGTTGCACATGAGGAAAGCCACTGACTCCGCTCCGAAAATAATTGTAGGCTGGTCGAAACCAGGGAGCTTGACGGGTTTAGCGATAATCTGATTGGTGCCGCCATGAAGCTTTACGTTGACCTTGAGAGCGACGTTGGAGTAATAGGAAGGACCTCTTTGCTTGTTGAGGACAGCGATAACCCTGGAGAGCGGCGAAGTCAGCAAACAAAACTCGATGCAGTACAATGCAAGCTTTCATATTCTGTGAGGCAACTCCGAAGCTTGTGTCACATGCAGTCTTTACATAAGCATACTGTCTTGATGTCTTTTCAAGAACCTTCATGTACAGCAAGATTAGCCAGCATTCCGCAATGCTAAACGTCACAAATGCACTTACGAAGGTTACTACCAGTTGGGGAGGGTTGTTCTTGCCGTAGCCGCAGGATTTTGCTGCTTCCTTCAGATGACCGGCAACTTCCTGAAAACAGTTGGACGGGTCAGCTTAGCACACCATATGATCGTTCGACGACCTACATGACCGTTACAATCGTTTGCATAGTGGATCTTGGGCTGTTGCATATTGAACTTGATGCCATATTGGCTGCAGGCTCTAACGAAGTTTCCGACAGCTTGTTGAGCGGCTGACACTTGGAATCTATCGTTCAAGTATGTCAGCTCACACACGTATAAGCGCGAACAGGCGAATTACCCTCTTTGACCATGCTGCGAAGCGAATACGACAACGAACCATCGATCGATAGGCGCGACCGGCTGCTTGTATCCCTGAACTCCCTGGAGCTTCCAGACACCATCTTCAACGTTAACCATTTTAGGCTGTCCGTTCGAGCTGGATTCGAGAAGGATTAGCGTGATATCTGAGAAAGCCATAAACGAAATAGACCAACGTGAAATGTAGCTTGGGAGCGTCTAAAATTCGAGCTCGAGCCTTCATTGGCTGGTCGGTCTTGACGTCCAGATTCCATTTACGAAGGGTAGGTGATCCGAACTTCATGTAGGTAAGACCTTGACGGATTGCAAGTAGCTTCTCATGCGGTTTCTGAGTGGCGAACTTTAACATTTCTTGCATGTTTCGAGGATTGAGCTTGCCGTAGGACATTGATCCCGGAAGTAAGAACACCATCTCGAGGGGATACCTGACGGAAACAGAAGCAGGTTAGTCTGTCCTCATTTCCTTTCGAAGTGCGCTTACCATGCAATCTTCGTAAGCTGTACACAAGGCAGGTAAGGATGCTGCAGCTTGATGTTGTACTTGTTCTCGATATAGGCCTGTTACTAATGTGTCAGAAAGAGCTGGAAATACAAGATGTACAGGAAAGGCGGAGTACTCACTTGTACGTTTGTACGTTGACCGGCGTCGGCCTCAAACATGAACTGAGAAGCGGACATATCGGAAACCTTGCGGATTTTACTGTTGGTACGGTTTATCAGCTGGGAGAGGCAGCTAAGCCATGAATGACGAATACATACAATGTCTTGGTCTGATCGCGACTGACAGACAGCTTGATCATAAATCCCTTCAGGAACTTCTTAACCTTGGCAGCAACCGCTGGAGGCATTCTTGACAGCTCTAGGTCTCGAGGGTCTCTTCTTTCGACGAATTGAAGCAGGATCTCGATGACATTTCCGCTCTGCTTGAAGGTTCCGACTCCTCTGTCGAAGTTCATGATGACTCGCTGGATACCACTGCAGCATGAAGAAGGTCAGACATGAAAGTAGGGTCGTATTGACGAAACGGGCTCACGGTCGGATAGAAGAGAAGTAGGCTGCATAAGCCTCAAGACCGCCTGACATCTTGTAGCGGGGTCCGTTACCCTCTGGAGGGACGTAGAAGCTGTTTTTCTGCCAATGACATTAGCATACGACCGGAGATAGATGAGGTAAATAGCATTTCTTACCTTGTTCGGATAGATAGAATAGGGAGCGTGCTTTATAGCGATGTTCATAGCTGGACAGATTGCATTGGTTAGGAGCTATGTTTGCATGAGCTGGCGTAATGCATACCGTTGATCGCTTCTTGTAGTCTTCGAAAGCAGAAGAATCAGCTGCAGGCCAAGAAGACTTCGATGCAGGCACTCACTCGTTGCTCTGACTTGCTCGACCGGCGACATACTCACCCAAAGCTTGCATATTGAGCGTCTTGGCCAGCGAAAACTGTCAAGATGAATCATCAGAACACCTTGAAAGCTAGAAATATGCATCAAAAAAACTCACCTTGACCTTGAGCTTCTTTTCAATTGGTCTATCCGGTCTCATGGGTCTACCTCTTGCCTGATTCTCGCAGACATCGAAGATCTTGGTTGTTTCATTGCCCCAGGGATTGTTGCCGTGAAGATAGAGATTTGCACGACCTGATCAAGGAAAGGACTATTGTCAGCATGTCTTGACCGAGTCGAGCTTGTATGAAGGAGTATCTTACCATCATAAACTGCAGCCTGACCAGATGGACCGAAGATGTTCTCCTTCTCGAAGAGATAGGTAACGATCTGTCTCTTCTCCTTGACTTGAGAGTCAGAGAAGGATACCTGTAAGATGGAATGTAGAAAGGGACAGAAGGGTGAGCCATCAACAGGGTTTAGGAGATGAGTTGAGGGAAAGGAATGATATAAATTGCAAGGAAAGAAGCAGGGACAAGAGACGTTAGTAACTATTTGCAGAGCGAAACTTGGTTGATGCCTTACATCGAAGAAGTAGACCTGGATTGGATAGCGCCACGTCAGCTTACAACACATCTGATGGTAGATGGTTACTTACCGTGCCATCCGGAGTACGAGTTACTTCGAAACAGTTGGTGAGGATGGTGAGCTGACGACCTTGGCTAAGCAGACAATGATTGTATTAGCACGAAGTAGGGAGAAGGGAACATGTAAACAGTTGACTTACGATCCGAACCCCTTCCTCCTGTTCAGAGTAAGAGCTTGTTGTGGATTAGAGGATTGGTTCATCTTGAACTGAGCTCGGTTTCAAGAGATTTGGTTTGGTAGAAAGGAAAGAGAGAAACGAAAAGAAAAGAACTGATGAATTTATAGTCAGTGAATAGCTACGTAAGGCAGCGAAGGTGCGCGAAGATGCGGAGCAGTCGAGATTCCCATTACTAGGGAAAGCAGCGATCTGACGCCAGAAGAGAGGCGGTACAGGCTTTTCGGAACAGTCAGACCTGGCGAATGCAGTATCTGCTCTTCCCTCGACCTTGTCTCGGAGAAGGTGACACCTTCGCCGGACCCGCTGATCGACTGCCTTCGAAGGCTCGCCGCTGACCGTTTCGAGGACTCCCTCTACTTCCCGCTTCTGGATGACAGACGCTGAGACTGGGGCGCTCCGCTGATTGCGTTGACGTACTCCCGAAATGGGCTGGCCGATGATGATGGGCTGGGTCGGCTTACCTGCCTGAGGCTGCCTCAGGAGTATAGACAGAGGGATTGTGTATAGAGTAGGTATAAGTTTGGGGTGCGGCGGACGTAGTTGAGTGTGAAAATAGCAAGTGTGGTAAGGAGGAGAAGGGCAACTAGTCGCGGAGTCGCGTTTGCTTTTCAAGCGTTTTCAAACTAATGTACTTCTTATTCTGGCTCTAAGATTACAATATGCTCTACTTGCGGAAGACAACAAGCGACTTCTCGGCTAAGCGGCGGGCTAAGCAGCTGTCAATCTCGTGACCTTGTCTCGCTTGAAGACTGATAAAACAGAATCCCAACACAGACTAGTCTGAACTTTGAGGATCTCAACTTCTTCAACTATCATCGATGTCGAGCGGGTCTCTTGGAAGAAGCTGTCCAGTCAGACATCAAAGACCAGCTGGGGGGTTGCTGCTGGAATAGCTTCGTTCTTTCCTCCTTTTGGTGAAGCTGAGTTGGAAGTATCAAAGTGACCTTCGCGAACCTTATCCTGATCAGCATGGGCGACCACATCCGCCTTTCTACGGACTAGCTGTATCAGCCATGCTGCTGTCTCATGTGCGCAGGCGGCTTGTAAAATGAAGACGTGGAAGGATCAGGTAATGCAGCGCCTCTATTCGCATCTCCTCAGCACCAACGCTCTACTTCAATTTGATTTTCCGGTTCAATCCTGAATATAAAGCGTCCACCAGCCAGATGCTGCCAACAGCTTCGCAGTATATGTATTCTTCGTCCTCGAGTTCTTCTCTATGATGCACATGCTTGCGTGCTCTTGCTAACATGTGTAAATCTGCTGCTGCTGCCTCTCCCCCGGATATGATTGAGGAAAGACCGGAATGGGAAGAGGTGGAGTAAAGCAAGTGCCTGATCAGCATGTTGAGGGTGTTGAGACTTTGTAACGTAGGTCTGCTTGAAGAGTGGATCCGATATTGAAGCGATGCGTATCAGTGATGGATGGGCGGATACCCTCAACGCTTCAATGCTCTCAACGCTTCAATGCATGATTTTTCAATCTGATATGCCCTCTCCCAACTGATCAGCTGATATCATCGTAGCCTTCCTAACTTCGGTAAGTGCGTTCTCACAGGCCATCCTCAGTGTATCAATGGCTCTTCCTGGTGTTTCGCCTTTCATCTCTAGCCAGTCATGGCTTCCAGCAGCATATGATATTCTTCATTGCACTGCAGACGCAATAAACCATGTTCAAGACCCAGCTTTCTGTAGCCGGCACATCCAGATTGCGGAGCATTGCGAAGGCAGAGGCTCAGCTTGAAATGGATGACATAGCTTCTCTGCTTGTGTAGCTGGAATATCTATGTCTTGCTGTTCTTCAGGCGAAATCGACGAGAGAAAGAACGGCCAAGCCAGATTTCCTGCATGCTTTCAAACGAACGACCCAGAACGCAGAAGTGAAGACAGATGCCAAAGAATAGGATGAGGATGTTGACAGATGCTTCGCGCTGCTCTTCCAGCCTTCTTCATCAGGCCAATGCATTGCGCGAGTTTCCAGCAGGAGGTTGAGCGGCGGTGACTGCTCTCGGTCTTCTGCATGAAAGAACGTGTGGTATTCGACGCCATACTGCAACACAATGCTACTTAGGGAACGTCAGCGCAGCATATGCATCCAGAAGCGCCAAACTGTCTTGATGTCATCCGCCGACGCCCTTCGGTAACGCCTAGTCTGGATTTGGATTGAGATGCGACAGTTCAAAAAGGCTTCTTTACGCAGCTTGACTTTCTCTTCTCTTATCTCAGCACTCATCATCTCCCAGTGTCTTCCAGTATGCTGTTTCAAGGCCTTCTCAGCGTCTTCGCCTTGGTCGAGGTCACCTCCGCTCTGCCCTATCCATCCACTCCTGCTGCTCGCTCTGGCATTCCCATATCCCGTAGATCTTTGCCATTGACAAGGCAGATCCCTCGTCCACACTTCCTGAAGAAGCGTTCGTTCGAAGCAAAGGTCGGAGGGTACAATGTATTGCTGGATGGAGCACCGCTTCTGACATCGTAGGTCCCCGTAGAGTACACAATACAAAGTACTCGAGCTGAATGTTTCTTGCTTCAACAGGTACACCGTCCCTGTAGAAATCGATGGTGTAACATACAACCTCATTCTCGATTCGGGAAGGTGAGATGCAGTTCTTTCTCTCCAGAATGTGAAGCTGACGATCTCCATCAATCAATAGCTCCGATCTATGGGTGCCAACAAGCAACTTTACCTGTTACGACGCTACCGGAGCTGTCGTGCCGTTGTCTGCTTGCGCTTTTGGCGGCAATTTCGTCAACGCATCATCCCTCCTACCTCTTCCCAGTGATGTCGGTCAACAGCACTTCAACCAGACTTACGGAAGTGGTGACAAGATCATGGGCGATGCGGGACTGGCCAACGTTACTATCGGTGGAGTAACAGTCAACAACCAAGAGATCGTTGCAGCTTCCGCTGGATACTGGGCACATGCGGATGGATTCAACGATGGTATCATTGGCTTTGCTGGTCCGCTAGCTGAAGGCATGTATGCTGGACCGCTCAGTAGCGGAGCACAAGACGGTACAGGTCGACAAGTCTTCTATGAGAACTGGATCATGCGGGCAGTGAGAGAAGGATTGTTTGATCCTTGTGAATGGCCATACTGCCTGTCTTCCCCGATATTTCTGACTGTGCCGCTTCCAGACTTCTCGCTCGCTCTCAACAGGCCAACTCCTCAGCAGGAACAGTCTACAAACGCAACACAAGATCTCGGTCAACTTACTCTCGGCGGCTTACCCGATGTACCATTAACAAACATCACCGTCACTGTACCCAATCTGAACATCCCTCTGCCAAAGAGACTCGCTTCAAGCTCAGCTAGCGGAAACGTTACCAGCACATCCGAAGCAGTCACAAATGCGCCCATCACCAACACTTCCGAATGCTACATTCCTCAGAACTGTACTGTCGGCCAGGTACAAGGTGCTGCCGTATGGTGGACCGTTCCTGTAGACAGCTGGAATTTCCCTGGTTCCGAGGCTCTCAATTCTTCCGTCTACGAAACTACCACCATCATCGACTCCGGTACTGGCCTGATGACCCTGCCGAATGAAGTCGCAGCGGGCTTTGCTGCTGCCTTCGATCCGCCGGCAATCCTCAACTCGACCTACAACTTCTACATCGTGAATTGCAACGCTACTATCCCCGACTTCAGCGTCACCATTGCCAACGTCACCTTCGATGTCGACAAGAGGGACCTCATCTACACTGCATTTTCGGAGTACCTAGAACCAGGACAATGCGTCAGCAGCGTCGTCGGATCTGCAGCAATCGGAGAACTGGCTCTGAATCTTCTGTACGTTGCCTTCCTTGGTCAACCTTATACGAAACATGCTGACAAGTCGATCTTGCAGAGGTGATCGTTTCCTCTCGAATGTGGTGGCTACGCACAATCTGGTCACTCAAGAGATCACGATCACTCAGCGAGAGAACTATTAGAGCGAGACAGCTGTCTCTTCAGTACTCCTATGTTTTAGCTGTCTAGTACTCAATGGAAAGGAACGTAAAGCCAATTCTGTAATCTTTGTAGCCATAGTTCTACTTTCTACACTCTGGAACAACACTTGAAAGGCTTTGCTCAACGAGCAGCCTTCTCTACAAAGCGGCTGGCCGAGCGGTTACCGTGCCCATCATCTCTCGAGTTTGCTTCAGCTCCCATGAGCTGGGTGATCGGAGCGTTCCAAAACATCAGAGTTCTGACCTGACAGAGCCAAGTCTTCGTATTAGGCGGCCTTGCAGTCAATAACGAGCAGGGAAGCCAAAAGGACAGCCTCATCCCTAGCTTGTGTGAGCTCTTATGGGCAAGAGGAGGAACATTCTCTAGGCTGTGCCAGAAGCCTGAGCAGCGTTGCTTCAGTCGCATTGCGGACTGAATCTATTGCTCGCCGATTGCCAGCTCTTCTAGCCGACCATGCTTCTCTTCCTTCCGCGTAGACGGACTGCACAGTTGAGCGGAGTATAAGCATCTATTCTTACCAGCGTAGACCGGGACTCACCATCTTTGAGCCGCCTATGCACTTTCTCCCATTCTTTGGGCCCCACTCTTGCGCTGTACGCTTGTAGAATCTTCTCAATGTACGTATCTTCCTTCTTCTTTCCATCTTCTTCAGGATGCGTGCTGCTCAATGCTCTTTCTAGCACATACAAATCGACAGCTTTCTCTTCGACTCCATTGGCGATGTAGGAGAGACCGAAGTCGATAAGAACGATGGAAGGGGGAGAAGAAGATGTGGGTGCCCGAAGAAGCATGTTGGAAGTAGTCAGGTCGCCATGTATCACGTCCGCTAGATGCATGGATCCGATAGAACTGCCGATAGAAGCCATGATGGTGTCTGAAGAGAGCTTTAGCATAGACTTTTGCCTTTGGAGAACAAGACACACCTTCATCCAGCTGCAAGCGCTCCAGTCTTTGGCGAACCTCATCGAATGCCTGCTCCTCCTCTTCCTCTGAGGTTTCCTGCTCGTCTTCCTGCTCCGCCTCTTCAGGCAAACCACCTAGCAATTCTCTGACGCTCCCATATCCATCTACCCATTCCAGCAGCAGCAGACCGCTTTCCGAATCGACACCTCTCACAGCCGGAACATCGACTCCAGCTCTTTTGCAGCGCAGCAACGACTTTGCTTCATGTGATATACGGAGCTTCGTCAATTGCGAATCGAGAATGGCGTGTCTGTATGACTTTGGGAAACGATATTTGACGAGGATTGGCGATGAGACGTAGTTTTCGGGCGTGCTTTCATACAGCGAGTCGAGCTTGTATACTTTCTGTAATCATATCAATCAGCTCCAATAGTATGCTTGGTGCTCGGTGTGCGCACAGCTTCGGCACCCTGTTTGATCAGCTTAGCTCGGACTGCATTGTCCAGTAGCTTGAGCAACGGTGACAGGTCTCTTCGTGGTATGACTTGTGCTTTCTTGAGCTCTTTCGCAGATGGTACGCTTTCGCTAGTATCGAGTGACATCGCGCCGGGCTCTCTTCTGCTTTTCGCGAACTGATCGTGAAGCCGAAGGTGACCAATTCGCAAGATCTATGCTCAATGGCTATTGGAGATGAACTTCAACAAGAGGCGCTCGTGCTGCCCTAACTAGCTTGTGCAAAGCGAGCGAGCGTGTCTGAGCTGATGAAAGAGATGGGCTCGCCATAATCGCCTTCCTGGTCGCACTTTGTGGCTTTCTTTCCGTTTCACACTCCTCATATCACTCACTGCATCCACATATCTCCTCAGACCTAATGCCTGAACCCATTTATGCCTTCAGGCTTCTATCAAAGGATGACAAAGATAGCCTAGACAAGCAGAGGGCGGAAGACTGGGCAGAGAAGGGCTACTTCGTCCTGAAGCCCTGCAATTCAGACTCCACGACATACATGCAACCTATCGAGCACGCAGGCGACCGGGAACACCTCAAAAGCCATTACATATCGGCGAGCCTGTCCCCGAACTGGATTCTGCGGGAAAGCCAGGACCGACTGAGAAAGAACCAGCTGCAACTCGAATGGAATAAGCAGCGTAAAGCCGAAGGCCGCTACCTTCTGCCCATATTCCTGTCAGGCTGTCGATGGTTATAGGTATTCGAGATCACGCCTGAGTTGCGGCCTCTCATAACAACCTGGGATCAGCTTCAGCTTCCGTGTCAACCATCACCCGACGCCAAATTTGCCTACAATTGCGCCCGAGCGGCATCGGAACTCTTCATTTTTGGCGAGATCGTCTTGCGCTGTGGGCCAGAAGATGCAGTCAGCTGGAGATTGATCGATCTGCATCAGAATACGCCGCCTACTCTGCGATGGCGCCTATCTGAATGGTGGGTTCAGCACAATCAGCATCAAGTAGCACGCTAAGCGAGTTGGATCGCAGTGCGCGTCTGCTCAGCTCAGGCTGTGAGACAAAGCCTTTCTTGTGCCAGGCATGCGCAGGAACCTTCTGCACAGGGCAAAAATGCCACTTCATTGCTCGAGAATTGATGTGCAGCAACACATCCGGGGATATAGACATCTACTCCAGGCCGTTGCCTCTCGCCCGCGAAAGCGGGATGATTGCATCGCTGCATTGTGGCTTCGCTGCTACTATGGACGGCAGGCGGGGAACAAGCCGGCAAGGTAAGCAAAATCGACGCTTCTGCTTTGTCGGCGTCAGTGCTTACCTTGTCATCCTTTAGCCGTCGAGGCGCTGGAAATGAGACGTCTCAATGTTGTTAGGCATCTCGCCTAATATGCATAGGCGTTTCTGCCTGATCGCGATGATTTCGAGATTCAGAATAGTCGGTTGGAAAGGTGAACTGATAGCCGGCTCCAGGGCAGGGAAGCGACTTCGCACAAGCGATCTTCGTTTTCCGCGGTGGACAGTTGCGCCCTAACTGTTCGCAGCAGCAGGGGCTGCCTGATGTATAAACTGATCACGCTAAGGGCAGACGAGCTATGCTGCTCGAGTTCAGGCCAATAAGAGCCTCTCTAGACCTTTTGACGGCGGAAGTGCCGCGCGCGCCGGGCCATAGCTTGATGAGACGGAGCGCTCGATCCAAGCACAGTACCGAGAGGCGCCAGCGCTACACTTACTCTCTTCTTTTCCCAACTGCAACCTCCACAATCATATCTAACCTCACATTCGCGCTGCTCCTCGCATCGTAGCTTCGCTTAAAACACCTTATCATCAGTGCGACCTTTCAAGCTTCTTCACGAAAATGACGAACCAAACTACCAGTCCGCCTGCCACTCCGCCCAACAATCTGACCACCGATCCAGCCATTGTGACGCTCGCGTTGCATGTCCTTTCGCCAGCAGAAGTCGCGGTCATACGTTTTCAGATACAGGAGGGAAGGGCACACATCACTCTCAATCCACGTCATCTCGACGAGACTACGTCTGTCACAGCCGAAGAGCATGTCTCGGGTGAAGCCTACGCAGACGATTTGCAAACATCATACCATTCATTCACCTGGTCCGCTCATTGGGCCTTGCTAGAAGGCGGACGACGCGGTGAACATATAGCCAAGCCTTCGGGCCGCTATCTTCTGGTAGTAGATGTATCTGAAGAGCTTAACCGGGGCACGAGTATCCGGGAGTGGTCTTCCCTAGACTTCGCACAAATCGAGCGTCCCGCAGCTCGACGCTCCCCACGTGTAGCATCGGAAGTTCTTATACAAGGACCTCTTCGACTGCGGTGCCACCCAACGGCTGAGCATAGATCCTGGTCAATTATCGACCTCACTGGAGAGTCAGACGATCCAGCCTCCGTGCCACAGATGGCACTCAGGCAACGCATAGACCTCTTGTGAGTGCGCTTGTGTCACTGAGCATGCAACACAGCTAAAAGCATTGTTTGCATACAGCGTCACCAAATTGCAGGAATATCCTTGGCCAGGCGCTCGTTTTCTCAAGTCTTTCAGAGACATCTTCGATGAGACCTATACCCGGGATCATCCTACTGGTACTTGTACCGACATCTGCGAAGAACTGCTGGAGGCTTTGATACAGAAGGCTGGGGCTTTCGGCAGCAGTCGAGACTTTCCCCCAGCTTGGAAGGCAGCGATGAGAGCGGCTCTGCATAGCGGCATCGAGACTACAGCAGACTTGGTCCGACAACGCTCACAGACCCTCCAGATGCAAGCCCTTCTGGCCGCCTTTTCCCGTGCTAGTGACCTGAACGTGCTTGCCGGGGCCACTTCTTTGCAGGCAGCAATGGCAAATGTTGCTGTAAGGTGAAAGTGGGAAGATAAGCGGCTGCGGGGTGGCAGATATTTGCTCGGGGTCCTTGGAAGTCGTTTTCATGCAAGGTACATTGAGATAGTAACAGCCGATAGAACAGGATCATTGTATTAGGAGCTTGGCTGCTTGATTAGTCGTGGGAAATCGATAGTCTTTGTGAGGATTGAGAGCCCTTCATGTCGTGTAGCTTCTGACCGATCCGCCGTCAAGCCAATGTTCTCGAGCTGAAAAGTTGGCCAAGCTGGCTATATCACTGTCGCATGCACCGTTCGCCTTCCTCGACTCTTAGCAAGTTATTGTCGACACGAGATGGATCCGTCGTCGAAAGACCTCGTTTTCGAGATAGGGCGTTGAGTGATACGAGCGACAGAACGATAGTTCCACAGAGTTTGAAGAGGGATAGACAGGTTGCAAGTGAAGGGACACATCAATTGGAGCATGAGCAGGAGCCTAAGCAGCAATTCCGGCAAACGATATCACCTATCTCAGTCACAAGAGCAAGTCGCAAGCCTAGCACGCAGCTACATCGATATCCTCTTCAACAACATGCAGAGAACACACTATCTCCTCAAACTCTGCAAGCGCTTCTCGTGTTCCTGCAGCTTTTGTCGCTCGTTCCCGCGACCATAGGCGTTCTGTACTGCCTCTGGCATTCCATCTTTCCTCTTCCTCAATCTGTATCATCTCTAAATCTATCACGACGTTTCGAATGGCTGCTGTCAGCGCTATGGGCGGCGTTAAGCGGATCCTACTGTCACGCCATGGCAAGAGGTCTTACTAGGTATGACGCATACCTACGTTCATTGTGGTCCTGACTGCTGAATCTGGAGCTTATCAGGCGCTGGCTTGTCTACTATCCTCTGCCGGCAGCTGTCATTCGCCTTGTAAGATGATATCTATTTGGCAGCGGACTTGTTGGCTGAGCATACAATATAGATATCTCTTCAAGTCATCTGCTGGCCGCTGACCAAGTTCACCGTCGTCAACTTCTTTGGCAAAGATCACCTACAATTGCCAGCCTGGATAGTCTGCGCTTTGACAGCGGCAGTATCGAATACAATCCAGATTTGGTAAGCCTTGCTGTTGACTTCATCTTGCTCTCGCTAAGTTAGCATTGCAGGGTCACCTCCAACCTCCGCTTCCTCCTCGTTTCAGGCGCTGCCTCTCAGCCGTCATCCTGGGCAAACACCCTACAAATCCCTACTAGCAAGACTACGCCTCCTTCTAGCCTGTTGAATGGTTCTCGCAATAGTGTGCCCACCAACGGACCTAGCGCTCTTCAACAACGCTTCACGCTGCCACGTGGACTACGATCTAAGCAAGTAGTCAAGCAGACGATTCTGCCTATCGCTGCATGTAGCTTTGTCACCCTTCTCTGGGCGCTCGTAGAAGTATACACGCAACGGGGCAGTCAGCTGAATATCGTTTCACCATAAAAAGAGCCTTTGGGCTAGAAGTAATGAGTACCTCTCATGTTGCGAAGCAGTAGATCAGCTGTTATGTTGTTGTATATAGTAGCTACAGACAGCAATCAAGCGGCGTAGTTCCTCTATCGCTATTCAGCATATGCCTGCTTCTGCTTTCCGTATGCTTCACTGAGTCTTGCCGATACTGTCTATCCTGGCTTCTCTTACGACTTTCCTAAACTCCAATAAGCTAGCGAAGCCGAATACGAAAGTCGTCAGGGTCCAAAGGAGGGTCGGCTGTAGAGGCATGTTGTAGCGCTGACAGGACCTGAACTGGAAAGCAGCTTCGGCAGAATGCATGGTAGCCTGTGGTAGATGCCTTCAGCTCTACATGTGGGATGAAGCGAGTGTACGCGAGCTTACGATCAGAAGCCCGGTCGCTCTGATGACCCACCAGCCTCCGAAGAGCTCGCGAACCCATGCAAAGTTGCCAGTCTCTTGTGTCGCTGCACCAAGCCAGAACAACAGCATGCTGAGAACGATAGTGCCATTCCGGCGTGACGGCTTTCGCCAGGCGCTGATGACAGGCTTCTTCTCCTGTGACAGATGAACAGAACGAGACATCAGCAGGCATCTACTCCAAGCTACGGCAGCCTAAATCATACCATTCCGATGCCTTCTTCGGCTTCCGTCTTCATTTGAAGCAAGCGAGGCCGTACCTCTTCGTACGTTAACATAGGAGGGTCAAATGGGATGGTGAGCTTTCATTTATGGAGGAGGAGGCAGCGGAGTTGTCAGCTTCTCCCGTCATCCCGCGACGATCCGGCTTTCTCACCTGCTTCAACTCTGCCTTCTTGCCTTGTCGAGCATCGCGATACTGCAAGACCATGTTCCTGCTGGATATCGAGAGCATCGTGGTATCTCTGACATCTTTGGCCGCCAGTCCACCTGCTTCTTTCTTCTCTTTCGCGGACGCTCCTCCTGCCCAGCTCTTTGACTGAAGATAGAAGATGATGTAGGCGACCAGCGTATCGACGTGCTGGCTCATATACGATGCCAGAAACGTAGACTTGGAAGCTATCGCATCGGTTGGAGGTGCCATGGTGGTGCGGTTTGCGGGAAAGCGCCAGATCTAAAGCAAGCAGGGCTACAATTGAACGAACAAGGCGAAACATACGCAACTTTACATAGACTTCTCATACTCCTGACCATACGGCGCGACTCGGCGCTACTTCCAGCTCCAGCGCGACCTGCAAGCTCCTCCCACGATGAGACCTTTGCGAGCTGATGCTCCCGGCAACCCAGCACACTCTGACTGCCCTATCTCTTCCTCTTCTACTTTCCCCTTGTCTCGCTACTGAACGGCTTGCTTCCAAACCTCCTTTGAGCAGCTCTTCAGTGCGGCTTGTCTGCAGAAAAGCGAGCTTGCAGGTGTCCCTGGCCCTCTCTTTCGTTTCATCAAGCAAGCAGGCCTCGAAAAGATCAGCAACGTCAAGTTCAACTAGCTCCAGTAGCTCCAGCACCAGTCTGCACATACAAGCCCGCACGGCAACCAACACTCTTTTACAGCTCATCTAGACAAGCTCCTTTGACAGGACTTTAACCCAAAGCATACAATCGTCAGGCAACGATCACAATCACATCTTAACCATCTAGACATGCTATCTTCAACTATCTTGGCGTCATCCGCTTTCCTGCTTGCTGCAGTGTCTGCCGCTCCACTTCCGGAGGGTGAGTAAAGCTTTTAAGGGATGTGTGTTACACTGGTACAGATAGCTGAGCACCCTCTGCTTCAACACACGCAGCCGCTGCTGAGAACAATGCCCAGCCTACCACGCTACAAGTTCTGCAGCGGGAAGATAGGTGAGCGCGATACCGCTTGAATCAAGATATTCCCACTGAGCTGTCATTCCAGACAACGATTTGGCGACAAGAATGCACCCTTCATCGCCTTCGAAGGCAAAGGTCCGGAATGGTACACGGTACCGGCTGCAGAAGGCACTACCACCCTAGTCGCAACGAAGACTATGGCGCTGCCTGACGAGAAGAAGCAGACTGCTATCGTCGGAGGTTCGTATAATCGCTTTCTTCACTCGTTCTAAGCGGCTGATCCTTTGGCTAGATGTCATCATCGTTCAAAACGGCTCGGACGGCTCTCCAGGAGTCATCGCAGAAGGAATAGGTATCATGAACAAGGACGGTTCCAATGGCGAGCTCTTCAATGCTATAGCATGCAACGTCCAGGTACTTGACTTCCTCTGCCATCGAGAGCCGAAAGTGCTGACCGTTCCGGTAGAATGCTGAAAAAGGTCTCTGCGCCATGGTAGACTACGATGGTAAATTACCTTTCCATGCATCGCGGGAGAGTACCTTTTGCTGACCACCATCTTACCTTTTGTCAGGCACTTCCACCAAGAGTACCGACACTGCCGTTATGAAGCAAACGAAGTCTGCATTTGAAGTAGCAGGACCAGCCAACTCGCAACTCGCTAATTGGGCAGCCGGTGCTATCACTGTAGAGGTGATCACCGGCGGTGGAGTCCAAGCAGCAGCTGCCACTGGCTCAAATGCGGCTCCCGCTCCTAGTGATGCAGCAGCTGTACCTTCATCAGCCGCTCCAGGCAGTCACTATCGATATATTCGCTAGGCAGCGATCCCGGCGGCAACTTTGGCTGTGATTCCCAAAGCAGTCTGTTCTGCAAGCTAAGCCACCAACTTTATTCCTTCTCATGCTCTGAAAGCATGTCAATATATTGCCGTCTGCTCGTTGTCTGCGACAAACTAGCTATGCTTTGGATCGAACACCTCGCGCGATGTGAGATAAAGCTGATGTCTCTTGTTCAGCATCAACAATCCCACAAATAGCAACGTACATGGCACATTCAAAACATCAAAGCTGGCAGCCGGCGGACGTACAGGCTGCGACGGAAGTGCCGGTCGACTGCCTCAGAGAAAGAAAGGCATCCTGCCAGCAGCCACTGTCTCCTTTTAATCACGGCCCTTGACACATGTCTTGGCATGCTGGAGCAGCTGGCTCCGCAAGCTCGCTCCGCAAGCTCGCTCCATCTCTTAGCTTTCTGCCAAGGCAAACGCGTCAACAGTCTGGACTGATACCCTTCCTCCTACCTCATTCGCTGGTCGAATCCAATACGATATCCACAATGCTCACTCAAGCTCTCCTCGCATCTCTCGTCATTCTAGGCGTCTCTGCCTCCTCTCCTACCGAAACTCTCCAAAAGCGAGTCGTACCCTACCATACACTGTATAATGGCGGGGTCAATAGCGATGCTGGTGCTGCTCCATCTGTAGCATATGGGGGCCTGGTCTCTAATGGTTACGGCCGCTACTCGGATGGCCAAGGCTCACATCCGACTGCATCACATGATAGGGAGGAACAAGGCGGACATGAAACAACAGCTTACAAGACACGCATCAAGGCCTGGCAGCCCCAAGACGGACTCTTCTTTGTTGACGAGAAGAATCTAAAGAAGACTCAAGCATACGTGAAGGAAGGTGGGCTGCAGTCTTGCTTTCTAGCAGCTGTTGGACATTGCTGATCACCGTACTCGTGCAGGCTTTACCGTGGTCTTCGCTACAGGCACTGCTTCCGCTCCTGGCATGACCGCTCCAGCAAAGGTTGCAGACTTCCAAATCTACTACAAGAATCAACGGCTGGAAGGTGTAGCTGGCTACGACAAGAAAGAAAAGGGTGCTCCTGTCGAACTCTACGATGTCTTGCATTGCAAGGGCAGAGGCAAGCGGAGAACATGTGTGCTGATCGACTACGATGGTTCCACAATCGCTTCTAGCAAGACTACCGTGGTCAAAGGAACGCAGCATAAGATCAAGGCTACAAAGCTCGTCAAGGTGCCTAAGTTCTACACGGAAGGAGCCATTCCTGGACAAGTCGCTACGGCCGTCTACCCTGCTGGAGAGCAAGCAAATGGTGATGGGCAAGAAGCCAATACCGCCAGCGCACCGGTCCCATAAGCGACACAGAGCATACTCGATGCGGTTGTATTGGCTTCTGTATGAGCAGCCTGGTGCAGTTACGACGAAGATGACGACAGCCCGCTTCGCTGACAGAAGCACTCGTAGCGGAGAGCGCCCCTGCGAAGCATTCTAGCTGACCACATCCCCAAAGTTTTCACTCACGAAAAGCAGAACTGACCCTTTCAGTCAGACCTGACGTCACCACCTTCCATCGTGCAGGACAAAGAGCATCGCCCTTCAGACTTCAAAGAGCACTTCCGCTGAAAAGCTTGCACTTCTTGGACAACTCTTCTTCCTTCTGCAAAGTACAAGACAACAAGCGACATGCTACAGCTATCCATCATCGCATACCTCCTACTCTCAGCCACTGCTGTCAGGTCCAATCCTCTCCCAACCGCTGACTCCGCTAGTGCGGCTCCAGAGGGCTCTCCGACAGGCGTGTCTGTAGTAGGCTGGGCTCGACCGGACACTGCACCCTTCAGCGTATCATCTCTATCCTTCGTCGACTTCGCTACCGCTACTCCCTCAGCAGTGAAGATCGGGCCTAGCTTGACCTACATGGAGGCTGTGGTGAAGCCTACTTCTGACAGCAAGCAAAAGCTGGCCAGTAAGTGTCTAGCTCAACCGCAGCGTATAGACTGATCGTCTCCTGTCCCAGAATATGCCATAGTCGGTTCCGGCCTGTATGTCGAGGGTGTCGCCAAAGTCGGCTCGAATGGTGCCAGACAGCCCATCCGTGAGTTATAGTTCCAATGTCTTTCTCTTACGTTGAACAACAAACTTGCAGAGGTCTTGAACTGCAAAGTAGCAGATGCCGGTGCAGGCGATTGCAAACTGGCGAGCTTTGATGCTTTTTGTCCGAGAATTGTATGCTGATGCACCTAGCGCAGATCGAGTACGCTCAGAAGAAGGGACGTGCAACGCCAATCAGCACTCATACAGCGAGTGTCACACTGACTTCGACAACCATACAAGCCAGCCAGCTTACAAAGATTTCGCCAGCGGCCAAAGCCGAGATCAACAAGGCCAAGAAGGCCAATGAGTCTTGAGGTGTTGCTGCAGTACGAGTCTTGGGGTGTTGCTGAAGTACGACATGTTGTGCTTGAAACTCGATTCTTGTAATTTCTACGTGTCGCATGTAAGACCATTGAGAAATCTACCAAGACAAGACTCAGTCCTCAATCCAGATGGCTGCTCTTGTCTGGATGTCTGGATGTCTGGAGAGGCATCAACGCTCTTTTGATGATACAGACGGTGTCTGCCGCCTCGCGCAGCTCTCCTCTGCACAGCTCTCGAGTTTGAGCTTGCGTCTCCTGTGCGTCTCCGTTGTCTTGATCGTCCTTCTTGAGCACATCTGCCCGTATGAGGATGACCTCGTGTAAGCGAGTGCTGAACTTGGAGAGACTCATCCGTTCTGACAAGCAGAAACGGAAGCGAACTTCTGTGATAAGATGTTCTAGCGAGAACATGCCGCTGATTTCTAGCGCTTCTGCAAAGTGCAGTGCTAACTCCAGATCCCGGAAGGACGGCTTGAGTGAGACGACAGGGGGTTGCTGCAGCTGTTGCTGCTGTCCTACTCGCTGCCTTTGCTCTTGCTGTTGTCTTTGCTCTTCTTGTATCTGCTCATCTCGTCGCAGCCGATCTTCCATATCCTCCTCCTGTCTCTGCTGTTTTCGACGGAGCTCATCTTGTCTCTGCTGTTCTCTTTCCGCTTGACGACGTAGCTCTTCTGGTCTCTGC
This sequence comes from Erythrobasidium yunnanense, assembly GCA_001600175.1. NCBI lineage: Eukaryota > Fungi > Basidiomycota > Cystobasidiomycetes > Erythrobasidiales > Erythrobasidiaceae > Erythrobasidium > Erythrobasidium yunnanense. Next base: position 2,896,692 of record BCJC01000002.1, read on the forward strand.
TCTTCTTGTCTCTGTTCTTCCTGCCGAAGCTGAACTTGTCTCTGCTCATATAGTCTTCGCTCTTCCTGTCCTTGCTCCTGCTGCGCTTCCTGCTGTGCTTGCTCCTCTGGCTCTGCTTGCTCCTCTCGTCGTCGAAGATCTGCGGCCTGCTTTCTCCCACTTTCATCTTCATCACTCTCCTCATTGTCGACGACACGCCCGATCGGCTTGCCTGTACGTCGCGCATAGGCAGGTTTCTGAGTTCGAGCTGGTGCCGTCGGCTTATCGACTCTTGCACGCTTGTTTGAGAACGTCGCGCTTACTAAGGGACAATCGTCGTCTTCTTCCTCCAGGTCGCCTTTAGACAGCGGACTAGCTGGACGCTTAGATGTCGCCTTCTTGGACGCATAAACGCGAGATTGCGGGAGAGTCTGCATGGACGGCTGATGCTGCTACTTCTGCGTGGTCATAGGTGTGCCTCTCAAGCGAGGAGATGAGCGAGATCCTACGTCTCGAATCGAAGAAGCCTTGTTTGAACGACCCTGAAAGACCGGCACTTTGATCGCGAGGGCGGAGATTTCGTGTTGTAGAAGGACCAGGTCCTGCCAGAGCTTCTGGTGCGTCGCCTGCTCGAGGTCTTTTCGCATTTGCTTGGATGGAGGTGACAGCAGACTTTTCGTCGAGGTCGACCAGAGGCCGCAGGATTATCTGCTATTCTAGCTATTGCTCTGACAGTGATGACAGTGTTATCTGCCAAGTCCGCTCTGAGGAGCGCCCTAGCATCTGCCAACTCCTTCTTGGCCGCTTGTTTGCCGTCCACGCCTGCCCTGACCATCTGCTCATATTTGTCGTATATATAGGTTGCCAATCGTCGTCGCCTGTCTGCTGTATCAGTGAATGCTTTGAGGAGCTGACCGCGAGTGCTGCGCGGTCGGACGCGACAGATTGGTTGAAAAGGCTAGGCGGTACTTGTGAGCGAGACTGGGCCGATGCTCTTTCCCTGGCGCTTGGCATACCCTACCGGCCTTATGCGCTTAGCTGTGAAGAGTATAGGCGAGGTCGCTGCTTTACGGATGCTTGCTTGCTTGAGCGCCGCGATCGAAGTCGCCACCGACTTGCTCTCGAGCAGTGAGTGAAGGCTCGTTCCGCTTGCGGCCTCGTGCATTACGTGCGCTACGCAGGCGATCAAGATCCGAAAGAGTAGTCTTGACTGTAATGATGTGGCCTTGGCTGGATGATGAAAATGTACGCCCTCCTGTAGTCTCGGCCTCTCGTTGGCTGCGTACGGGAGGCGGGCGGACCGGCGGTTTGGTAGACGCTTTCGAGCGCGTGACGATTCTGGTCTCGCTCGCTGCCAGTCTTGGGGCGTGCCGCACCATGACAGGTTTCCCTTCCGAGCTGGAGTCCCCATCACCTTCATTCGTCCTGTCTTGCGCTCTGAGACGAAGGCTTCTGCGCAGGCCACCTGTAGCTGAGCCGGATGCGCCGTTTATGTTGAGGGTTGTTTCTACAATGGCGAGTCAGCGTGATCTTGTATGGCTTCTCAAACAGTACGAACCCTCGTCAGGCCGCTTGCGCTTACCCTTGCGCACTTTATCGAATGCATCGGCTGCGCCTGCAGCTTCGATCAGCTTTGAGTGTCTCTCCAATGGCATTCTTTGTGTTTGCTTGCAGGTCACATGCTGAATTTCAGTTCGCTATCTGCAGCTTCTTTGACATCGAGGCTGCTTGTATGCGACCGCCGAACTGGCCTAGTCCATGCTGTCTTGGCAAGCTGATACAGTGAGCGTGCAGACTTTTGTGGCTGCTGCATATCGCCGTACTTCCTGGCTTTTGGTCCTCCTGCTTGTAGTGTGGGGCGGAAGCTTGCGAGCGCAGAGACGCGAAGGCATATAGCCGTCGACTGGCTAGTCTCGCTGTCATTTGACATTGATAGACTGTAAGAATGACGGCCGGCTTGAGGATGTGCTCAGAGGCCGCACTCGCCGAAAGCCAAGCGGGAGTAGACCTGCTCGTCCCTCGAGGCCGCTTCTTTGAGCTCCTGCTTGAGCCATTCCTCGTACTTCTTGCAGTCGTCTTGCATTGATCGCTTAAGGTGAGAATGCAGCAGGTGATCGAGCAGGCGTGTGCTCCGTGAATAGTAGAAGAAGATCCCATCCGGCTGGCGAGGGCTACATATTAATGCTCTTAGATGCTGTCCATCTTGAAGAACTCAGTACAATCCGGCTGATGGTAAGGCTCATCAACTTACTTTAGGTCAGCGAAGCAGAGCACTGCTGGCATCAAGCTTGACTGTGAACAAACAGGATGAGGCTAGTATAGTTGTAAGTGCTCATCAATAGTTGTGCAGGTATATATAGAAGTGCAGATGAATGTCGAACAAGGTGTGAAAGAATCAGATGTAAGAAGGGAAGCTCAAGTCAGGACTCCATGGTTATGAAAAGAAGGGAGACAACCAGCGAGAACAAAAAGAACAGCCTTTTATACTCGCTGGGGCTGGAACAGGTGACGTGGAGCGTGTCGTTTAACTTCCAATGTCATGGAAGTGGAAGTTTCGGCCAATGATTTCCTCCGAAATGTCATGTTTTACGGAAGACAGTAGAAGCAGATACGCCGAGTTCAGTCTTCCACTGAATGCTCAGCGAGGCATTGCGAGTTCCCTGGCCAAAGCACCGAGCTGGGCACATCATCGACAGCAATGCACTGTCAGCTGCGAAAGCAATGTCTGCTTGTGAAGTATTCATACCTCATTGGATCGCAGGCAGTCACCAGTCTGATGTCTGGCCTCCTTTGTCATCTTCCATGTTTGGCCCTGTTCGACCTTTGGTCCTCGAAAGCATGGATGATGAAGGGGAGACGCTTTGAGAAGTCGGCAGTACTTTCAAGACGCTACCGACATGCTTTGTGGCTTGGGTTCTCCATCTTTGTATTTGGCAGTCGGCTGATGAGCGTTATGGACCTTCTTATCGCCAAAGCACCAAATTCTTCATGTATATAAGCTCTTTTGCTTCTGCCTGCTCTTCTTACTCTTTCCTCCCATCTTCATTAGTCCATCATGCAGCTCTCCTTCCCCCTCAGCCTCTTCCTCTCCACCTATTCCGTAACAGCCATCCCACTCCCTCAATCTAGCAATATTATCGGCATCCCCGTCGTAGCAGCGAACAGTACGCGCATCTCGACACTTGCGAACTTAGCGCAGCTTGGAGAATACCAGCAATGGCTTGACCAGAGCTTGCGTGCGAGAATGATGGGTCTGTTGGCGATTTCCGAACAAGAGCTTGATGAGAGAGGTATGCGAGTGAACTTGAATACATGAGGGTGAGGATGAAAGCTGATACTTGATGGGAGTAGGGCCGAAAGATGCCCGACAATCGTGGAAGGAGCCAAATCTTGCTGGACCAATGCATAAGCGCCATGAACAAGTAGGTCGGTCTTGCAAGCTGGATATTGTTTTCGTAGTATTGACGAGTCCCTTGGCAGATGCTGCATGATTCCGTCTTCTAGGCTTTGCCTTGTCGCACACCAAGGAGGAGATGATGATTCCGTAGCTGTGCCTGGTAGATAGAAAGAATGTATAGAGTGGAAGAAAGGAAGTCGTTAGTTCATCAGTCTGTCCCAAGTCGCTACTTGTACGATAATCTGTAAATCTACCATAAATGCTAAAAGCTGTATCTGATATGACTGCTGCTATCTCTAGTGGAAACACAACTACATTACTGCTGTCCAGTCTCTTCTGCCCGCCGGGAATTGGTATAACACGTCGTACGGCCAATTCTTGCCAATTAAGTTGTCAGGAAGAGATAGCGAGCGCTTGAAAGTCCAGATCAGGAATAGATTGACAGAAGCTTATGAGCTCCACCGCCATCTCAGTTCTCTACAGCGCGAATTTCCTTCTTGAGACCTGCATCCTCGGATTCCACTCCCACTCCTTCTTCTCCCTCTTTGCAGATCCACCTCTTCCATACCCCACCGTGACCGCGAGACTATCCAATATACTCGCGCCTTTCTTCAGTTTCCTAGCGTGCGGTAATTCATCTTTGGGTAGAGAAGTAGGGATCTGGGAACTAAAGTCCGGGATGTGGATACTCCCGCCTGGGGAATGGGTGCGCCGCTTGCGCTTCTTGTTGAGTGCGGCCTTGGTGCTAAGATCCGTGGGGGGCGTGGAGAGGGTGAGAAGAGCAGCTGCGTCGCCAACTTCGGCTTGCTCAGCCTCTGCGAGAGCCTCATTCTCGAGAGGTAAAGAAGAAGGCAGTGGGATGTCGGCCTCGCCTAGTCCATCAAGCATCTCTTTCCTAGCGAGCGCTTCATCCTCTTTCTCGCCCTTCGTCTGTTCTCTCCCATCTCCCTCCACTCCCTCTGCCTGCTCATCCTCATCATCCACAAGCGTATCTTTCGTTACTCCATTCCCTCCCTTCCTGCGTCCCGTCCCCAGTGCTCCTTTTTTCAACCATCTCAATTTCAATGTAAATCTGGGTCCTATTTCCTGCATTTTCGTCCTGAGATCCTTATCTCTTCCCTGTGCAATCGCAGCTTTGATACTACTCTCCCCCTCTCTTAATGCAAACATGTATCGAAATCGACGGATGAAGATGTAGTCGCGCTGATTATGGATAGCGACGACTTGGCGGCCTATTATTTGAGGTAAAGGAGGAAAGAGGGATTGAATCAAGCGGCCGGTGGAGAGGCCGAGAGGGGTGGAGAAGTTGGAGAGGACGAGCTCGGGGATGTGAGATGTGGGATTCGCGGAGCCGGATATTTGACGATGTAGCTGCACTGAGGTCAGGCGGAAATGCGCGCAGGGGCCATGAGGGAGAAGAGATGCTGTGAGGGTGGCTATAGCATGTACAAATGTGTCAGTAAGCGTTCGATGTCAAGCTTTTATGTTCGCAGAGGATGCCTCTCTTTGCTTCGCTGATCGCAGAACGAGTCGATGGAAGAGGCATCTTCTGTTTGAAAGAGAAAGAAGAAAGTACACACCCGGCTGCCCATGCAGATCCTCTCCCACTACCAATATCGCTCCATACCCTCTCTTGGCCGCCCATTTACAGACCTTACTCAATTCAAATCTCGCATTCTTCCTGGGTACAATATGAACATATTTCTTTCCACCCAGCAGGGATTGAAACTCATTCATGAAAGCATAAGTTGGTCCATGGGGTCTTGGGGAAGTAGTTAGGAGGATAGGTTTGTGAGAATTTAGGGAGGGAGGGATGCCAGCTTGTATATCTGCTTGTTGTTGTGCTTCCTGGTGTGCGAATAAGTCTTCTAACCCGGCCATGTCTAGTTGGATGTCGTTTGGGTCGTCTGGATTGCCAGATTTGATCTGGACAGGCCTCGTCATTGCGTCGCCGTCGTCTTCCTCATCTACGTTCATTGCAGTAGTATCATTGCGAGCATCTGCATCATCTTGACCTCCCTGCTTGTCATCCTGATCAGAATCTTCACTGTCGCTGTCATCCAAATTTGCCCGTTCTTTCTTTGACGTTGACGCGGTAGACCTCGATGTCCCTACCCATTCCCTAGTATTCTCTATTGTTCTAGGAATGTTGTTTGCCAGTCTCTGCTGTCTCAGCTGCCCTGTGCTGTCCTCCCTCTCTGCTTTTCTCGTTGCCATTCTTCTTGCCAACTTTGCTTTTCCTTTTGCTTTGCGTCCTTGCTGATGGATGTGCTCTCGCCGTGCTGCATTGCGCACTTCGACGGGTTGGGTGACCATGGCTTCGATGTTGTCAGTTGGTGTTTGAGCTTGAGCTTGGAGTGATTCATCACGCTCGTTCGAAGATGGCATAGACAATCTACTCAAGGAATAACACAGATTGCATTGCATTGAAATACAACAACAAGCAAAGCAACATAGCCAGTCTACTACGCTGCCATGTCCTCCCATCATCACCCAGCAAGGCCGGCCCCGCCAGTCCCATCGAGTGGTAGTGGTAGCAGAGGCCGCTCAGAGCACAGAGACAGGGAACGGGAGAGAGAACGGGAAAGGGAGAGGGAGAGGGAGAGGGAGCGCGAGAGAGACAAAGCACCGCAGACGATAGGCGACTATCAGATCGTCAAAGTACTGGGGAGTGGGAGCTTCGGCAAGGTGAAGCGTGGGTCAACTCTATACATTGTTCTAGGAGAGTATCCTTCATGCTAATGGCTTGACGGCAGTCGCAAAGCACAAGCTCACTGGGCATCATGTAGCAATGAAGTTCATCTCGAAACGCAAGATAGCAAGCAAGGAGCGAGTCACACCATCACTACACACGTTCTATACGATACAATCTAACACTCCCATTTACTAGGATGTCCGACCGGGTCCAGCGAGAGATCCAGTACCTCACCCTCCTCTCCCATCCTCACATCATCAAGCTGCAAGTTGACCTCTTCTCGCTCGTGATGTTATGCTAACATGTCAATGATGGGTATAGGTACGACGTCATGCAGACCCCAGACTCCATCGTCATGGTCATGGAGTACCTCGAAGGGGAGCTCTTCGACTATATCGTAAAGCGGGGGAGAGTGGGTCAATCCCTATTATAAATAAGCATGGCATTGGCTGAGAGTGGTATGGTCCCTGCAGATGCCAGAGAAGGAGGCAAGGCGGTTCTTCCAGCAGATCATCTGCGCCGTCGAATACTGCCATCAATTCAAGATTGTGCACCGAGACTTGAAGCCAGAGAAGTATGCACTCTCACATACATAACTCACAGCCCAGAGCTGATACATGTCTTGTTAGTCTGTTGCTGGACCACGCTTTGAACGTCAAAATTGCAGATTTCGGACTGTCAAACGTCATGCGGGATGGTGATTTCTTGAAAACAAGCTGTGGAAGTCCAAATTATGCTGCCCCAGAAGTGATTAGCGGAAAGTGCGTCGACTATTATTCCCATTCTTAGACCCGCCAGAAGCAGTGACTAATTTACATGATATACAGGTTATACGCCGGTCCAGAGATCGATATCTGGTCATGCGGCGTTATTCTCTACGTAATGCTCTGCGGCCGCCTTCCCTTCGACGACGACCACATCCCTCTTTTATTCAAGAAGATCAACGGCGGGATCTACTCTTTACCTCCTTTTCTAAGTGGAGAAGCACGTCAACTCCTTTCTCGGATGCTCATTGTAGACTCGAATCGAAGAATCAAGATTGCCGAGATAAGACAGCTCGAATGGTTTAAGGTCGACTTGCCGCCATATTTGAGTTCATGGAGTACACTGGGGCATCAGATGAAGTTGGATAAAGAACAGTCGAATAAAGAGAAGAAACATGCCACGCATAGTAGAAACAACTCGACTGCTAGTGCAGAGGGCCAGGCTACAGGGGCCGGCGCCGAAAACCACGCAGGCGTAGGAGAAAGCAGTCCTGAAGCGCCATCCGTATCTGCTTCCGAGCACTTTGTAATCGAAGGCGAAGAAGACGACTCCACCTCACCTACTTCAGCCTCCGCAGGCGAGTATATCAAAGACGTAGGTCTAGTCGACCAAGAAGGTGTCGAAGAACTCTGTTCTAAAATCCCAGGCCTCACACCCGACTCAGTCTGGGAGCTCCTTCGAAATGGCGCTGATAAACAATTAAGAATAGCGTATCAGTTGGTCAGGGATAGTAGGAGTATGGGCATAGATCCAAGGATGATGGCACCGCCGCCGCCGATGAATAATATGAACAGTGTGGGAAACACGAATAATCCCTCCATGGCGTCGACACCGACGAATGCGGAGTATGATGCGGCTATGAGCGTGAGTGGCGCTCTTTCATCACTTTTAAGTATTTGAGCTGAACATGTTGATTGTGATTGCAGCTCCACCGCACATCGTCCCTCCGCAGACGCGAAGACAGTACATTCGACGACGAGCCCGACCCTCTCTTAACTTCCAACATCCGTATTCTCGAGACTTCCCTCCCTATACCCGAAGCTGACCAGAACTACAATGAAACCTACAACGGTCGGCCCTTATTACGGAATCGTACTCATTCACCACTTTCAGGTGGGCCTGTTCCACTTACACAAGCTCACTCCCAACCATCTCAGCAGCGGACGAGCTCGCCCGGCCCGAATGCGATACAAGCGAAAGACACGAGTGGGAAGAAGAGCAAGATCCGTTGGCATTTCGGGATACGATCAAGGAGTGAACCATTGGAAGTCATGCTTGAAATCTATAGGACATTGAAAACGCTAGGCTTTGAATGGAAGCATAAAGAACCTGAGAAGACTATCAACATGCAGGACTATGATGATTTCGCGAACGAATTCAGCAATACACAAGGACAAGGGAGGAATGGTCATCATGAGAATGCTGTTGGGGGAGATGATGCGAAGAAGAGGAAAAGAAGAGAAGAAGAAGAATTCATGAAGAAAGCACAGGCGCTCTTCTTCATCGAGACGAGATGCCGTCTAGACGATGTTATGGTTCGTATGGACTTACAGCTCTACAGTATCGACAGCGAGAACTACCTCGTGGATTTCAGGAATGTGGGGTATAAGCTTCTACAAGAATCGCCGCACATGGACTATGCTGCGAATAATATGCTCAGAAGGGGATCGGTGGAGGAAGCAACGACGGATGAGGAATTGGCTTCTTCCGTCAATACAGTCAGAGATGGAGCTATGCCCAACAAGAGTACGCGCTTTGAAGACGATCAGACCCTTCCTGGACCTGGATCTGCGCCTAGTCCGCTCAAAGCTGGAAGTCTAGAAGGCACAGGCGGTATCTCTACTCCTATCAACGGCAACGAGCCCACCATGCGCGCACGACAAGGTTCTCAAGACGCTACAATCCGCCAACTATGGGAAGCTACTGCGCGAGCGAAGAACCAAGCGCTTGCAGGGCATCAATACTTACCGAATTCTACACTGCCTTCTTCATTAGCGAGTCCGGGGAGGCATGCGAACAGTAGGAGAAGACCGGGCATGCCGAGAAGAGCATCAAGTAGGGATAAAGGAAATGTATCGAGCCCATTCTTGTTCTTGGAATGCGCTTGTAGACTCATCGTAGAGCTGGGTGAGTTTTCATTTCCTCTTCATCTGATTTATTTGTACCAAGAAAACCATGCTAATACGTTCCTATGCTTTATTCCAGCTGTTGGTTCCGGCTAGAGCGTCTCTTACCCAACTTTTCCATTCTTTAGCGGCTTAGCGGCCTTAGCAACTAGGTCCTCAATGCAACAAGAAGCAAAACAAATATGTGACCGGTATATAGCTGTATCATATCTGGCTTATTTTACCAAGCTGGCTGGCTGGCCGAGCCCGCCTTCGCATGACTATTTCTTCTTCTTCCATTATATATGTGCGTGTGTGTCGTCTGTGCCTGATGTAGCTAGTACGGTACTCCTGAATGCAACGAAGCCGTTGTCTTGAGCCTCTTGGCAGGGCTGCTGATGTATCTTTTGGGTAGCAGCAGTTTCGACACTCGAGCGCCACTGAAGTCCTAACCCCAACAAAGGGTTAGTTTTTACCTGAGGTTGGAGTTGTACGCTTTTCGGTGCGGTGCAAGTTTTCCCTTTCATACGATTGTTCTACCTCCTACCAACTCTCGGCAGATTCTGCATGCGCAGCGACGGCAAGCAAGCAGCTCTTCAAGCCTTACACGGGAGCAAAGCACACCTCAAGCAGCCTAGCAGAAGCATGGAACTTGCAAGCCCTCGAGCACCGCTCTCAAATCGATGAAGCTCTAGTGGATGACGCTGTTCTCGATCGGCGACAACGAGAGCACCGTCTTGCTGCCTGTCAAGACACTGCATGATGCTCTAGTAGCTGCAGCTATGCCATACGCCTCCTCGGATGATCTTGATTGAAGACCCTTTGTGCAAACCTTCAATCCACGGCAAGCTGAAGTCAGTCGCGCTTTGCTCTCAAAAGTCACAATGTACATCGTCGCAACCGGCCGCAAGACCTGTCAAGATTCTGCAGGTTCGATGTTGCTCGTCGTACTGCTCTGCTGCTTTGCTCTTTAAGCAGAACCTGTCATTCTTGCTCATTTCTGCTCAGACCTAATCAAGATCTCCCGCCTGGTATGAGAGCCTGGTCTACAAGACCGCGGCGAGCATTTGGTTGGCGAGGGGCGGCGCCAGCCGCCCCGAGCGAACCTAGCGAGCCTGACGTGATCGTAGGGCCACGCCAAGGGCGCCTCTCTGCATATCCTCGTTGATGGCGCAGGCTTGGCTAGTGCCTGCCTCAATGCCTTCTTTACCTGAATGAAATCCACATCGAAGTGATCCAAGTTACTGCGACGAACACGAGTTTCGCATTGGACAGCAAGCGTACAAGCGATGCCGGGCATGAATGTTGCTGATCCCTTCTATACGAGCACTCTTCACACTAGCATCGGCTATAGCAGCGGGCGACTCAAACGGTGTAGTATACTGATAAGTTTCGCTTCAAACGCACTGCCTGAAGTATGTTGATGCTCTAACTTAGCATATGCGCAAAATCCGAAGGCCAGCTGCTCGAACAGTGAAAACATAACAGCTGGAGATACTTGCAAAGCTAATATCGACACCCTGTGCCGACACACTCCCAGCTTTCCAGGAGCTTTACAGGCTTGCAGGGTTAGGTTCCTCCGTGCCCGCGGAGCCTCAAATTCTCAAAAGGAGAGTGTACCATGCCGGCGGGAGCACGTCCAGCGCGCGGCGTGAGCGATCGACTGCCTACAGTCCAACCTTTCTATACTCCCTTTCGAATCCACACAATGGGTCTGCCCTTTCAAGCTCAAGCCTGTATCAAAGCACAACCCTCTGCGCTCGTTTCTATCCAGCTCTTACCCACTCCGCTTCCACACAATACGATACTCTGGGAGTAAGAGCGAAGAGATGTCATCAAGCTGGTATTCGCAGCCCAAGCAAAAAGCAGCGCCAGAAATGAGGTCCATGGCTACACAGACGTCCAGACGCAGTAGGTCAAGCTCTCAATCTCTCTATGTCAACAAACTGGTCCTTCTGCTTGCAGCATCGGCGTCATCCATGAAGTCCAAAGCCAAAAAGGACTCCGGGATAGGTATGGGCACTCGCCGAGCTACAGACAGCAAGCTGATACTCATCATCTGCAGCGTCAACTTCATCGAGCTGTTCATCGGCTTCAGATGCATCACTCGCCAGTGTGAACTGGCAACGGGACGTCTTTAACAGGGCTAATTCGACTGCCTCTATCTCCAGCTTCAAGTGGAAACCATCGGGCTACTATGCCTCTTCTGTGGATCGCGAAGAACCCGACTATGAACTGCGACTCAACATCCACATATACTACGACAGTCTGAAGATCGAGAAGAATGGGGATTGGCAGACCTTTCAGCACGGTACCAATCAATACAGACGCACGTTAAATCCTCGCTACATAGCGCAAAGCGTAGGCATTCGTAACAAGCACGCACGCATCAAAATTCAGTATATTGGCCCGCAATCGCCGCTGGAACCGCTACTGCTGGCTACAAGCGATTCTATGCGTTTCTTGAACGAGCTAGAAAGGCTAGGATCGAAGCTATCGCGAGCCAAAGGCAGCCTTGATGGCTATCGTCGGGAATCTGGCGAGCATTACGGTATTGGACGCAAAAGTCGCGCTCTTGGACGGACATTTGAAGAGAGGGCTCATGTCACTCTGGACTTCCAGGCCAACGGCTACTACACCCGTTCCAGGTCGGAGAATCTGATCTTCACCGATTGTCGGGACCTAGACTTCACCTTCAGCCTTTCTCAATCCGTGACATTTCAAGATCCCGAATGGGACAGAAGGGAGCCTGAAATCTACTCTGAACTGCTCAAAGGCTACTGTTTCCAAAATGGATCGTCCGAGCTGCAACGCGAAAAGATGATACACCGCGACAACGATGACAAGGCTGCCGGTCTGAAGCTTATCGCCAGTGCAAAACGAGCTGGCTTCGAAGCTGGTGATGGAGGCATGTTCTTTTCGGTCATACGGTCCGCCAAGGATGGACCTCCTCCCAGTGAGAAATCGGTGGCTCGACTCGATGCGGCCAAAATGGCGTTCGCTCGTCGTGTTGGTCTCATCGACGATCATAAAGGACATCAGGCCGATAGCTCGTTCAGCTGGTGGAGCAGGGCCAACCCGTGAAGTAAAGGGCGGAGAAGAGTCTCGAAGTATAATACACACTGCATGGCCTTTCCGATTCATCTGAGCTTCGTAGCTGCCCTCTCCTATTTCATTTAAGGGCGCCGAATGTCACGAAAACCCAGGATTACCCGCCCAGCTTCTTGAGCTGTTTGCTTCGATGCGTACATCGCTGCTTCCCATTCTGCGCGCGTGTATATGCCCCCTGTTGCACACCTACTCCTTTCGCTGAAAGCTTGTGAAGGGCAGGAGCAGGCGATGCTCGCTGTCAGACAATCAACTTTTCACTTGCTTGTAAGCTCTGGTCATCTCTCTCTTTTTCGTTCCAATCCCACATATAAAAAGCGGACAGCCAAAACCCAAAGCAACTTTACAAGTCAAGGATGACTATGCGCCGACGAAGGGGTCCCAATGGCAAGATTTACGAGTGCGCCTATTATTCTGACTACGGCTACTCAGACAATGAGTACTCAGTGAGCGAACCGGAGGATGTCAAACCCGTCTCGGGGCAGCGGTTGAGCAGAGGTGCGTAGCGGTCTGCCTCTTAACGTCTATCACAGTTGAAGTCGTGCTGCGCAGCGTCGTCGAAGTCGGCAGTCTCCGGTGCCAGTTCTCTCTCATCTGCATCCGCCTCTAGCGTAGCCTGGCAACGTAAACCCTTCGAGCGACGGTCTAGCCTGAGCAGTACCATCTCCCTAGGCATAGACATCGCTGAAGACGAAGTGAAGATTACGAATAACGGTCAAAGCGAGGTTCACCGCTCAGAAACTCGAATCGATCCACGTCGAGTTGCTGCACGAGTTGGCATCAAGAACGTGGACGCGCGTATTCACGTTAAGTATCGAGGGCTGCGAAAGCCCGTAGCGGACTTGCTTTTTGGCGACACCGCGGTCTTTTCTGATCAGCTCGAAGAACTGCCGCTAGCGCTTACTCACGGCCAAGCTGGACTAGACGGCTACAAACAAGCATCTGGAGAGGTCTACGGAGTGCGCAGTCGGGCTCGTCCTGGTCTGGCCAGAAAGCTGACGCAGCTGAGCACCAACGAGATGTGTATCAGGACATCCGGCGATTACACCCGCCACAAGGCGGAGGCTCACACCATCGAGATCGAGGGGCGCAAAAGCTCAGTGAAGCCGTTCACTTTGACACAGACGGTGACATTGCACGACAAGGACCATCCAGAGTTGTACTCGGAGAGCCTCGCTGACCGTCTTCTCTGGGGCGGCGAACCAGCCCTATTGAGCGCCAAGCACATCAAGCGAACGTATGTGGACAAGAAACGAGGGCAAAATCTTCTAGCCCATGCCAAAGATGCCGATTTCGTCCTGGGCGAGAACGGCACACGACTGAAAGTCGAGCGACATGCAGATGGCCATAATGTGAGGCTGACTGGCAATCAACGCTTTATGCATCAAATCACGGAGGATAAGAAGACCTTCCTACGAAAAGCTGGTCTGGTCAGCTTTCCGACCAGACCAAACACCATCTTCAGCAACGACCGATTGTAGTCGAGACAATGCGTTGTGTTCTAGCTCTAGCAAGCGGACTGAGCTGGGAATTGAGCGCAATGCTTTTCTTTGATCCGCAAAGTCCCAAGTCTAGCATTTGCGGCTACTGGAGAGAGGAAGAGCCCGAAACTGATAGATAGTGTTGAATGAATGTTCTAGCTGGCGACACCAGTCGCAGGGAACTTAGACGCCAGCAGGCAGAGGACCTCAGAAAGTCTGGGCTAGCAGGACAGCGGACCATTGCCAAGTAGCAGTCCCGCAGTGACTGGCGCTTATTGCACGTCGCTAGCAGATAGTGTCGTTATTGCGACATTTTCAATGCAGCGAGAGTCCGCGAGAGGCTCTGTCTTCTTTCGTCCGACCCAGCGTATCCTCGAGCGTGAACCGTAGTTGTGCGAGCCATGCGCATCGAAGAGCTCATTCTCGATGGCTTCAAGTCGTACCGTGAGCGACGACAACGAGCCAGAGCATCCAGAGGCCGGAACGAGTGCTGAGTACAGGACGGTTTCTTGACGTTGTCCAGCCGTGCGAACGAGCATATCAGGATGGGACAAGTCGTTCAATGCGATGTAAGTCCCATCAGAGCGACCGGTGGTGCGAAAGTAAAGGAGAAACTCGCGCTGAAATGGGACCCAAAACAAACGCGCTTCGCAAACACGCAGAACTGGCTTGGTGAGCGCAAGGACCTGTCGAAGTACAACATAGTAGTATACTGATGCTCTTCGCCTTAGAACGGATCCGGAAAGTCAAACATTCTCGACGCAATCTGCTTTGTTTTGGGCATCACGAATCTACAGGCGGTAGGCTTATGCACGCGTACGAGTGGTTCTGTACACTTATTTACACTTCTTGAATCCTAGGTGCGAGCTGCAAACCTTCAAGACCTCATCTACAAGCGAGGACAGGCAGGCATCACGAAGGCTTCGGTTACCATTGTTTTCGACAATTCCGATGCAGCAACTTCGCCTTTTGGCTATGACAAGCAGCAGCAGATTACTGTCACGCGGCAGGTCAGCCAGATCACTGTCCTGTCCTGCAGATCAAGCTGAATCTGTTGCCGGCTCCGCAGGTCGCGATGGGCGGAGCTTCCAAGTATCTGGTCTGTGGACACAAGGCAACGCAACAAGAGGTTCAAAGCTTGTTCCAGAGCGTTCAGCTGAATATCAACAATCCCAATTTCCTGATTATGCAAGGCAAGATCACCAAGGTCCTGAACATGAAGCCGCCTGAAATACTGGGTATGATCGAGGAAGCAGCTGGAACAAGCATGTTTGAAGACAAGAAAGACAAGGCATCGAAGACCATGGCTAAGAAGGAGAAAAAGATGGACGAGATCCAAGAGGTGCGTTGAACAAAATGATGCGTTTCTTGTCACTAGACGCTGAACATCCTTGTCTTCAGCTATTGAAAGACGAGATCACGCCCAAATTGAATCGCCTGAAGAACGACAAGCAGGTCTACCTCGAGTATCAGAAGGCGCAGAGCGAGTTTGAGAAGCTTTCGCGCTTGGTGGTAGCGCACGAATGGACAATACTACGTGCACGCTCGCAGAAGACAGCAGAAGCCATCTCAGCGAAACAGGTAGCCATCAAGGAGGGTCAGCGGACGGCTAAGCGCCTGGCAGACGAAATGAAGAAGATCGAGAAGGAAGTCGAGGAGATTACGGCTAGAAGAGATAAAGAGATGGCGAAAGGTGGGAAGATACAGACTCTGCAAGATAACCTGAAAGAATTGGCGAAAGAGCTTGCGAAGATCAAGACGCAGTTGGAGCTGAAGAAGCAGACCATCGCGGACGACGAGAAGCGAGTAGCCGAGTTGGAAGCCGCTGCGAAAGAAGTGCGTGCATCCGACTGTTCATTGAAGTGCGGAAGTGGCTGATAAGCTTGTCTTCACAGATTGAAGCGCAGAAGGCAGAGAAGAAAGCTTCAACGGCTACTATAGCAGAGAAATTCGCTGCATTGAAGGGCACCTACGATGCTTCTGCGGCGTCTCTCAAGCAAGCAGAGTCTCTTCTGCAAACCCTCATTACTGGCTTGTCCTCCTCTTCTTCCGATGCCGAGTCCGTTTCGTCAGGCTATATGGGACAGATCGCAACGAGCCGTAGTAAAGCGTCTACGGCTTCTACAGAGGCCGAACAAGCGAAAGCCAGAATCGAGCATCTACAGCGGGAACTGAAGGAGAAAGAGCCTCGAGCGAAGAAAGCGGCTCTTGACGGGAATGGCTTGCTTGCCGAGTTCGAGAAGGCTAAAGAGACAGTGCAGAAGCTTACTAAAGAGATCGACACTTTGGACTGGAACGAAGAGAAGGAGGATGCCTTGCGAGAGAAGAAGGAATCTGCCGGGCGACAAGTCCGAGAACTGCTTGAAAAGAGAGACGCCATGAAGAACAAGCTAGGCAATCTGGACTTCAACTATCAAATGCCGTCCAAGGACTTTGACCGGTCAAAAGTCAAGGGTCTGGTTGCTACGCTTATCACCATCGACCCGAAGAAGCATCAATTCGCCACGGCCCTCGAAGTCTGTGCTGGTGGTCGGCTGTACAACGTATGCTCGGGCACCTTCCCTGCGCGTGCAGCTTTGCTGACGTTGTTTGTAGGTCGTTGTCGAGAACGAGAAGGTCGGCTCGCAGCTCCTGGAGAACGGCAAGCTTACGAAGCGCGTTACGATGATTCCGCTCAATCAAATTCAAGCATTCGTAGCATCTGCCGAGGTAGGTCTCTATAATCTCGTTCGCTGGCTGTGCTATATTCTGATATTTTCACACGATCACAGAAAGTCGCGACAGCAAAGCAGGTGTCGAAGGGCACTGCGGACCTTGCCTTATCGCTAGTAGGATATGCCGAAGATGTCTCGAAAGCCATGGAATACGTCTTTGGCAACGTGCTCATCTGCCCAGACGCTGCAGCTGCGAATGCTGTCACCTTCCATGCCGATATCCGGATGAAGAGCGTCACTTTGGAAGGCGATGTATACGATCCTTCTGGGACCCTTTCCGGTGGAAGCAAGCCATCGACTAGCGGTATTCTTGTCAAACTTCAAGAGCTGAACGCGCTGGAAGAGCAGCTAGCCAAAGTCAAGCGTGCGCTCGCGGACGCTGAGAGGGAGTGGGACAGCGTAAAGGACAAGGTCAAGCGCTGGAAGGATGCTAGACGTGACCTTGATCTGCAGAAGCATCAGGTCGAATTGCTAGATCAGCGTGTCAAGGAGAGCAATGCGACGAAAGTAAGCGTATACATCTATGATAGAATGCAACTCTTGCTGAGTACATCGCCATAGATTGTAGCAGAAGTCGAAGCTATTAAGGAGCAGATTACGACACTCCAGACATCTATCACCAACCTGAAAACACAGCAGAAAGAGGCAGAGGCAGAGTGCAAGCGGCTCGAAAAGGAGATGAGCGAATTCAAGAACAACCGGGAATCCAAGCTTGAAGACATCAAGAAGGATATCAGTAAGAAGAAGAAGGGTCTCGCAACACAGACTACGGATGTCAAAGCTATGCAACGTGAGGTACAGACGGCCGAACTTGAGCTGGAACAGATGGATCAGGATATCCAGAGTAACAAGGCCGATATCCGGGAAGCACAACAAGCAGTACAGAAGAGTAATGGCGAGCTGGAAGACCTGAAGGAAGTCGTCAAGACGACTCAGCAGAAGCATGATACTCTAGATGCGAAGTTGCAAGAAGAGACAAAGCAATTATCTGCCTTTGCAAACGAGCTGAAGGAGCTAGACGGCGTTCGCAAGACCAAACAGGCAGAGATTGGAGACTTAGACGCAGAAGAGACACGACTTACTGCCGATCTTGGGAAAGCGAAGCAGGAGGGCGTGAAAGCCAATCAGCTCATCACCGACTTGCAGAACAAGTATAAGTGGATAGAGGAAGAGAGCTCGTAAGCCATCCTTTGTGAAGTCTGCTGTGTTGAGCTAAGCTTGGCCATGCAGATCCTTTGGCAAAACAGGAACTTCCTACGACTTCTCCAAGCACGACCCGGAGAGTGCAAGACAGAACTGCAAGAGCTTGGACGAAAAGCAGAAAGGACGATCTAAGAAGATCAACCCTAAGGTTATGGTCATGATCGACCAAGTCGAGAAGCAGGAAAGCGAACTGCTCAAGATGCACGCACAAGTGCTGAAAGACAAGATCAAGATCGAAGAGACTATTGCCAAGCTGGATGCGTACAAGCGGGAAGCACTCATGAAGACCTGGGAGAAAGTCAGTGCCGACTTCGGATCCATCTTTGGGGAACTTTTACCTGGTAATTTCGCCAAGCTGCTTCCGCCAGAAGGCCAAGACATCACGCAAGGACTCGAAGTCAAGGTCAGACTTGGTCAAGTATGGAAGCAGTCTTTGACGGAATTATCTGGTGGACAAAGGTAAGATCGCTCCATCAGGACTCAAGCCATGCTGACTTTGTCACATCGATGTACAGATCCCTTATTGCACTCTCTTTGATCATGTCGTTGCTGCAGTTCAAGCCAGCGCCCATGTATATCCTGGACGAGGTCGATGCCGCCCTCGATCTGAGCCATACTCAGCATATCGGACAGCTCTTCCGGACACGCTTCCACGGCAGTCAATTCATTGTCGTCTCGCTCAAGGAGGGATTGGTAAGTAAGATCCCGCCTCAGCTATCGCTCATGCTGATCAGCCTCTGCTCTCCTTAGTTTACCAACGCAAACGTACTCTTCCGCACCCGGTTCAGGGAGGGTACCTCTATCTGGTATGTCTTTTCAATCCATGCATACGAGCTTGATTAGCTAATCCAAAGTCTCCAGCGAACGTACGGCGCAACGTTCGACAAATGCAGCTACTGCCGAACTGTACAAGGACAA
This sequence comes from Erythrobasidium yunnanense, assembly GCA_001600175.1. Taxonomy (NCBI): domain Eukaryota; kingdom Fungi; phylum Basidiomycota; class Cystobasidiomycetes; order Erythrobasidiales; family Erythrobasidiaceae; genus Erythrobasidium; species Erythrobasidium yunnanense. The sequence goes on from BCJC01000002.1 coordinate 2,915,057, forward strand.
CGGTGTCGCTGCAGGGCCGTCCAAAGGTCGTGCTAGAGTTGCTGCGCACTAACGACCTTCCGTTCACTCGATCTCGTCATTCTCTGTTGACATCCATACTTGTACTGTCAGACACTTCGCTTTTCTCCACCTTTCTTGATTGAGACACACTTCTAGCATCGTGTATAGCTTGCAGGTTATTGTATGATTGTAAGATAGCTCTGCGCGTTTGAAATCTGGAAACAAAGGCGTTGCTCTTGCGTAAACCATTTGCTTTCTTCAGCTGAACACCTCAACTTCGCCGTATGTCGCCTTCTGCCTAATCTACGAACACCAACGATCATGCTGGTCCTTGTCATCGGCGACCTGCATATCCCAGTGCGAGCGCACGACCTCCCGGCCAAGTTCAAGAAGCTGCTCGTTCCAGGCAAGATCCAACAAGTACTGTTGACTGGCAACGTCTGCGATGGCGAAACGCTGGAATGGCTACGGAGCATCTGCAATGGCGACGTGCGAGCTGTTCGCGGTGATTGGGATGAGGTAAGGCTGGGCGCGGATGCAAGGGCAGCCGTAAATGCTAGCTAATACTACTGTCGTGTTGATGCAGCTCCCTAGTGCACCTCCTTCGCAAGTCATAACCCATGGTCCCTTGCGGATAGGCCTGATTCACGGACATCAAGTCGTGCCTCTGGGCGATACAGAGTCGCTGTCCGCGATAGCACGCAAGCTGGACGTAGACATCCTCATATCTGGCTCTACACATAAATTCGAAGCCTTCGAATACGAAGGACGCTTCTTCATCAACCCCGGCTCAGCGACTGGCGCATTCACCTTCTCCAATCTTGGCGGTACTACCAGCCTATTGAAGCCTAGAGATGAGGAAAGCAACAGCAATGGAGCAGACACTTCGAATGGAGATGCTGCAAAGCCGCGGAGTGGAAGCTCTCCAGCTGCAGAAAGCATAGCCAGCTTTGCGCTCATGGATCTTCAAGGCAGCAACGTAGTTACATATGTGTATCAACTCATAGAGGGCGATGTGCGGGTGGAGAGAGTTGAGTTCAGGAAGGATTAGTAAGTAAGCGATACGTCCAGCCATGCTTCAATCCCCCTAAATCGATGCCCTCCAACAGGTCAAGTTTTGGAGCTTACTATGTTGTCTTAAATATTGTACTTTGGTCACTCACCCGACCTTCTGTCAAGACTGTCACGCTAGGTCCCGTCAGAGCCCGCACTGGCTATTTACTTCTACGCTCCCGATGAATCGTCAATCTACTCTGCCGTAATGCTAGATCACTCAATCTAGGAGAGCCTACAGGCTTACACATGCTATTCTGACACTGCTTTACAAGTAGCGAGCTTGGCTTCACACGCAAGACTGAAGTTGTGACAAGTTGGATACTGATCTCTCGCAGATAAGTTAAAAAACAGACAGCAGATGCATCATAAACTCGCTCACCGACACTTCAAACTGGGCGCATTACCGTCAACGCGGTCCGTAGCCGCCGCTGACCTGCCATCAAGCTTATGAGAGCCCTTGTTCTACAGAGCGGCACAAGACCATCGTCCCCATGTCTGTTACTTTGTAAGGCCTAATTCATGCGCCAACGAGCTACCTCTTGGCGCTTTCACATCCCCTCTCTTTATACTTCAAGTGCGAATCGCATATTCAATCTTACCATTAGTAGCTGCGCTGGACATAGCCATACTCGAGTAAGTCCACTACGATCTCCTTCCTTCTTTCGTCATCTACGAGGCTGACATCAATTGCCAGGGATACACATCTTCTCTCTTCAAGCATTCGACAAATTACAATGCAAGGAGTATCAACGGACTCGCGCAATACTCGCTCGTTTCTTCCTCCCGGACTCACCATGAGCGAACGTCAGGGTTGCGTCCTTACTAAAATTTCGGCAGATGGCGATCTGCTGGTCTTTACTCCTTCGGAATGGGCGGTTTTGGGTGATAACTTCAAGCGGGCGGGAAGATGGCACGAAATGCAGCCCCGCCCTTCATTCGTCGTGCGAGACAGCGGAGACAGGGTTGTGAGTCTCGTTATTGCAGATTTCTGGAAAGCCTGGGTTTCCGCACTCGAGCGAGACAGTAGGACTCTTCTATCTGGCTACCACCTCACTCTCTGTACCAACCGCTATATCATCTATACCGCCAGCGACGTGGGTGAGGGAAAGGTACCGGTTGCGGATCTCAGCGGTCCTGAGTGGAGAACCAAGAAGAATCAGTGGTTGGCTACTGTGGGGAACACCTTCGTTCAGGACAACGTAGTATGCGTCTGGAGAGACAATGACAAAGCGGACATCATCAGGCATACGGAATGGGAGCAAGTCAAGTCTAAATACATGAGAGGCCCGATCCCGGCCATTATCCCCTGGTCTTGATACAGGACAGCACCAGGTCAGCACACTGTCTCATTACAGCCGTAAGCCATTCTGACATAAATGTGACATCTGCCTAGACCCCGGACGAAGGATTCGCGGCGCATCGATCAGCACAAGCAGCGCTAGCGCAGGAGCAAATTCTACACGCAGAACATCTTCATCAGCACCCTCCAAGTAAGGGAGCTCGCCTCAGCTATCGGAACCGGTTATATTGGAAGTCCTGATGCCTGAGATTACGTTATTGGACAATGACAGAGATGATGAACAATGAGCCTCACGATAGTATACTGTCCCTTCACAATTGCCCTTCTCATGCATTTTGCTCAGCTTTCGCCAAGCTACCTACTTCATCTCTCTCAAACGTATTAAAGATGCTCCAAGCACGACAAAGATTGTTCAATATTGCCAGACAGCAGGCGGCATCAACGTCGAGGTGCATGTCGAGCGGCGCCTGGGATTTTGCAGCTTCATCATCGAGCTCGGGGCCTTCGTCAACAGCTTCTTCACCTTCGTCAGCGCCATCAACGTCCAGCAGCAGTGATCAGAGTACTCCAGTAGATGCGACATCGGCGTCGTCATCGTCATCCCCCCTGCCGCCCATTCCTGCTTTCGATGCGCATCCGCCGCCATCAGCGTCACCTCTGCATGACTGGTCTCGGTCTTTCCACGGTCTCTCAACGCAGCCTTTCGACAAGGAGGTAGCAAACGTGTTACTGGCTTCTTTGGAGCCGCGCGATGTCGAGATCAAGCCAGATGGATTACTCTACCTGCCTGAGATCAAGTACCGAAGAATACTGAATAGAGCATTCGGGCCAGGCGGATGGGGTCTAGCACCCAGAGGCGAGACAAACGTAGGGAGCAAGATTGTGTCAAGAGAATACGGCCTTGTCTGCTTGGGCAGACTGGTCTCTGTTGCCAGAGGCGAGCAAGAGTACTTCGATCCATCGGGAGTTCCTACAGCGACAGAAGGATGCAAGTCGAACGCACTCGTGAGGTGTTGCAAGGATCTCGGTGTCGCAAGCGAGCTGTGGTGAGCCTGGGTGCTTTCAGCTGTCACGCAAGATCGAAGCTGAATCGTACATGCAGGGACCCCCGCTTTATTCAGGATTTCAAGAAGAAGCATTGCGCAGAAGTATGGGGCGAGCATGTCGCGACAAAGAAGAAGTAGGCCAACCACCATTTTTCTTTTCACTGGCATCGACACTGACGAATACACGTCTGCAGGCGCAAGCTGTGGCGCAGAAAGGACGACAAGCTTTCCTATCCCTATGAGGAGAAATAGTGCAGTACTAGACAATCACTTCAGCTCCCCTCGTCGGAGATAGATGACAGGGATCAGTGCTCAAGACCCTCAAGGCGCACGGTTTTCAGCAAGTACTTAGTAGATATTGTTGTCTCTTGTCAAAAGTGCTTTCGGCGCAAAACTACTCCATTCAGTCCAAACTGTGACCAGGTTGTCTCGCGCTCCCTCGCTAACATCGGCAGCCTGATGATTCTTTCTAGAGAATGGATACGTCTGCATCCTATAGTAATGCTGGGCCACGGCGATGCGAAGAAGCCATGTTCCTTTCGTTGTGAGAGATATCAAACGTTTTCTTTTCTTTACTCCATTTCACTATCGAACAACGACACGCGACTGCTAAACTTACGTATGAACAGATCTAGCGCGATACAGCAAACGACACGTAACGAATGCTTGCTACACGATACATGCCACAGATTGCGTTGTTGGTCTTCATTACGATACTGCTCGTTGCCTTTTTGCATTTTTGCTTTGCCTTATGAATGCCGGCCGTACTTCGCCGAGCTTTTGTGTGCCCCATCCCAGTTCTCGATGGCCAGCATCGATCGACTCCGTGAAGGCAGGTACCGTGGTCAGGCTCCTCATGTTGACGAACCGCTAGTTGAACTATGCCATGCTTCCCTCGTCATCATCGCTACTATCTGCGCCTGAATGGCCGCTACCAACGAAGAACTCTGGACTTGTAAAGAAGCGGTTCAGACTTGGTCGATTTGGGCTTTTAGGAGGAGTGAGGGAAGAAGAGGCAGGTTGAGCTTGTCCTGCTTCGTTGGGAGATGAATATGGTCCGCCGAAGACGTGCTCTCTCGTAGCAGCGTAGCTCGAGCTTTCCTCGCTGACATACGCAAGACGAGATCGCTTTAATGGGTTACCTCGCTTGAGAGGCGAAAGAAGATGCGTGCGTGACGAATATGGCTCGCTGGCCATGGAAGCGTACGAAGAGAGTTCGGGCGATGAAGCCGATGCCTCATCATATTCGCGAGTCTTGCGCAAGCCCATTGACGACGTGTATGCAGAAGAGGCGGACGAAGAAGATGCAGCTGAGGTTGCTCGTCTAGCGAAGCTAGGGCGCGTAGGTGACAGTTGCCCAGAAGATGCTGAATGCACTATTGAGGGAGAGAAAGGTGAGGGAGCGGAAGACGAGGCGGCGCGGGCTGCTGCTGATTCTGCGTTCCATTTGTCTTTGAGTAGATCATACTCTGCTTGAGTATGTGTAGGTGCAGAGTATGAGCGGATCATGCTGCTCGAAGCTGACGCCTGCATGGCTGGAGACGAAGAGGGAGAGGATGCCCAGTAAGGTCGGGTGGTATACGATGATGTTGATGCAGTGGAAGTGTTATATTGCTGCTGTAATGTCGCGTCTAGAGGAACATCTTGGCTTGATAGCGTAGGAGGGTTGAAATGACAAGACGATATGCGCTCGAGCTGAATGGACGGAGAGTATCGAGGCTTGACTTGTTGCTCTTTACGAGTAGCTGAAGATCTTCTCCTCGACTTGTGGGTCGCGCCTTCTGGGAACGGGAAGGATGAAAGTGATGGATCGTGAATGGAGATCAACGACATGGAAGTAGAGGGAGTAACAGTCTCGACAGACGAGTCGGAAGTAGACGAGTCGTATGCAGAGTCGTCTGCCATGCCTTCTAGTGATCCGGACGATAATTGCCGGTGGTATATGTCGCGCCCATCCATGTGCGAGTCTTCTGACGGCCTGGCCACGTCGAGGTTGAAGAGATCCTCCTCTTGAACATTATCACTATAACCGTTGAAGCCTAGCGACGATAGAAGCTGCTCTGCTTGAGACATGCTGCCCGTATCTTGCCAAGAATCGAAGGAGATGCCGTGGGCAGGATGGATCATTGTATAGTCGAAGTCGCCCCATCGTGATGTCTCTGCACTATTGCCTAGAAGCGGCGAAGAATGCATCTGCGGCGAAAGAACCTGGGCCATATTGCTGATCGCCCATTAAATACGGGTCAGTCAATGAAGCTAGGGGCATCGACGAGTATGATCTTACAGATAGATGTATGGATGACTGGTTGAGCAGAAAGTAAAAGAGATTGCTATTGAAAAGCCAGGAGCGAACGAGCCAGGAAGTCGAAGCTACAAAGGGGAAGAGGCCAGTGATAGTCGGAAGAATGTAGAAGAGATGCGGAAAGAATGCAGGTAGCAGCACTTAGCAGCAGTGCTACTACAATCAAGTGACTGCTACTAGTAGAGATCCGCGCCGAATTTTGCGCAATCCTTGTGGTAGCTTGCTGTTCGCGAGCCGAATATTCGCTGTGATTGCTCGTGATTTTGGCGGAAAAGGTGTTGTTACTACACACTTCTCTTTTCTCGCAGTCTTCTTGTGGTAACTTCTGACTTCTTGCACGTCTGACAACCCCTCAGTGCCGTTGACTTTAGAGTTGACAGGTCCTAAGTGCCGGTGACAGGCGATAGGGGGTGAGATGGAAAGGACGTGTCGCGAAAGTAAACAAGAACTTCTAGGAGGAGCTGACTACTTCAACTGTAAGAGAAGGTCAGAAAGTATTACAAGACAGAAGGAAGAGAGCAGAAAGCAACGTACTTCTTCTGCTGGCTAATCCGACAGGCGGTCCCTCTGGAAATTGTTTGATTAAATCCTTGCGCGTCTCTCTCTTCCCTGCCTTCACCTTGTGGTATCTTTATTAGATGTCTGGATCCCACCTTCCCTTCTCTCTTGCGGGTCGGGTGTTCTTCTGGCTGTCTTTGCCGGAAGACGATGCTTTCTCGATGGGCGCGTATGCTGGATGGGATTTGATCTCTCGGGAGCGAGGTAGGACTGCTGCGACTCGATATGTTGTATGGAAGGGTATCGCAGGTATGCAGCGCACGAAGTCGAGACGCCAACTGCGATGACAGCTGTCGACGTGAGATGCGTGCCTGCTTCTGCTCTTGCAAGATTTCTTGCACAAATCAGTTTCGAAGACAAGAGACCATGATAGCAAATGATACAGTACTGCTACTCGGAAAGTTCAGCAAATCGTCATACAAACTATGCCTGTTAGCGCAGCGTGTCCAGACATATTAAACGAAGTGCTTCGCAGAGCGCAACAGCTTGTCCGGTCCATGAAGCTGGGCTGTCAGTCTGCGCCGATAAGCTTTAGGGTTCTGCAATGATACCTCGCTTCATTACTGCCTGGCTTGGTTATCCCAATGCATCAATGATATAGAAATCTAGAAGGAAAACAAAGGTTTTAGCGAAGGCGACGCGTCGAAATTTCTTGACGCGTAAAGTGCCTTCTTTCACATTCTGTCACACAGTTGATGGAGACTTCTAAGCGAAATGATATCGCCATGTGTAATTTGTCCCGACATCTTCATGCCTTCGAGGTCATGTCCTCTCGGTGCTCTTCGCACTCTTGAGAAAAAGGAAAAGACATGAAACGGATTTTTTCGGTAAGCGACAAGAGTCACCGCATTACGATGTTCTCACTCTGCCAGTGGTACAGTGCGCTTTCCACATGCTCCGTCTAACGCGGGACGTGGGCTTCCCAGAAATATATAGGCAGACCAATCGCAAGCCTGCTTTTGACAGCTCTGCAGCCGGCTATGGATGCAGCGACGGTCTCCCTAGCGTACGAAAGCGTAGCTGTTGGTCCGTGATAGACACGCTTCGCCAGAAAGGCTCAGGGCCGTCCGACACTGTTGAAACAAGCCAGACCAGACCTTTGAAGACTGCCAGACGATAATGCTATACTCGCCGTTTCTGCATGAAGATGTGCCGGCAAATACACTCGCTCATTGAAACGTCCTCTGGGCGTATCACATTGGCCGGCGCCCTGCACCCAAAGTACCCAAGGATCTGCTGGAGAGAGGTCGACTCGCTCCGGAGAGGAGTGTCCTGACCTCGTGCAGCATACGTATGACTGTGTTTAGTCGTAGGGTCTAATGCGCGTAAAAGCGACATTCTCGACGGACAATCTAACGGTCGGTTCATAGCCCGCGCTATGTAGTGACAAGTTGCCGAACGTCCTGTCTTATCATGTATATGACAGGACGAGACAACATTGTGCTCTCGTCACTCTTGCGCACTAAACTGTTATGTTCCTATGAACAGCCCAAGCAGTGAGATCAGTGTCGACCAAGCTGGGACGGCGCGGGGTTTAATGCTCACCTTAGCTCTGTCACACATATACTGCAATGGAGCTTGACTTCCTCTATCTTCTTCAGTAGCGTAGGCATCGCGTCCGATGTCATCACTAGTTTGTTTCCCGCAGGCCAATGGTTTGTGAAGCCAGCAGGACTAGTAAGGGTACTTGTCGAGTTCGTAGAGTATGTCCTGTGACGGCTAAGACTCGCATTGAGTAATTTTGGAGACCGGGTAGGTGAGTTGGGCGAGCTTGATTGATTTGCTTTGGATAGGGCGTGACCAGCTGACGTGCGCGCTAAAAGGGTGCTTTGCGTGTCTGATCTTTCGAAGCTTTTGAGAGCATTCCCGCCGCGATTTCGAAGTGGGCTCGCATCATGATCTTCCTGACTCTCGTATATCGACAAACGAGGGTGTCGGCTGATGTCATTCTCTACTTCCGTATCCCAGTCCTCTTCGCTACTTGACCCAGTCCCATTGCTGGCTGGACTTCCGCCTTTCGAGTTGGGATTGGTATCCAACAATGCTGGGTTAGACTGCTGACCTTGATCGTGAAGGGCTAGTGAAGCTGCCAGAAGGGATTGGCGGACTGGTGTATGTATATGACCAGAAGACGACACGGAGCCAGGCACCCTCGAATCTGAAACTACCCTGCGGTCGGGAGAAAGACGTACCGGCTGCGCAGGGGCGCTATCAACTGACACGGTAGGCAGCGGTGAAGGAAAGCCTGGAGTTATCGGAGTTGAAGCTGGCGTTGTATTCGTACGCTTCAGGGCTTTAAGGAAGTCTCGGATGCCAAGCATGCCAGCGCGACTCGCTTGCCGAAGACGACCTTTTGGCTTTTCAGCCTCTACAGGTCGGGTCTCATCCGCCTGTGTAGAGGCTAATGGTATCGGTGGAGGAGATTGCGGATTGTCTGAAGAAGGCCCTTCTGCAATTGCATGGTTCTGCACGGACCAGGTCGAGGGGAGCCGCTTTTCCACTGTCAAGAATGGCTTAGGGAGCAGCTCAGAGTCTGCTTGCAAAGCAGGCGATGGTATTTGACTGGAAGTCCCTGAAATGGTGTTTGGTGGGTCTCGTTCTTTGCCTAGCTTGTTCGGGGTCTGCTGTTGCGAGACGGACTTCAACATGCCCCGCAGAATATCCATCTGTCTTTCGTTGAGGCTGAGCGCTGTTCCTTCCAAGTTGACAACCTCGCGATAGCGTTCCTCCTTCTGCGCTCCGAGAGTTGCCGAGAAGTGTGCAAAGCTCACTGACCGATTCAAGGACGGAGACAGTGCTGGTTCCGAAGATTCCGACGCTACCGTTAAGGGTGTCGTTACATCCACGCCTTCATCCCCTGCTCCCGCGTTGCCAATATTCGCCTTTCGCGGGCTACCAGATTGACTGCCAAAATGCTGTCGGTCGGACATGGAGCTCTCAGGCCTCTCAGACAGAGTTCGCGGCCGAAGGGAGGCTACTTGCTCGTCCTCTCCCGCATCCGTGTCACTTGTTTCACCGTCCGCCAGGTTGATCAGCACATCTGCAATTTCCCACCATTTCCGATAGTCGAAAGCTACTCTTGAAAATATTTGATCTAGTTTTGAAGAGGTCTCTTGGGAGATCGTAACTAGATCTGCAAACGGGCGGTCCGCTCCTTCGTATTCGGAGACAACTTGCGCAGCAGTCGACATGTCGGTCAGTGCCTCTGGGGACGATGTATCGAAGGAGGCTTCTGGCGTATTTTCCGTGGAAATAATCGAACGATATACCCTTCGCAAATTCTTGAGTTCTTAACGCAAGGACCAGAAGTCAGCTCAGAATGCAATATTGTCATAGTTACAAATGCTCACCTTCGACTCCCTGTTTGAACTCCTTGACTCTTCTCAAATCTTGACCGATCTTTGCTTGAGCCATGCTAATCATTGGTGGGATCCGCAAATCGCTCAAGCTGACTCTCCGAGTAATGGTGCCTCTCCGACTGTTTGCACTTGTATTCGAAAGGCTACCTGGACTCGAGCCTCCTTGTGCGGAAGAGAATGTATTATCGTCGAAGTATTCCTTCATAGATCGCGTTGGTGTAAGAGCTTTTTGTAGGAGGAATAAGCTGGAAGACGAGGAAGAAGGAACAGGTAAACGGGGTGAGTTGCCTGCACTGGTGCTTGCAAGACTTGGTACGATTGATAACCTGCTTGACGGAAGCTGTGGTTGAACCAGCTTCCCTTTCGGATCGGGCTTAGGTTTGACCAGCTTGCCTTGCGAGAACGGTCTGACTGTCGATGTTTCGGACCAGAGGGACATGGAAGAAGCCGGCCTTTCTTCAGCTATGGAAGTCGCAAACGGCTGGCGCAGCGGCAGGACACTTCGCCGGGAGCTGAGCTGCGACGCTTGTGGCGTACGACCGGGTTCGAGAGAAGGACTCCTGCGCAGGGTGGGAGATATGGAAGCTAAGCAGTGGTTCAGTCAGAAAGTAAACGCGCCTTCACGGAGAGACAAGCTCACACAGCAGCTGCTTTGCACTTGGTATTGCACTGTTGCTCATCGTAGCTCGATGACCAGGTCTCGCGCGCTTTACCGTACCAGACGCGGTTGCTTCGGGCTCAGACATTACGCTCTCGGAGAGGGCAGGTATGATCGATATATTACGTTTCCGCTCCTCTGTGCTCGTAGTGGAACGCGTCAGGAAGGCTGTCAGCGAGTTTGGCCGCTTTGCTTTCGGCTTCTTGGTGATAGCTTCTGCCTCGGTTTGCGGAGGAAAGCGGGTCGCCGAAGATGCTCCCTTCCGCTCTGGTGAGGGGAACGGGATAGAGCTGACCCTTGCTGTATTTGAAGTGGAGGAGCTAAAGGATCGATTGTGCGGGGCATCTTCTTCCGAATCATCTGCAAAAGCCATGGTCGATCGTCCTAGCTTCCCCATCCGCTGCGCAGGCTCCTGATCTGTATCGCTTGTTGCAGCGACCCTTGTGTCAGAGACCGTTGTCGTGTTCCTGCGCTTGAGATATGTGGACTTGCGCTTTTGACTGGTATCACTCGATCCTATGGGATGGCTTTGTGACGAGAGCGCAGGCGATGTAAGGGGCCGATAAGTATTGAAAGAATCTGACAAGTCTGTTTCGGGCAGACTTTGCGGGATCGGAGGAGAGATAATGATGGACGAGATGGAAGTCGAGTGTTTTGGCTTTTTCTTCTGCAGTTTGTTCGACTTCTTCGTGAAAGCATCGCTCAGTTTGTACCGCCTGCGAGGTTGACTATCTGCCGACCAGGTAGACTTGGTTGTATGGTTGCTTGCCACGCTAGTTGCCAGACTGGTCGTCGATACATCTGCTTCCTGAAACCCTGCCAGGTTGCGTTTCGGGACAGAAGATGAGAGTTCTTCCTCGTAGTCCATGTAGTTACCATGATGACTGTACAGACGATATGCTTGTGCATGATCTTCAGACGCGGTCTCCCGATCAGTATCCAAATCATCGTCCGACCAGGGACGCAAGACACTGTCTTGCGAGTGGCTCGGCTCTGCAGCAGTAACGTCGCGAGCTGTCTGACGGGAAGCTATCTGCCCCAAATCGGTAGAGCTTGCGGAATCATTGCTTGAGTGTGGAGGTCTGCGAGTGCTGATTGACAGGCTGGTCCCACTTCCCTCGCTGTGGACTGTGTTGGAGGTGCTCTGCCGACTCCGAGCTGTCCGCGCTTGAGCGATATGCTGATGTATCGGAATGATCGTAGCTTGCGGGTGTACAGCGAAGTTTGGAGAGATGGGCGAATGACCATAGAAGGCTGAAGAGGTGGCTGACGATGTCGACGATTGCGTTGAAGAAGAGGAATGCCTATTGAACGGCAATCGTGCGCCAGGGAGATAACCAGGTGATGGTGCATGAATGCCTAGTGACCAAGGGCGTACAGCATGAGGAGCCGTCCCATGCTCATCGGCAGATGCACTGCTACTCGAAGTACTCTGGTATCTCTTGTTCCTAGGTCTCACGCCCAAGCTAGTCATAATCGCTTTCCCTTTTCCTTTCGTCGGGTTTGGCAAGTTTGAATACCCTAGCTTAGGTGTCATGTTGAGCGTATCTCCGGACATATCGTCCCATCCTTCCGTCTCGTTTCCAGTCTCTGTCGCGGTGCTGCTAGACTGTGCACCAAGATCTGAAGTAAGCGAAGGTGTCTGAGAGCGCCAAGATGCGAATGAGACTGGAGAGGGCGAAGGCGAAGCTGGAGGTAGAATGTCTCTTGCTTGCGATGTGGTAGAGCTTGAGGTAGCACCGTATCGTTGTTGTCCAGCCAATGAGTCTGAAGCGGAGCGAGAAGAGAGGAACGATGGAGACTGAGGTACTGTCGGTACAAGGAAGGCAGGTTGGACAGTATGCCGCCTAGATATGTTTGTATCTGCGACCTGCGCTGGCGAAGTTGCAGCTTTTTGCAGAGGTATTCCAGTCCGCAGAGTGATGGTTGGTTCGTCCTGGTCGTCGAAATTGGTGCTGGTCCACCTGCTGTCTATACTATCTGCAGTCGAAGCAACAGAAAAGGTGCTGGTCTTGCTCGTTCTGCTCCTGCTTTGCATCCCGCTGCTGCTGACGGGCCTGCTGCGACTTGCAGCCGACTTGAGCGGGAGATGCAGGTCGGAGGATGATGAATGCTGCCAGAGAAAGTCATCGTCCCAGCTCTCTGAGGCGACTATGATTGACAGCAGTCTCAGCACGATGCATTCGTCATGGTTTACCAGCTGGCATAAGCTCACCTGCTCGAACAGACCTGCCAGGGGTGTGCTGCCGTGTTGCAGTGTCGGCCATATTACAAGATCCAGCAGCGAGGTGCCCTATATGTCCAGAAATCTTGCGAATTGAACACTGATGTCCTTTGACGCTTCACACAGGTTGCAGCTCAGCTCGGCGGGTGTCGGGGCCTCGAGCGTGACCCAGCAGCTGTCGAGCGTTAGCTGTCAAGACTATCGACTTGTGCAGACGTGAAGAGGCTCAGCAATCAGCATCTGGTCGACTGCAGCCAGCGAAAGGGCCTGTTCGCAGATCGCAAGAACCTGCATGAGCCCTCCGAAAAGACGCCAAAGCTTTGGCGCAGGAAGCCTAATAGCGGAGCTGTCATTGTCGTCGTACAATCTCAGATCTGACAGTGATGTCCGGCATCAAAGCTTCTTGGTTGGAATAGTCGCCTTTTCATCTCTTTCTTCTTCGTTCCGAGAGCTGGCGGATCGATCTGGCTTCTTTCTTCAATCAACGGCACAACTGCGCCCGCCGACATGTTCTGATGTTCTGACGCTGCCATCATCTCAAAAAAGCAGCTTTTCTGGACAATTTGTATTGTACAGAAGATTAGGCTCATGCAGCTTGCCATAGTCGACCAGCCGCTGTCTGTCCCTCAAGCTGCCCGTTCCCTACCACCCTCTAGCATCTCTCAAGGACTCCTTCAACCAGACGAACTATCCCCTTCACATTTCCACATTCCAATTCCTCAATTGCAGCAAGACGAAGTGCATTCGCTTGCTCCCAGGTAACCTTTATGAAGGAATCACTGCTGGTCGACCCTCAAGCTTGCGTAGTCCACTTGCGGAGTTGCACCTTTCGCCAGAGGTCTCACCTTGATCCGATGAAAAGGTCAAGATGCCTTTGACGGTATCTCCCTTTCTTCCGCGCTCTGTGCTAGACTGCTGCAAACTGCACTGATCCGACTGTCCTTGTCTCTTGTCAAAAGCAGTAGGCCGCAGACAGAACAGAGCAACTCGACGGTAATGAATCGCAAAGCATCTTTCGACACGCCCAGGCGTCGGAGCAGCGCAGGTGCCTCCACCGCTAGCTCCACCTCCACAATATCAAGCGTTCGCCTGCCGACTCCCAAAATCAAGGTCTACAGCCCCGACGGTACAGACCTATCCAGTACCATAACTAGAACCTATAGAAGGATCACCGTCACAATCAGGGAGAAAGGGAAGAAACCTATCACCCGAATCCTTCGAACCTGCTACGGTGACGAATATGAAGACAATAAGTATCAGGAACGCGAATGGCACTATTCTATGGTGGATGCGAGTGATAGAGATCCTACCGGGAAGACACGCTCAACTTCCAATACCACCAAAGAATGCATAGATCCTGGACGTCTCCCCTGTCTGTATTCGGACCGCCTGGAATGCCTCGAGGTAGTTATCGGACAGGACGGCAAATGGATGATTAGGCCAATCGCGATCGAAAAGCGACAGGCTATTCACAAAGTGATAGAACAAGCAGAAGCCAATGATAGGCAGATCCAAGCCAGTTCGAAACAAGCTCGAATAAATCAAGCTTTATCGCTCCTGAAGGCCACCGAAGAGCAGGAACTCCTTCAGAAGGCTAGACGCGAGCGGAAAGCGGCAAGACAAGCGAAGGCAGAAGAGGCAGCTCAACAACGCAAGGAGGTAGCCTCCGCCCCTCTTCGCCAAAATTCCAACGATTCAACAGGCAGCATATTCAAGAATAAGGGAGCCCATATCAGTGTCCACTCTCTGACATCGACTCGAACCTCTTCCACCTTGACCCTACCGCATACGAAGAAAGGGCAAGCTTCTAGCCTTCGGCAGAAACTCCACCTTAGCCGTAGGTTCGGCAAGAAGGAGTAGCATTATGCCAGTTCTGCGTACCTGTTATATGCCATACAAACGCCGGTGACTGCCTTAACTTCCGGTCCGTGCTAATGATGCGCCTGTCGAGTGAAGGCCTTGCAAGCAAGACTATCGCACTCACACGAGCCGATTCCCTTTACAAGATGCCCTTTACGTTTGCTACAAAAGCCGAGCTACAACTGTCGCTATACCCTTTGATCCCCTTTTCTCTCGCTCTGTGAGCTGAAAAGTCACTCGCTCCAGCAGGGCGGCTCTCCTTGTCTCACGACACATCGCAACCGGATCAGAGCATTTCTCCCGAAACATTACATATCCAATGACTCGAAAAGCGTCATTGGACAAGCAGAAGCGTCGCGGGAGCGCAGCTAGCTCCACCAGATCGTCTACGTCCACAGCATCATCCGTTGATCCACCTCCCCCGAAAGTCAAAATCTTCACTCCAGACGGTACCGACTACCGCTGTAAGATCACTATCGATAGTATAAGGTGGGACCTTGCCACTGTCACCCTACAAGAGGCTGGTAGGAGGCTCGAGACACGCCGACTGAGTGTAGGCGAGCGGAATCAAAGACAGATGCATCTATGGCACTACTCCATGGTCAGCTATGATAAACAACACCCTAAAGCACAACGCAAATACGAATATATGCGTGACATGGATAAGCTGGACCCTGGTCAACTGCTAGACGTCTATAAGGACCGTCTAGATTATCTGGAAGTAGTTACAGAGCCTAATGTGGCGTCAGGCAAGTGGTTGATCCAACCTCTTTCATTTGAGCAGCGTCAAGCTCCCGAGAAAGCTAGACAAGAAGCGGAAGCCAAAGCTCGCGAAATACAAAGAGCTATTGAGAACGCCAAGGAGAAAGCTAGACAAGAAGCGGAAGCGCAAGCCCTTGAGAAGAGAAGAGCTAATGAGAAAGCCGCACAGGAAGCAAAAGTGAAAGCCGAACTAGCTAGCAGGGAAGCGGCCTTGTCCCTTCGTCAATTAGCTGAGGAAGAGCGGCGTCTCGAGAAGGCGAGGTCTGTACATGCAGCTCGGAAAAAGGCGAAAGCAGAAGAGGCAGCTCGCAGGCAGGCAGCCTCAACTTGTCGACGGCGGAAGTCGTCTGACTCACTGGGCAGCACATACAAGACGAAAGAAGCTCGCGTCAGTGTCTCCTCAGTATCTTCCACTCAAACCTCTTCCATACTTGCAAGAGACACGATACATTCAGGACAAGGCTCTCCGAACCAGAAGGAACACAGCTCGCACCGTAAGAAATGGTTCGGCAAGAGATCTTAAACGTTCACACATATGGACACTTACTGCACACGATGTACTGCGCTTGATTGCTTCCCCTGCCTGCCACGACTTGGATCAGGGTCAGCCATACCTTCGAACGGCAGATTTCTCTTGCATCTACACAAGTAACCCCTAACCCATCCTACAACGGCCTTGAAAACGATGTGCACACCTCTTTCCACCAGGGCAAACATCAGGGCTTGAAATAGCTTTATGACCGCTGAGCTTCGATATGCACACATATCTCGGCACTCGCATGAGATCTGCTTTCTGTATTTGAACAAATCGCTAGGTCCGCTGATCCTCCCACGGTCTGGGTTCAGTCATTCTATCAATGTCCTCCCTTGAGCTCCCTGAACCCTTTCAGTCTCAGCTCAACAGCAGATGTGTCCTTGGCAGCGGTCTCCTGCTTGCCACCGCATCTCATCCACACAGAACACGCTTATCGTGCAGACACATCAGCACCATGCCGACAGAAAATGCACAATGCATCTCCAGCGCGTCAGCTCCCAGTCCCGACAGCCAGCCTGAAGTGAGAGTCTACACGCCCGACGGCTCGGATCGGTCGTGCAAGATTACTATCTTGGACTATATCTGGGGAGATCCCGACAGTGCTTGCGTGACTCTGTTTGAGAACGGCCAGCCCGATGCGACGCGCACCTTGAGGGTATGTAGACACAGCTTCATGGATTTGAACCTTGATCCGAAGTACAACGGACACAGAGATATCAAGTGGTACAAGTCTGTCATCGAAGCTTCCGTGCACAACCCTGCGGGCAGTAGGCGTCTTCCAGTGCTGCCAAAGAAGGTCGATCCAGGCCGTCTTGTCTATTTTTACAGAGACAATTTGGAGTACTTGGAGGTCGTAGTGAATGTCACGACAGACAAATGGATGATACGACCTATCGCAGCCACAAAACGAGCCGCCACCCATAGAACGAGACAAAGTGCCAAAGGCGAGGCGAAGAAAGCGGATAGGATCCAAATGTCCGCAGTGTTGAAGTTGCTTAAGGATGAAGATGCTACAAAGCCGAGGCAGAAGGATCCATCAAAGTCGGAGGCAGAGGCTGATAGCAGACGTTCTTCTTCGTCTGGAAGGCTGGAACGTAGGGAGTCCGAAATATTGCAGACCAGCTCGTCGCAAAAGAAGGAGGTTCATTACGGCGTCCGGCCCGTCGCTACAAACGATACGTCCCGCACCTCGAATCCCAGGTCCAGGCGCAATCGAGGCATCTTTGGCTGGAAGGCATAGACTGAGTCTAAGGCGTTGTTATCGTCGTATTGTTAGCAAGCGTGGATTGAATTTGGCAGAGGCATTCGCGAGAACAGGCGCCAGAAGTACCAGAACTGACGAGCATGCCCATATTCACAGGCCAGATAACCTTACGTTAGCCATCGCATCCATCAGCAATATCAGCATATCATCGAAGTGCTTGATGTCAGTCAGTCGAAAGCCAAGCTTGCGAGCATTCGGATTGCTTCTGTGCCTATACTTCACCCCCAAAGATGGCGTCCTCAAGTAGCAGTAACATTGGCTTCTCATTCGACAATGCATCGCGCAATGCCTTCTTAGCATCGCAGGCAAACCAGCGACTACCAAAAGCGACTTCGACAGGTCAGCGCCAGCTTCGTCACCCGAAGGTCCCAGCTGGACCCGTCAAGCAGCATGTAAACTGATACGTCTTCTGTTTTGTAGGAACCACCATCGTTGGATGTATCTTTGCTGGCGAAGACGGCAAGCCTGCAGGCGTATGCTTGGGCGCAGACACGCGAGCGACAGAGGGGCCCATCGTCGCCGACAAGAACTGCGAGAAGGTGGGTATAAGCTCTTGTAATTGTGCAAGCCAGCCAAGCTTGAATGCTTGAGACAGCGCGAGAGTTGCAGGAACAACCTCGCTGACGACGCTTCCCTTGCCAGATCCACTATATCGCAGACAACATTATGTGCTGTGGAGCTGGAACAGCTGCAGATACCGAATTCACAACTGCCGAAATCCGCTCGCAAGTAGCGCTTCATAAGCTCAATACTGGTCGAGAGCCTCGAGTTGTGACAGCCATGACCATGCTCAAGCAGAAGCTTTTCCAGTGTGTAGCCCTTATCTCGTTGCATGAGTAATGCTAATGTACGTCCTACAGATACCAAGGCAACATCGGAGCTGCTCTCGTACTCGGGGGTTACGACGTTTCTGGACCGCAACTCTTCACGATAGCACCGCACGGATCCACAGACAAGCTTCCTTATGTAACCATGGGCTCCGGATCTCTAGCTGCTATGGCTGTCTTCGAATCGCGCTGGACGGCCCAAATGACGAGATCACAAGCAATCGATCTAGTGGTCGATGCCATCAGTGCTGGTATCTTCAACGATCTAGGATCAGGAAGTAACGTCGATGTATGCGTTATCGAGAACAAGAAGAACGAGATGCTCAGAAACTACGTACGCCCGAACGAGAGAGTGCCGAAGGAGATCAGCTACAAGTTCAGGAAAGGAACGACGGCTGTCAAGAAGGTCCAGATCAGTAAATTCGTAGTTGCGGAAGAGGTCATCAAGCTTGTTGACAATACGAGCGGAGATGCGATGCCTGCCGTTACCGAGATGCAGGTAGATACGTAGATGCATTAGAGTTACCATGAAGTAGCTATCTGTAAGACTATGTATCTGTACAAACTGAACCCTCAGATTACAACCACTGCAAGCCCATGCTGCTGAAGGCCCAGCTGTTCCAATGTTTCCGAGTGAAGCTTCCATACTACCATCTTCTGGAGCATGTCGGCTGGCGGTTCAACGTCTATACGTAGAGCGGTGTATCTCTTTGAATGCTGCGGCTGGCGCTTGTCGCCTCCCTACAGATGTACCAGCTGTGTTCCGCAGACCGTCAATGCACACAAACTCCCTGGAGGACTCCATATGCAATCATATGCTAATTGGAGAGTGCTGCTTGGACTTTATCGTCTAATGCGGGCCATCGAATACTTTTGTCCTCTTGGCGCAACGCCAGCAAAGTCGTACGCGAAGCTAGCCACGAAGACTATGTAGACCAAAGCTACGATCCATCCGAAGATCGCAGCTCTATTGTATTCTTCTCTGAAACGATAAGCTTGAAAGACGGCTGCCAGAGCTATTTCTGCGACGATGAAGAAGAGCTTCAGGAAGAACGAGATCCGAAGACGCTGGTCGTGGAAGTCGTGTTCGAGAAGACCGTACTCCCAGCATATGAATATGGCTGCGATCAGATAGCCGACGCTGGCGTGTCGAGATCAGGTTCGTGAAATCTGGGAAGATTGAGTGACGGACCTACATGAAAACGATCAGGAAGATGTTGTGCTCTGTCGAGTAGTTGTGTGTATCCAATATAGTCAGGGCAATGAGACCAACTCCACCGACGAAGGCAAACAAGATCGCCAATACGCTCAACCACTTCTGATCTTTCGAAGTATTTCTCGCCAGGCGGCCTTCATGTCGTAGATATCTTTCCAGAATAACACAGATGTTGAAAAGAATGACTGTTGTCGTACTGCCTGCTATCAACAGTGCTTTCATGCCAGCCGTGGCGCCGATGTCGGAGATGTAGGGAAAGGTCTGCTTGCGGTCCATCCAGCCATAGTGCGGCTGACCATTCGTATACCATACAATGAGCATCGTTCCAAGCGTGACTATGGTCTTGATCAGCTCGTTGTTTCAGGCTGGATTTGCGCTGTATGAACTCACCTAGCCAGATGAACGCAGCTAGAAGGGGCAGAAGCCAGTACTTGCTACTGTTGCTCATACATAGGTGCTATTCTCGCGAGCGATACAGGCCTACATGTGTTAGCCATAGTCACGGACAGGATTTGCGGTCCTGCAAAAGAGTGGGCTGTGCTGGCGTGCGCGACAGACTGTATAGAGCGATTTTGTCTGAATGAAGAAGTGGAAGACAGGACATTAAAGTAGGTTTCCGGTAAGTCGCCTCAACGACGATAGGAAGCCTCATATATGGTGCATCCAAGCAAATCGGAATGTATGTCGGAGGTCATAGTCAGGAGTAGATAAAGGATCCAGGTATACTCTCTTTCCCTACTCAGATGGTTTGCCAATCTAGGTCGAATTCAGATTAGACCTTACGAGTCGAGATATGGGGTTGTGGTATCATTATCAGACCCAGTATCATGTCCCAGAGATCGTGGGATGTACACATGCTTCTTCCTTCATTGGCTAATAGTCCCTTGACTAATAGACGGATTCCGATGGGGAATTCCCCATCCTTTCCGTCTGTAAAGTTCTGTATGGACAATCTCCATCGTGGACGTCCCGGTTGGTTTCTTTCGTATCATTCGACTGTCTGGGAAGATACAGAACAAGTCAGAGACCCGTCGACTCTTCACAGTTTCTTATCTTTCTGGTTCGAAAGTCCAAGGTTCACCCGCGTAGTTTACCCAGTGAGCAAAAGCTCCACGTGCCTCGGCCCGTTGCTGATAAAGAGCATCAAATCCTCCTTTGCGTGCAGAGGATTGCACCATCAGCGCAGAGCAGTCTTCTTCCTCTTCTTTATTGTCAAAGGCTCTTCGTCCCTCAATCTTAGCCAAAAGAAGAGAAAATCATGCAAGCATCGCGCTCTGTGCTCTTCCGCCAGGCGACTCGCGTCTGTCAGGCTATTGCTGTCGAGCCTTCGACGTCCGCAAGAGGGTTCTATCTCGCTACTCTTCCATGGCGTCTAGCTGGCGATGGTGCCGTCAATCAGACAGCTGGAGCTCGTTTCCTCGATAGCGTCGATATCGGTGAGGCGAAATTTGTATATTTGGAACATCGCGCTCCAAGCTGACTGAGGTTTGCACTGGCAGTCGCTTCTTCCATCTCTACTTCACGTCGCGTATCCCCAACAGCAGGATCTCTAGCACTTAAGCTCGATAGCATCAAGTCCCAAGGAGGAGCCTGGCTCGTTATCAAAGCTTTAGATGCCCAAGATGCATTGGAGAAGCTGAAGAGTCGTCTGGGAAGCACTGCAAATGCATGGGACGTCGAGAAAGCAACTGTGACGAGTGTCGATAGCTTCGTCGAGGGCACAAATCAGGATGGACCTCTATTCGTAGGAGAGAAAGAGGGATTGTATGCAAGAGCTGGCGAAAACGTCAAGACTGAAGGCCCGCTATATGGCAAGTAGGCAGATCGATGGAGGTTTAGGAGAATTACTTGTATTTCATAATAACTTAAATTTAGTGTTGGGGAGTAGTGATTCGTGTATCTGTTGATGACAACATCATGTCTACTTCTTTGACGAAAAGAGACGAATGTATTGCATTAAGTGCGATAGATAAAAAGAGAAACTACGGTCGTGAAAAGCTGTCGTTTCGTTTGCGGAGCTAGATGCTACATGTTTGCGGACGGACTGTGAAGAGGCTCATGTCAGTGACGATCTACTGATGATTGATGCTGGAGCATGCTCACAAACTTCAGAAGCCTTTGACTGCCTTATCATAACGCTCTTGATCGTCCAGCGCGTCTGCGGCCACCACCACCACGACCGCAAGTGAAGATGCAGATGAAGAGATCGGTGATAGCAGAGACTATCGCATTAAGGAAGCGAGCCACCAGGGAGAAGAACGACATGATGGCATTGCCCTGAAAGCGAGATTGAGGTCAGCCTGAGGTCTGGGTACAAGGTCATCTGGCCTCGAGTCAGAATGAATGTACTTACGATAGCGCTGATGATGCGGGCAAAGAAAGAGCAGACTGCACCCATGATTGCTGTTGATTGGTCTGATGTGCTTTGAGCTGGATTGATTGATTGATCTGACTCGAGTTGAGCTGGTTCGTTTCTGTGTGGAAGAGAGGAAAGAGAGAGCCAGAGTTCCAAGGGTTTTGTAGTCGAAAAGCCAGAGCCTTTCAGCAGGACGAGTGACGTCAGGCCCCGATCAGAAAGGGAGAAAAACCTTGGTTTTTGGTTGCCGACAAAGGCTTGAGCGGAACTGGTCAGTGTGCAGTGACGTCGGTGTCTTGTGCAGAGGTGGGATGTGAGGTCAGCCTTCCCAAAGCGCTGACGCGAGGAATATGGGGAGGAAAGCCGTGTCGGAGGTCAGGTAGGCAGCAGGGAAAGGCCTGCTTCTTGTCCGATACTTGTACAGTAGATGATGGTTGAAATGCTTTTTGTTGAGGTCTTGTATCATGACTTGCAGAGCTTGCATTAGCTGGAAAGATCCAGCTGGGCAGCAAGGCCGGAGCGACTCGTGGGCGTAACCTGTTCAGTCGAGGAGGTCTGGGAGATGCGCATCTATAGAATGAAGCAGACTAGATTGGCAGAGCTGGTGCACGGTCGCAAGTATGGCCACGATGTGATCGCAAGCCTAATGCTCCGCCAATAGGGTCAGTCTGCTACTGGCTGCCTTCATTAACTTCAAGAGACGCAGGTAAGGAAATTGACCCTGCTCAACTGATTAGGATCTTGGTACGTTTTAGCGGGGCGCACATGCCATGAAGCCTGATCCAGAACACAGCGCCAGTAGGCTATGACGCGTGATTGACACATGCTTCAAGCGTGTGAAAGATGAGGCCTAGGAGATAGCGCCGCAGCTTCGCCTTGATCCAGAGAAGAAGAAAGTACGGGTGCACATCATGCAGGAAGATAGTGTCTTGAAGACATAGAGGCAGCGTAGAGCGCGTATGTAGAATATGAAGCTGACGATGAAGAGATGGAGCTTCGGTGGACCGTTGGAAGATACATAGGCCGGATCTGCGAGCGCGACAGATGAAGCATTTGTCATGCACGGCTTGACAGCACTTGAGAGGTATAGAAGGTGTTCAGCTGATTCAGGCAAGCCATGGAAAAGTAGAAGAGCTTCAGAATCGGATAGAGGAGAGGAAAGAAAGAGCTCGATGGGCGATGAGGGAATAAGATGATGAAAGAAGGGAAAGAGGGCACAACCCTTGAACTGGTGCCTATTCGATGTAACCTTGCATCCAGCATCAAGAGTATATAACACTTCCACAAGATTATTACGCTCTTATCCTCTATACTTCATCACACCCTGCTCCAAACGCTGAAAAGAACGAACGGTTTCGAATCGAAGGGTATCATGTCGCTTTCACTCTTGCAGAAGAAGTGAAGTGCAGAATTGGAGACAGCTAGCAATCGTCCGTGTGTAAAGCTATGTGCATAGCTATCCGCCAAAACCTCTGCACGAGCTATATCGAAGGAAGCTGTCGTCTTCAGGCAGCCGGGAGTATCATGCTAAAGGTCCTGACGTGAAGCAAACTATGGACAGTCAGAAAATGGCTTTAGGAACAGCATTGCGAGGCTGGCCTACCTCAAGCGGGCCACGAGAACTCGGTCATCGACGCATCAATCCCGTCCTGCAATGGATCAAGAACAGGCTGCTTTTTCGAAGAGGCGGCGACATCAGCTTTGGCTTATCACATCCTATATCGACAGCGAAACCTCACCTTTAGGGAGCGCTGTTGGCCGGGCATCTGGTCTGGTCGAGCCAGCTCAGCCAGGAAGCTGGTCTGGATTTCTTCTAGCGCTTTAGGAGCGTGGGTATCAAGAAGAGCAAGAGAAAGAACAGAGGAGCAACTTTCAAGCTGCGCCCAGTCCTTGGACCCTCACCTGTCGTGCTTTGTGTACACCTCACCTTGACAACGGCGGACCGAGCCAAGCTTCAGACGTGATAAGAGTGGCGGCATCCGCGTGCATGTCAAGAGGATCAAGAGAACACAAGCGCGAGATGAGCTCCGGCATCGGACTTGCTCGTCTGCCTGCCCGACGCCATGCGCTGCACGAAAGAAGAACATACATCTTAGCTACTTACCTGAAGAGCTGCGTGGCAGAAGACGCTCTCAGAATGTAACGACATGGAGATCGGAAGTCATGCTCGAACCAGCGACGAAGGCGCGAAGAACATGAAAAGGGAAACGAGCTGACATTAGTGTAGAAGCTGATGCTATCTAAGGATATCTACAACGAAGGGTCTTGAGAGCGGAATGGTGCTGATGTACGCTATAGTATGCTGGTGTGCCGGGAAGGGCGGCAAAGAATGCTGATAGAAGACTGATCTATCCAGTCTATCGATTTACAGCAAGCTCAGAGGCGTGCATCCGATGTTGATTAGCTGAAAATGCTACAAGTCAGCTAGGAGGCACTGAAAAAGGAAGAAATACGCACGCCATCCTGATAGACTTTGGAGCAGCATACAGGGGTGCTCTTCGCGCAAGATCCGAGGTTGAGAAGACCGATAGGCTGTAGCACATCTATCAGCTACAGCTGCAGACTCAGAAGAAAGCAAGGAACTTACAGAACAACCAAGACCGACGTTCTGACCCAAGAGGGAAGAAGGCAGAGCCAACAAGTTTCCAAGAGCCTGAGTCGCTTCTTTTCCAGTCATGAGCTGGTCACAGCAGTGGACGTCCTTGGTATCGCAAAAGAAATCGCGCTTGGAAAGACGAGAGGGAGCAGCTTGAGAGACTGAGGTCAGCGCGAAGAAGGCGAAGATGACGGTGGTGAAGCGGAAGATGGATGAGAACATGGCTGCTTGAGTGTTGAGTGGGGAAAGTCTGTAGGACCGGGGAATGCTAATGAGCGTGGGTGTGCAAAGAGCGACTGGGGTGAATGAGCTTCCAGGTGAGTTTCCGTTTGGGTTGCTAAGGGAAGAGGAAGGAGAAGCTGATGTGTTTGGAAGTTGTGTGAATGAAGAAAGGAAACCTTGGACTGTTCGACATCCTCCATTTTATGGTCCTTCGACTCGCATTCTCGGTCCGGAACCTGGGCTAGAACCGTATCCTTCGCGTCGTTTCCACGACTAGGAACATGGTAGGGAATGTCGTATGGCTGACATTCTTGCCTTGGATGGGTATGCAAGTCGAAATCGACATGTCCGGCTTCTGTTCAAAATAGGGGCCGGCGATCTAAGCAATGTGCTGACAACTCAGCTTTTGTGTTGCTTGTGTACTGCTATCATGATGAGTAGTGGTTGTGTATGGTACCAAATGATTAGCCCGATCAGTGCTATCCCTTGTCGTCCAACTTGACGCTGATGGCACGCTTTCCAAACCTCGCTTCTCTTTCTTTCGCCAACAAACTCAGAATTGCCCAAGTCTGAGTACAATCAGTAAACAATGAGACCAGCACTGATTCCAGCACCCTCGCATCGACGTCGGATCCTGCAAGATCTAAGCGGATTCGGCTATCAGCGTGACGAGGACAGCGCTTCTGGGCCATGTTTCATCATCAATCTCGAAGTCATTCCTGCATCTATCATGTCGGAAGAGGACGCTATGGACTATCCGCAGCCTACTAAATCATTCTCGAGGTCCGTTATCGCGCTGTCCCGCTGATCCCATCACTTTACGCGCTTGAAAGGGATGAAGCGCTGACTTGCGAATGAAATGACAGACGAGGTGGTCAAGTAATGATTGGCAGAGCTTCAAGATCATGTACGCTGTTTCGTACATTGACTGAAGCCGGTCAGCTGACTCTCGCTTATCTGCTTCGCTCGCTCGCGATACAGCCGGAGAGCTACCTACTGGCGAGAATGGATGGTACAGGTGCGTAATCATGTCTAACACTGCACAAGCGCATTCGGGATGCTAATAACGAATAATTCCTGCAGGAACGCTGTCATGTCACGTCGTCACGCCATCCTGAGATGGGGACAGCTCGGAGTAAGCCTAAGCAGTATATCGCACGATGACATTGACTGACTTTCCTCCTTCAGATCACCATTCAGGACAGAGAATCAACCCACGGCACCCGCGTTCATCGAACTGGCCAGATCCTTTCTGCCAAAGAGCAGCCACTTCTTGTGAGATCTCCTTCTCACACGTTCCCCAAGTTATATCATTGCTTATCTTTCATGATGCTACAGCTTCGAGATGGTGACGAGATCCAGTTCGGCAAGACTGTCACCCGCGTCGAAGGAAAGTCCGATGCAACCACGGCCTGCCACAATCCTCTGCGCGTCCGCGTATCCGTCACCCAGGCTCCCGAGCTTCCCAAGATCCAAATCAAGCCAGAACCCGTTTCTCCTGAGAAGCCTGGCAAGTTCATGTCTCATACCTTCTCCTTCTCAGCCGGAGGAGAGAGTGAGGATGACGAGAGAAATGTCCTCAAGAAAGCACTCGAGATCAATGAGAGTGCAGCCGTAGTCAAGGCTCCAATCTCAACCGGCACAACTAGTACGGCAGACAAGAGCGATATGTCCATGTCGGAGAACGATGAGGAGGAAGAGGCCAATCAATTCACTTTCTCTTCTCCTCCTCTTCCAAGCCAGATGCCCAAATCAGATTTGCACGAGAGGAAGGGCGGAAAAAGTCTGGTATTTGCTGCTATGAAAGAACAAGCACGACCTTATACTCGCAGTCCGAAAGGCAGCCAGAATGAGCAAAAGAAGAAAGTAGAGGACGATGAAGATGAGGACGATGAAGATTATGAAGAGGGTTATGAAGAAGAGGAGGACGAAAGCGAACCTGAAGAGGATCCTTTCTCCTCTTCCAGACCTGCCAGCCCAGAGGCTACTATGAGACCAGAAGAGGGCATTACCGGCATCGAGCAAGACGAAGACAGTCAGAACAGCTCTTCTGCTACTCAGAGGGCCTCTGAGAATGGAGAAGAAGAACCGTCCCAGTCTGAGGAGACACAGATGGTCGCCGAGACCAGAGAGATGGACGCTAGCAACCCCAATGCAGACAATGAGGGAGCCATCAAGGAGGAAGCTAAGGCGCAGACAATCAACGCAGCCAGATCGACGGACAAACATGCTGCTCGCACATTTACACCAGACATCGCCAAGATGTCACCCATTCGCGCTGCACTTCCCCGAGAGAGCTCTCAGCAGACATTATCTGGTCGAATGGTCCATCTTTTCGAGCCTCCTATCCTTCCTTCAACCACCCCATTGACAACAAGCAGGATCACTACATCAGTCCTTGTTCCAGACTCTCAGAACGAGTCATCAGCCGATCCTGTCGCAGCAAACTCAAGAGAAGCTGGTCAGACCACTCTCTATGGCTTCTTCAGGCCCACAAATTCTGTTTCTGCAGCATCGGAAAGCGGCCAATCTACCTCAGCCCGATCTGACGGGGAGACCTCGTCGTCTAATACTTCCGAGGGCAGCACATTACCCTCTCCAGTACAGAATAAGATTGAAATACCATTCGTGCCGGCACAAGTTGTTGGAAAGCGAAAGCGAGATGATGAGGCATCTGAAGACATCGTCAATGTCGTCCCGGAGCCGGTCAAGCCTATCAAGAAAGCTCGCCGAGGCTTCTCGCTCAAATCAGCAGTATCTCATACCGTATCATTGGCTGCCGGGGCTGTCATGGCTGTCGCCCTTCTGTCCGTCCTGCCCGAGCTCGACGCCTAGACTCATATATGACTTTTCTACTAAACACGTACCACACCTTCCAAACATCATCTCTGTATCCCAACATGCTAGCAGTACGGCTGTAGTATAAGCCAAGTCTCAAATACGGTTCAGTGCAGTCCAGAAAGAACAAAATCAAGTATCAAAATGTCGCGTTGTGCTAGTAAGCAAAGGTTAAGGTCCTTCTCTGTTTCGTCCCGTTCGTTTCTAGTAGTCAACTCGTGTATTACTAGACTATGTGCTCTTAGTACTAGTTTGTCGATGTAGACTGCCATGCAAATGCTCTGCTTTTCTGCCTCCGGATGTCGATAAAGCATGTCTCTGGGCTACACTGAGGGTGTTCAGACTGCTCACTCTGAGATGCCTTATATTTTGAAAAGCTACCCACATTCCGAGATTCCCGGCCGTACTGATCCAGCTGATCTTTTTCTTGCACAAACTGCCTTTTCTGCTTAAAGCATACTGAAGATCAACCTACGATTCTTAAGGTCATGGCTCCCTTACACTGGACTCCAACGCGTGAAGATGTCGAGAAGTCTGCCCTCAACAGTTTCCGGCAATTCGTCAACAAACGCTATGCCCTGGACTTTCCTGAGACTAACTTCTACTGGGACCTACATGCTTGGAGTGTCAAAGATGCGACGACTATCAACCAGTTCTGGGAAGCGCTTTGGGACTGGTCTGGCATGATAGGCGAGAAAGGCCCTTCGCCGGTAACTCTCTATGCTTTCTCTAGGCATTGATTAGTTGCTCAATGTTGGACATTCGCAGCTCTTTGACGCATCCCTGCCTATGTACGAGACGGACAAGATGGCCAAAAACGCTCGGCTGAACTGGGCGGAGAACATGCTACTTTCGCATGAACACGCAAAATCAAAGTCGCAACTCGCAGTTATCTCATGTATCGAACCAGACGTAAAGAATGGAGAGAAAGACGGCTTCATTCGCAGTCTTACGTTCGATCAGCTATACCTCGAGGTCGCTCAATTAGCGAGTGCATTGAAGAAATTAGGAGTCGGACCAGGAGACAGAGTAGCAGCTCTCATACCAAATAACGCAGGTGCGGACCTGCGAAGAAGGCTTCCTCGAGAATAGAAACTGATTCCGGAGATACAGAGGCAATCACCACACTTTTGGCCACTTCCTCAATAGGTGCTGTATGGAGCTCATCACCACCTGAATTCGGCAGTACTGCTGTTCTGGATCGCCTAACTCAAGTATGTCAGCCTGTGCCAGGACAAGCGCATCCGCTTAATCTGTGTTGTGACAGCTGAAACCCAAGGTACTTCTTGCTGCCGACAAATATCGCGCTGGAGGAAAAGACTTCAGTATAATTCCCAAGCTAGCGGAAATTGTGCCAGAGCTGGAAGCAGCAGGGCTTGAGCATGTCATTATCGTCGGTCACCTAGCGAAGGACAGGAAGCCGCAAGAACCGCTACCAGTATATCAGAAGGCGAAGACAGTGGCATATACGGATCTGCTCGACCAAGCAGCCACAACTATCGATTTCTGGCGGGGTCCCGCGAATGCGCCTCTATGGGTGCTGTATTCCAGCGGAACGAGTAAGCAATATACACCTTCTTGAACTCAAGGAAACGCTTACTTGTTATCCCTGCATAGCTGGAAAGCCCAAAGCCATCGTTCATAACCAGCTCGGCATGGCATGGGAGATGAAGAAGCAGGGTCTGCTGCATAATAATTTTCGAGCCGGCGATTGTCAGTTACAAATAACGACTACTGGTGCGCCACAATATATCTCAGCACTCACGGACTCCGGCTGAATCTTGATCTTGCAGGCTGGATGATGTGGTGAGCTATGTCGCGAATCACGAGAAACATACCAGCGCTGACATGCAAAAAGGAACCAAATGGTGAACCATCTCTGCATGGGCATGTGTGTTGTCGCATACGATGGCAGCCCTCTCTACCCGACAAAAACTGCTCTTTTCGACATCATCGATGCCCATAAGTAGGCCATCTCCTTCGCTTATGGGATTCCTTACTCATGACTCTCTCTGCAGCGTCACTTCCTTCAGCTTATCTCCGCGGTACCTCCAAATTCTGCTACAAGAAGGCTACAGACCGAAAGAGACACATTCTCTGAAGCACCTCAACATGATCTTCAGTGCTGGCTCACCCCTCAAAGCCGATATATACGAGTTCATCCGGAACGATATTAAAGACGTCTTCATTAGCAACGGAACAGGAGGAACAGACATCTGTTCCGTCTTTCTTGGCTCTTGTCCAGTACTACCGATGTACCAGGGCGTCATTCAATGCCCCTTCTTGGGCGTGGCTCTAGCGTGCTTCGATGAGAATGGTAACCCGTACAGTCAGGGTGAAGAAGGAGACCTCGTCATTACGCAGCCGTTCCCCAATGCTCCGCTAGGCTTGTTAGGCGATGATGAAAACAAGACGAAGCTCAAAGATACATACTACAACCAGTATCCAGGCCGTACGGTCTGGTATCAGGCAGATTACCGTACGTCGAAGCTTAGCTCTGGCAGCAAGAAACAACGCTGACCACCGATGTGTAGTCCAAATCGACAAGGATACACGCGGAATAACGATGCTGGGAAGGAGCGATGGTGTGCTTAATCCGCAAGGTGTCCGCTTTGGAAGCGCCGAGCTGTATGCTGTGGTGGAAGAGATCAAGGACGAGTGGGTCGACAATCTACCTCAATATACGTAGTTTCATGCTAATATGGTGTTTCAGGGTTGATGACTGCATCGCTGTCGGGCAAAAGATGCCAGATGGCGATGAGCGTGTCATACTTTTCGTCAGACCGGTCGCTGGTAAGCCATTGGACGAGGCGCTAGTCAAACGCATCAAGACTGCAATTCGAGCACGCCTATCGCATCGCCACGTTCCTGCTAAGGTTATCGAATGTCATGGTAAGAGCGCTTCTTTATGCTGTTATTGACTCTGCTGATTCTGGCGGTGTGTACAGACATACCAGTATGCAAAGTATTCCTGAGGTATGCTTGCTTTGCTAATGTTTCATGCACAGTACACGGTGAATAGCAAGCGGGTCGAAGTGGCTGTCAAGAAGATCATCAACGGCGCCGCGCCTTCGTCGCTCAATACCAGGTGAGCATGTCTATATGTCTCGTCTGGTATATATGCTGAAATCTTGTATTACTAGTGGAATGGCTAATCCCGAAAGTCTGCAGTTCTTCGTCAACCATCCGGAACTCCGGCTTCCATCAAGCACACTCAGCACCAAAGATCAACTACCTGCAAGCAGTCTGAGCAACCCAGCAGAAGCTGTCATAGCGTCTCATGCCACTCGGTGATCGGATCGGGCAACAATAGAACACATAGGGCCAACAATAAAAACTCTCAGATCGCACGGACTCTTCCTGTTCCTGGCAACAATAGAGATGGCACCTCTGACCTTCTTTCAAGGACAACTGGCGTGGTCTGCTCTATAGCAAAGCACGTCCGCTGCGCAGGAGAGCACGCCCTAAGGCGAGCAGGTACCCTCTATCTCTTGTTTCTGAAGGCGATAAACAGTTGTGTACCGAGTATCAAAAAGAAAAGGCCAATGCCATGCCTAAATGCATGACAACCAAGAGTCACAGCTTCCCTCCCCCTTCTGCTCCCCCTTCTGCCTAAATCGCCTACCCCGTCTACTACCATCACAGCCAGCATGTTTCAGCTCCCAGGCGTTTCGCATTCTCTGTCCCTTAGAAGCCTCTTTGGCGGGCCATCCAGTCTTCTAAGATGTTCGAGACGTGCTCGCACTAGTCAAATTACATCCGTGCCGATGAGGTGCGTACTATGTGATCTATAACGACGGGTTCGGCTTACATCCCCCCATCAGATTCTTCTCTTATAGCGGCAACCTGTTGGCCAAGAAGCCTACCGTACTTCCCCTCACTATGCGTACCACACCACGTCCTACCCCTCCCGCTGCTACCAACAAGCCTCCAGCCAGCAAGTCGGCTACTTTCCTCCCCGATTCGAGTCTCTCCCGCACCCGGCAAACCCCAATGATGCCTGGAGCTCCTTCCAGTCCCGGAGGTCCCTCCAAAACCGGAGCTCCCTCCGTCCCATCGCATCGACGGCAAGCGAATGTCGTTGCCTACCGAGCCCTCCGCTGCTTTCGCTACTGGGCTCCAAAGCTAGATATAGTAACCGGCACTTTCGGATCTCTGCAGCAGGGCACTATTAGCGCTTTCTTGCATCAGGCTGCTCATGCAAAGGAGCAAATCGGACACGGAATCAACCTACTCAGCAAGGACCTCAGCATCCCACCCCTTCATCGGGTCCTTATTTTCAGTAGACATTGGGACAAGGCCTGGCAGATTCTGACAGGAATGGAGGACGCCAAACTCATACTTTCTGAAGGTATCGACCGGAAGATGGAAGAGGTGGCGGGCCATTCTTCGAAGTTCCTCTTGAATAGACTGCACTGGTGCATCAACGACAATGCTGTCAGCACTGCAACTACAGCTTTATACGGTATGCCTCTGAGGCACGCCGAGCAGCAGTTTGTGATGCTCGACAACGTACGCATGCGACTCTTGGCGGATCTGCTTTCTGCAGCTCGAAGCGGTCGAAGAAGCTTTCCTGCCACCGATCTAGCTATCGAAGCGTTCACACTCCTTCCAGACGGCAGCTTCAACATGCCTGCCTTTGAGCGATTGAAGACAGCGTTGAATGTGCAACGGAAGGAAGATCAAGTTGCCCAGTACATGGCTCGAAACGTTGGTGGAATATAGATCCTTGAGAGGTTTCGAATATGTAGGAGAGCTGGGCAGGCACTGTGTACATAGCCTTTCAGTTACTGATAGTAGTAGTCGACATCTAGCATAGCAGCATCTAGCATAGCATAGCCGCATTAGTATAATCCATCGTTCCTCATAAGATCTTGTTCTTTTCGCCGCTTAAACTATCGCTCCCCTGATCAGGACAGATAGGCCCCGCGTGCTCAGGCGGCAAACAAAAGGCCTCGATCGAGCACGCGTTCAGTGCAGTCAATTATTGGTCTCTACGCGTTTGTGCATTCAAGCTGGTAGGAACAATAGAATGCTTCCGGCTGAGCTTCTTTTGCTTTGTAGCGAGTTTGATGAAGGGTCGCGCAGGACAACATGGTCATCGAGCGAAGTATCATTACGCCCTTCGAACTGTAGCATAACGACACACAGCCGTGCTGCTCTCTCTTCGCAGTGATACCAGGTCAAGACTAGGATGGGACCGGCCATCGCTATGTGAGCCCTGCCGCCATGTTCACCGTGTGGAAGCTGAGAGAAGCTAGGCAGTATCTCCTTGTTGGCGAGAAAGGGAATCGCAACCACCTATAAATGCGCTGTCAAGGTTGAGAAGCCAATATCGTTCCTGAAGCGACAGGCTCTCAACGCCGCTACCGCGTCGCGTGTCACAAAGGCCGCACTGGGAGGCGTTGGTCCTCTTCGTCAGACACTATCTCAACTCAAGCAGCGTCACACGCGTAGCGGGGGAGACAAGCGATACTTCAGCAGAAGCGCGCTACAGCAGATTGCCGAGCCTGTAGGAACTTGGGACTTAGACTTCATCAAGAGTGGGATTGCGCGACAGAAGGAGCTCAAGCCAGCCATTCTCAAGTGTATTCGATTATGCTTTCGCATCATCAATCGCATTCGTCCCCTCCGCTTGGAGGATCTGGAAGAGCTATTAGCGCAACTGCTCAGAGCCGCACGGCTGTTGGAGGAATTTGTCAAAAGCATAGTTCCATTAGATGACAAGAAGGAGGCTGCCGGAAAGCAGTACCTAGACTATCAAGCGACCCTAGGAAAGATAGGGCTACATATGCGGAGTGCTCGACCACTGGATCGGCAAATACGCAGCTTCTCCAACGATATATCTCTTGCAGAACAATTACAGAGCCGGAGTCTACTGGAGAATCAGTTGGCCAGCCTGCAGAAACAGATGGCAGTCAGGGCTAGCGAATGGCAGTTACAAGCCAAGCGGAAAATCCCTTCGTCCGTGCTGGCAAGATTCCAACAGCTACTCGAACGGTCAACTGACCAGGATGGCTTGGACAAAGACGAGGCGGAGGATCTCTTGAGGGATGTGAGGGCGCTTTCGGTGCTGAGACCTGGACAGGGGTGAATCCAAGCATGTGTATCTAGTCGTATTACCGTGGGTGTCTGTAAAGATCAGGAGGACATGGCTTTGACAGCCTGTGCGAAGCACCTCTCTTCCCGCCAATGCTTGCTTGTCGCGTGAGCATGCAGTGTTCGCTCGAGCGCATACCGTCTAGCAGCCAAGAGCACAAGCTGGTTCGACTATCTTGCAGAGAAGAACTGGCGATGGCACTCCCCCCTTGCAGCTCACTTCTGGCTGACCGGTCGAGCCTGTCTCTTGAGAACCAAAGTAGAGTCGCTTCCAGACAGCGCATGGATGGCTCGTTCAACAAGCTATGGCTTCTTCTTTCACCAGCGCATCATGGCCTGTCTACATATTGAAGCCAAAGAATTGGAGGATGGGAAAGTCCCAAACGCACCCTGGCCCGCCATGTCTCGACGATGTGAAGCTTTATACATCCATAACCTTCTACCTCTGTCGGTACATACCGCTTGGTTGAATGTCTTCCCGTCTCGGCACTTCCCAGTCTCTTCCCTTCCTAAACCGTGGCCGGACAAAAAAAACAGCTATAAGAAGTCGCATGAAAGCAGGGCCAGAAGATAGTTCCCACTGTGTCGACGTGGGTGACAGCAGACTTTCCCTGACACCCCTTCAGAGCGTCCCTTCATATCTTCACCGCCATGACGGTAGACTTGAGTGACAGCTTTGCTGCAGCGGGAGTTGGAATGCCGCTTGTCTCACTGCTCTTTGCTTTCTAGTCATCAGTCATACTCGCGACAACAGTAAATCAACCCAAGAATATGCCTTCAACCAATCCAAAGCAAAACCCTCTGTCAAGACAAGGCTCGGCAACCTCCTCGATCGCGCATATGTCAGGTAGAAGGACCAGTATGGCGTCGTCCGCTGCATCTTGGATGACCGATGACGATACCGTACAAGCCCAGCTTCAGTTGCTGAAGAAGCGCAATCCATCTGGCGAATTCGAATACGTCCGACGCAACCCTTGGGACACAGCCTACATCCGCAAGCCGTCTGTAGACAGCAACTTTAGCTTCCCACCTAGTCCAGCTGTCTCTGCCAGGGCATCCCGCCGCAACAGTCGCGTGTCCAGTGTCCCTCTGTCCATGACCACTCCTCAAGACTTGGAGATCCAAAAGATAGTCCAGCGTATGGGACGCTATGGTCCAGTCTGCATCTTCCTACGTCTTTGTAAGGGAGAGCAGTAAGTCTCGCTACGCGCGCATCCTTCCTATTCTGGACTGAGTTGTCGTACTGTGTTCCAGCAACATCGGAGCAACACGAAACGGAGTCGGCAACCTGGGAGGAGATGATCTACCAGACCCTCCGCTTTCCGATCTCGGCAACATCCAAGCCAAAGAGCTCAAAACTGCTTACCCTTACCTGTTTCCACTCGTAAAGAGGCTCGGAGGCAAGTTCCTCATCTCCAACCTTCGACGCACGCGCGACACTGCTTTTTAAGGCTGGCCTGAACTACTCGAGCTGGAGAATCACAAGATGTTCGAGATTCGCCCTGAGCTGTCAGTGCCGCTCGTTATCTACAGAAAGCTGTGGCCCCAGTAGCTGATTGCTTCTACTGCTCTTTCGTTAGCCAAGAAGACACGAGTGATCCCTGCGACATTGGGAAGACTCCCGCCGAAACGGAAAAGGAATACCCTGGAATCGACTATTCTCGATGCGTTGAAGAGGTCAACAGCAAGAAGGGCATCTACAGACCATCGTGAGTTCGTGTGACCAGATACAGGCTCCGCCTTCAGCTCACTGGCCTTGCATCACAGAGCAACCCCAATCCGGGGCAAAGCATTCATGAAAAAGGTGCAGAAGCGACCTGAGCCCATCCTGGTCTTCGTCTCGCATGGTATGACGCTCTACGACATAATGTCAGGCAGACATTGGAGAGAGCCTACTAATTCCCTGGTAAGCTATGAGCGAACGGGCGACGAACACCATCAACGATATGCTGATATGGTTGTTGTGTTCAGCTGAAACCTGCCGAAGCTGCTGTCCGTGTGTTCGGCGATGCAAAGGGAAAGTTGGACACCCCTGCTAAAAAGTATAGCAAGGCTATCCTTACCGGAAAGATCTGAGCGTAAGCGTTCAGCCCTGCTCGTCTGTGTGAGGCTATCCTATCTACCTGGAAACCCCGTTGTGAACATCGGCGGAACCCTCCTGAACCGAGTCTGTCCTGCTTCTAGCATGTGCCCTGACATTCAGCCCGCCAAATATAGAGCTTCCTCGCCGGTGACATGTGCTACGGCTGTTCTGAGATAAAGACTAACTTTCACATGCAGGATCAGCTTGCGAGAGTACAGGAATTCCACGAGAACCTCTCGCTCCCGCGATTGGACGTCAGTGCTACAACAGAGTAACACAAGAGCAGCTTGCTAAGCACTGCTAGATTCCCTGGCAAGCAGCAGATGTACGGGTCTCGCATTCAGCTCACGATCATGATTGGCGGATACGACTTGTTATGCCATAGAGCAGAGGTTGAATACTTGACTGTAACATGATCACAGAGCGTATGTTGGCATCTTCGCTGTCTAGCTAGACCTTCATTTTATCCCAAGCCAACATCGACTCGAAACACCACGCCCAAGCTGGCGGGCCAGAAACAGAGGCAGAGCGGCTAGAGGCCAGCGAGGAGGACGGCCTGAAGAATAATCAAAATCGTACTCGTGCGCGTCTGCTAGCGGAACCCCAAGGATGGTCACTCGAAGAAGCTCAGTCTCGCAGCCAGCTCCAGCTGCTCCAGCGCTCCCAGCAGGCTCAGCGACGAAGGCGATTCCACAGCCAGGTTCTACGCCAGTGGAAGGAGCTGCCGACATCAACGATGCCTACGGAGTGAATCAACTTCTGACCTTTCTTGCTGACCGGTTGCAGCGAGCTGACTTGCGAGAGTTTACAGACGAAAACGCTGGCTGAATTGAGGGAGGAGGCCCGGCGGCAGCGCAAAGATGCCCTAATGTAAGCAAGCTACAGTCATGTACTGTGTAACAGCCTTTACTGACGCTCATTGTCGACCGCCGTCTCAGTGCCCTAATGCCAGCTCGCGCTGCTCTACTGGCCGAAATATGGTATCTTATGCAAGGATGCAACACTCCACAAGTCTTCGGTGCTGGCTTAGACCCCGCTGCTCCTCTTACCGATCCTGCCCAAGGTCTTGTCCGCGATCCCAACACAGACCAAGAGCTTGCTGCTTTCCGTGACAAATGGATGGAAGATCCACGTCTAGGAGCTGAGTACAAGCCTAAGCTCTTCAACATACCGCCGAGTCCGCCGGCAGTACTCGTTAGGAGAGACAGCACTCTAGGAGACATGTCGGATGAGGTAGCAGCTGTAGAGAAGGAGCTTATCAGACCTGAGTACAGACGCTCAACAGAGTCACGGACAGATGCAAGTACTTCTCAGCTAAATGGGAACGGCAGTGCCCAAGCAGGGCAGGCCGAAGGAGAATCCTCTGCGATGGACCTGGACGAGTCGAGTGAACCTTCGAAAGCTTCGGCCACCGATCACAAACGACAAAGGACTACTTCTTCTTCTCTCAATACGCAACCTCCGCCTCGTCATCGGCGGCAGTCTTCAGCTATCTCACCCTTTCCTGTTACTTTCCGCTCGCCAGCCTTCAAGTCTGATGCTCAAGCTCAGGCGCCCTCAACTACTCTTTCCGACCATCCACTCCAGCAGCCTTTAACAATAAACCCCTCCCAGCTTACACTTAACCCGCCAGTACCGCCAGCAGAACAGACCGAGGCAACTACGCCTGAAGGCATCGAGATTAGGACAGAACCTCTTCTATCCCCTACAATGTCATATGCGCCTTCATTGCCGCCCTTACCAGACGCGCTTCTCAGGAACAGACTGGCAGTAGGCGGTTTAGCGCAAAAGAAGGCGAAGGATCGCCATGCACAGCTACAGCATCAACAGCAGCAGCAACAGCAACAGCTGGCGCAAAGTACTTCTGGTGCAGCTCCAGCTCCAGCTCAGCCTGCTTCACAACCCGCTCCTGCAGGCCCGACTACAGCGGATCTTTACAAGTTAGGTGTTAGCCAGGCCACTCATTCGGGAGTCCGGGCACTCGTTGGTGCTGGTGCGCCCGCAGCTGGCAAAACGCGAACAGGCGGAAAGGCGCTCATGACGCAAGATTGGTCTGTTGCTATAGCGGAGTTCCAAACTTTGAAGGCATTAGAGCGGATAGAAACGCTGAAGGCGGACAAGAGCTGGTCTTTCCGACAATTACGCAAACAACGTGCGCCCGCGATATACAAATCGCACTGGGACTATATGCTGGAAGAGATGAAATGGCTAGCTACGGATGTTAGGCAGGAGACGAGGTGGAAAGCAGCGACTGCTTATCAGATAGCTCTCGAAGTGCGACAGTGGCATGAAGCAGATGCAGAGGGCAAGAAAGATATGCAGGTCAAAGTAGGACAGCCGAAGTATCTACAAGAACAGGAGCAACTCGCCAATGACAGCGTGGAGACGCAAGTCGTGCTCGATACTCCGAACGCCAGCTTTGTCAACAACTCGACCGCCGGAGCGAAGCAAGATGGTATGCAGACGGATCCGGCATCCAGTCAAGAGGCGAATCCTCCTCCGCCGGCTGCAGGAGTACGATCAGAGAAAGTCGCTCCTCTCGCACTGGAAAACAACGTCGATCCGATACCTGCGATTGCAGTCAATGCGCAAGCAGCCTTACAATCGCTTACAGATCTACCTTCTGTCGAGACAGAAATACCGAGAGATAGGAAGTATCTGCGCGAGATGTTTCTCGCTCGAGAGCCTATTTTCAATGTACCTGTCACGCAAACAGTCTACGGGCTTCCAGTCTCTTCAAACCCTAAGCTTGAAGCGTCCGAAGTCAAGCTTCTTCCGCATGCTTATGAAGATGTCAGCAATTTCGACACGCTCAATGAAACGTTGCAAGGTCTTCCTCTATATGCAGCACCGCAAGAGCCCAGTTCCGACAATCGCCAGAATCGCAGGATAGACGAAGCTTCTCAGCATCATTCGCGCATAGTTAACGTCTCGCATCTCCTGGAGAGCAAGCCGCTCCTAGTCAGTACGCTTACGCCTGCCAAGAAGCGGAAACGGTCAGGAGACTGGAGTGACATGATGGACCTCATCGGCGAAGATGGCAAGGAGAGTTTAGTGGACCTATACAAGACCAATGTCACAGGTGAGTTGAGCGCCTTAGAGCCTCGTAAGCAAGCGTACTGAGCGAATTGATCATCGCAGATGTCGCCTTTGCGCCTGCCATGACGAGGCCGAAGGACACTATCGGCAAGCGAGGCCCACCTCCACAACCGCCAAATGCAGAAGCGCGATCTCTGACAATGGACTGGAGTCCAGAAGAAGATGCCCAGCTATCTATATATGCGCGGCAATACGCCTTCAACTGGGATCTGATAGCACACGTCTTCAACAGTGCTACGAGGCGAGGAAGCGTGAAGATGGATGTAAGACTCGCATGGGACTGCTATGATCGATACAACAAGAAGTTCGCTCAAGGCCCTGCGAATGCTCTGGCGATCGCTCAGCCTTCTCCCGCCATATCGTTACAAGGTGGCGTGCCACTACCTGGCTCACAAGCTTCACCAGCTGCGAACGGACCTATACTGCTTTCGAAAAGTACGCGTCGGGCGTCTGAAGCTGCCGGTCAACTACCCTCGCCTGGCTTGCTACAGTCAAGCACTTCTTCAGCCGTAGCGCCTGGACAAGGGACACCTACTGCCAAGAAGTCAGAAGTGTCGAAAGCTCATCGCCGACACGAATTAATGGTGGAAGCTACCCGAAAATCCCAAATGCGGCGTGCACAGCAACAGAAGAACAACCTCCCTCCAGCTGTTCGGAAAGTCAATCTCACCTCTCACGAAACGCACAATGTACCTTATTACCCAAATATATCGGCCCTCGATTTGAGCAAGATGAAGGCTGAGAGGGAGAGAGCACAGCTGGAAGAAATTAGGAAGAGAGAACAGGCGAAAATGTATCAACAGGCGCAGGCCGCGGCCATGGCGCAACAACAGCAGATACAGCAACTACAAGCACAGGGACAGCCGATTCCGCCTCAGCTTCAGCGGAGCGCGATGCAATTGCCGGTGAGTTTCTCTTTGGACTACTTGTCGAGTTGAAGTTGTCTGATCTTGAGTCCATTAGCCGAATGTTCGCATAGCTCCCAATGGACCGCAAGGCGCAGCAGGTGTGCCAGCTGCACAGCTACAAGCAGTCTTGATGCAAGCACAGCGAGCAGGACATGTTCTTCCAGCTCATCTACAGATGGCTCAACGTCAACAGCAGCAGCAGCAGCAGCATCAACAACAGCAACAAGG
Source organism: Erythrobasidium yunnanense (assembly GCA_001600175.1). Lineage (NCBI taxonomy): Eukaryota > Fungi > Basidiomycota > Cystobasidiomycetes > Erythrobasidiales > Erythrobasidiaceae > Erythrobasidium > Erythrobasidium yunnanense. Next base: position 2,954,453 of record BCJC01000002.1, read on the forward strand.
TCAAGTCCCGCTTGCGAATCAAGCCAGCTTGCAGCGACCGCCGAGTCAGCAAGGGGGACAGCCTGGAAACATGGTCGTCACGCCTGGTGGGACACAGCAGCCTATACCACTTCCACCTATGCCTGCGTCTCAATTACAATCCTCTCCGCCGCATCAGTCTGGCTACCCGCCCGGCATGCATCTCGCTCCACAAGGCAGGACAGGTTCTCCACAGAACCCTATGACAGCACTCAACGCCTCACAGTCGCCTCAGCCTTCACATATGCAGATGTCGCCTCATCAGATGCAGATGCAGCTCCAGCAAGGGCAGATGCCACAGCTGACTCAGGCTCAGCAGCAGGCTTTCTTGACGCAGTTAGCAGCTCAAGGAAGGTCTGGAAGTCCGAACATGGGCATGGTAGGACTGCCGGGTGGTTTCCCTGTTCAGAACAGCCAGCAGCAGCAACAGCCGCAACTTCCGCCTATGACGCCGGAACAGCAACAGCAGCTTCTTGCGATGATGCGCATGCGTCAGAGTAGTCAGGGGAGTCAGACGAGTGTACAATAAACCAGAGCGAGTTGTAGCAAGTTTGCGAAGCAGGGCTCTTTGGATCGCAAGACGGCCAGTCATCTGTCGTGGATGCAAGGTCTCACAATATGCACTTTGCGGTGTGTGCCATGCAGTTTCTTTCAAGCGTTCTTTCCCTCCTCTTTGCTTTTTTGCCACTTTCGATCTTTACTTTGATTTTTCCCCTTCCAAAGGCGAATCTGCGTGGTGCTCGAGGAGAGAGTCTGTCGCGAGTAACAGTAGTGTGAGCGAATCTACGACAGTCCACAATGGTCAACATTCCCAAAACACGCAGGACTTACTGTCAGTTCAAACTTCAAGAGATGGGAAAAAGAACGAGCAGATATTGATGCAGATGTTGGTGTGACTATGCAGGCCGAGGCAAGACGTGCAAGAAGCACCAGCCGCACAAGGTCACCCGTATGCTGCAACACCTTTACTAGGAGATTCTGGACGACCTTTCTTACGCTGTCACCCGCAGAATACAAGACCGGCAAGGCCTCCCTTTTCGCCCAAGGAAAGCGTCGTTACGACCGAAAGCAGGCAAGCTTGAAGCCAACATGAGCAAGATGAGGGAATATGGAATGTTGATTGCGATTCCTATCGATATACAGTCCGGTTACGGTGGTCAGACAAAGCCTGTTTTCCACAAGAAGGCAAAGACGACAAAGAAGGTGGTGCTCCGTCTAGAGTGCACAGTATGCAAGTACAAGGTGAATCAAGATAGAAACTAGGCAGCGGAAGGGAGAATCGCAGGCTGAAACGAATTGCGATGACCCAGGCCCAGCTTCCTCTCAAGCGATGCAAGCACTTCGAGCTCGGTGGTGACAAGAAGACCAAGGGGTGCGTCCACTACTTATTCATTGAACGTCCTGCAGAGCGATGCTGATTTGAGCGTGTCATCCACAGTGCCGCCCTCGTCTTCTAAGCAATCGTCCTCTCTGTTCTTTCATTGTATACTTTTAGGCGCAAGCGAGCTTCTTAGGTGGTCAGCAATCGCAGATCTAAAGAGAACTTGCTGGAGATTACGCTACAAGCTGAAGGATCCAGGCCGCTGGCTCGCTCGATAGACCACAAACAGTTCGCAGGGGAGATCAGACCACCAGCACTCACAATTCTGCCAGCACAGATACCCTAATATACGACGCCATAGCTGACAACGTACTCGCTGAAGCTGATGTGGACGGACAAAGGCATCAGGCTATGCTCCAGCGCATGCTATTGTCAGACATCAAATGCAGACAGCTACACGCACCAACCGATTATCGCTCCAACAATATGGACTACGACAAAATCCTAGCCCGCGTACGCTGCTATCAAGACGACGAAAAGCCTGCACCAGTCGACAGAGCCGGCTGCCTACCTGAGACTTACGCCCTTGCAGAATCTGCAATTCGACGACGAGATGGCTTCTGGTTCGCTATATTGTGCGGCGTAGGTGCTTTGCTAGCTGGTACTGGTATCGGCGTCTACATGGCTATTGGGCATGGTGCGCTCACTCCCCTGCTGTCTGATGGGGCAGCGCTCACTCTCGGTATTGCGAGCAGTCACTGCTGATACCTTCGACGCAGACGATTGCATCGCCGTGATAGCGATCACCAGCTCTTTCCTGGGAACTGGACTCTTACTCGCTCTTGACCTGCACGTCAAAGACCAATTCCTGATTCGAACAGCATACGAAGACTACCTCAACGATACTGAAAAACATAAGCTTGTTCTGAGCACAGCAGAGATAGACCGTCTGCAAGAACGTATCGAACGATCTAACCGCTCCCAGCTGGCTTGGGCGATCTTGGGGATCCTGAGCAGTCCGCTCGTGGCTGTAACGCTGCCATTTCTGCTGCTGCCTTCTCCTGTGGTATTGCTGGTTCAGAACGTCTTCCGAACGCAGCTCGTCAAAGACGCTATGGACGAATGGTGGATCCTGCTCGCGAAAGGCTGGCAGCTCTTTAGCAGCGATGTAGCTCTACCTTCCTAGCTATCTGCTACGTACACCCAGAAGTCCCTGCTGATATCAATGCCTCTTCGCGATGTGTGGTTGTTTGGCGTTCCGCTAGCTTCGGCTACCACGCTTGTTTGTCGTGCCTATTCCCGTACCCACACCGACGCAAGTAACGTCATTCCTGGACCCTGTTCTTCTCGCTGACCGAGGACAAATTCCACTATGACGACGCTTCGCATGCTATCTATCGGAGTAGGCCCGTTCAGCCTCCGCAACACAGCCTGCAGGAAGGGTTGAAAAAGCCTGCATTCTGAGGTTGCTACTTCTCTTTCTTTCCATCTCTCAATCATCAGAAGAACACACACAAAGCCTCTTCATCATGAAATTCACCTCCGCCTTCGTCCTCGCTGCCGTAGCTGCTTTGACAGTCTCAGCCTCTCCACTATACGACCTACAGGAGCGACAAGAGTACCACTATGTCCCTGCATGTGATGCATATAATGGCGCGGTGTGAGTTCACCTGGCGAAGTTTTAAACTACTAGCGCCGTGACTGAATCCAATAATTCTGATCTTACCCCCGTCCCTCCCCCCTTCTGCTCTCGTTCCGTGCACACACATCCCTGCGCTTCTCTCATACAGTCATTGCTCCGTCAACGGCTACCTTGAAACATGTATCGAGAGTGGTTGGACGCTCACTGGCCAGACCGGTCCTGGCTACGATCGACCATGTGATGCAGGATACCACTGTGTAAGCGTGGCCTTTCTCCCCTCTGACAGTAAGTCTACACCATTCGTCACGCCGCTGACGCATCTGTCCTGGCAGGAAACTTCCTGCGAACAGTGCCCTTGCGTACCAAACTAGACACCGGGCTTGAGAAGTAGGAGCAGCGAATGTACTGTACTCGTTTCCTGTCCCTGGATTCCTCTGTTCAACGTGTATGAACTCCGCAACCTACTATGTAGCAAGCGTATCCCTCTCGTGAGACTTAGTCAACCGTACTTTCTCGATCCCACGGCCGGCATGGTTACCCTAATCAAATAGATTTTGTCTCTCTTCAGACAAGAGAGGGGAGTCTCGATGGCAGCCATAATGGCAGCCTCCTCTGCTTTCTCAGCCGGGGCATTTCACGCGCAGTCTCTCAGCCTTCGCAAGCCATCGCGCAGGCGGCACCGCACGCTAAGGTGACACGTAGCAGGCTGCTGCGTACTTATACGCCTCGTTGCTGTTTATGCGTTGCGTCGTGCCTTGTTCCTTGTGCCTTGCCCTTGTGAGGCAAGACCCGCCCCCTCTTTCCCCGACCTGCCTTCTTGTTCCTCCCAACTCGAGCAACTGTACAAGCATCTTCGCGCACAAGATGGCTATACCACTAAGACTGTATACTGATTATAAAATGGGCGACCAGGCAGCGCCCTGCTTCTTGGTCTCGTTTCCAATCCATCCACATCCAAACATCTATTAAAGAGACGATTAAAGCAATCATGCTCTCAAACACCAAGTTCCTCTTCGTTACTCTCCTCTGTGCATTGGTACTCCTCCAATCTGTAACTGCTCTACCTACAAGAGGCAGCTATGCAAAACTCGCAAGAAGAGCCAACGCATCTCAGAAAGCGAAGAGAAACAACGTACCTTCTGCCAAAGCCGCAAAACTCAGAAGAACTATCCCTACTTCCCAGCATGCGTATGTCTTCTTCACTATCTACTTCCTGTTAGCGAGTCCGAGCTGACTTTTTTGGATCTATAGTGTCGCACCTATCCTTCGAGAACAGCTCGTGAATGCAATCAAACCCACCACATCCGTCGGAGGAGAGTTCACAGAATGGGCAGCAGCAGCCGGTGTTCCCGTCACTCCCATCTCGTCCTCTGCTCAAGCCGCACCCACTGCTCCCTTCGTACCCGCATCAAATGTCACTCTACCAACCGCCGCCATCAAGCGTGATACTGTTCCAGTCCAGCAACTAGCGAAAAGAGTCACTGCTCATCCTGGAGCGCCTACGAATTTCCTCACTGCAAAGGTCAATGTCGTCGGTGGAGATGCCTCGAAATCGAGTGATGATGCAAGCAGCACCGGTCTAGGCTTCACTCTCGTCGATTCCACTACCAAAACGAAGACAAGCTCGTCCATTCCAGTAGCAGAGACGAGCAAAGTCGTCAAGCCCGAAACGACAACTATGCCCCTACCTACCGTCACGAAGACATTGACTTTCACCGTCGCTCCTTCGCTTACTCGAACAGCTACCGTAACACTTGTTCCCTCTTCGATCGCTGGCAACACCAACGAATCCTATGTTCCCTTTACGAACTCCACTTCATCATCCGACAGCGAGAATGAGGAAGACTGCCGCGTTGTTCTCGTCAAAGAGGGCGAATCAACCACGAATGCCACTATCTGTGGTCTGCCAGAAGACGCTAGCAACAGCTCTATCGATATCAACATCACCATCAACAACAACTTGACCAACGATGAGCAACCCATCTCTGAGTCCTCGACGAAAACAAAGAGACAAGTCGTAGCTTTCTTCGAAGCTCCCACCTCGTTCGCGAAATCATATACGCGAGAGGAAATGCTTTCTGAAGAATGGGAGGACTGTATCGTCGGCGTCGATGCTGGATGCATGGAATTGCCTGCTCCTACTTATACAAAAGAAGAGATGATGAGCGATAAATGGGAGGATTGTATCGTCGGCGTCGATGTGGACTGCATGGCTCTGCCTGAAAACTAGACTGAAAGGGTGAATAGTCAGGACAGCGCTGGATCGCTGGGCCTTGACATATGCTATCATGGGGACACTTGGGTAATGCGGGGTAGTCTTGACGAACAATAATGTATAAAGTAGATGACTTTCCTCGATTAGGGACCATAGACAGAGTCACGCAATGACAATCTTAGATGCGCATCAATCTGCTTCTTCTTTCGTTTCTTTGCGACTTTGCACTGTCTAGCCGAGCTGATCTTCCCTTGTATTGGCACGTCAAGACGACCTGGAGCTGATACATTGACTTTTTGGAGTTACACTGCTACAGTCTTACGCGAAGCTAATACCTAGTGATACGTGTATAATAACAAAACATCTTCCATTCATCCTACTGCCTTCCCAACAGCCAGTCCAAAACAGACACATATCGTTCTCCCTTGGTTAGTTCTTTGCCTTTCCTTGTTGCTGCTCTCTATGTTGCGTGTGTATATACAGAGTTTGATTGTTCCCTCATTGTTTTAACGTAGTTCAGACGTGCGCTTCGGACATGCGCTGTGCGAGCGTCGCTGTCCGTTTCTCGAAGCTCTTCCTGGTCTGCTTGCGCTTTCTTGCGATGAGGACGATGCCCGCCTGTGCATCACATTGAGTAAGATTAGCTGGCGCAACTATCTGGGTCTAGAGAGCGCGTGACTTACGATAAGAGCGAGAAGAGTACCTCCTCCTAGCCCAACTCCAAGCCCGATGGCTAGTGCATTGCTGTTACTACTCGAGCCAGTAGTCGCTGCTTGTGTGCTCTGTGTGGCTTGTGTCGCAGGCATTGTAGTGAATACAGGAGCTGCTGCATTCGGTGTGGAGAAGCTCTGGCGTCATCCGGTTGCATCAGCTCTTTTCCTCCCACAGCCTTACACATATCTTGTTCTTACACACCTTGAACGCAGGCACGCTCGTCCTCGTAGTGATTTTGACCCAAGCGGGAGTTGTAGTCGCCGACCCCGTTTCCGAGATTCTGGCATACGACAAGGAAGTCGAACTAGATGGTTGTGATGCTTCTGCCATAGCTGCGAATCTGGATGCGTCTATGGCGGAGACGTAGCTTGCGTAGTGTACATCTTGCACCTGCTGGGGATTTCCTTCTTCTTGGCCAAGCACGAGCACGGGAGATAGCATCATCGCTGTTGCCGAGAGGAAGATTGGCAGGCTGGACAGCAGAAGCATGGTTGAGGAGAGTGTGTTAGTATGTAGTACAGGAAGATGAAGAGAGATAGAGAAAGACTTGAAAAGGTGCAAGAGATAAAACCCAATTACGGCTTCAAAGGGATCTTCAGCTTCCGGGCAATAGGCGAACGTGGGACAAATTCATTTGGCTGTTACTGCACCTTAGTAGCTACTACAACAACAGTCAACTCTGATTTAAGTGTCAGATTCAAGCAGCTGGCTGTCCGTCTTCTCGAGCGAGGTCTCCATCCCTCCATCTGTCCAGCTTGGCTTTCTCACTACGTCGGATGCTTGCGTAGTATCAATGCAACGCCGTCAATGCACATACAAAGCCAGGATGGATGCAGCGAGTCAGCTTGCTCAAGCAGCAGCGCGATCTCGTACACGCGTAGATTGGGTCGAGGGAGCAGAGGATCAGCCAGCTAGGGAGGAATTGAGTGCAACGAGGAGGCTGTAGAGTGATGGCAGTTGGCACGTAGGAGAGGCAGCGATAGTCACAACTTCAGGGTCAAAGTCGTTGAGCGCGAAGTCGTCTTGCAGGCTGACTTGTGACCTCGCTGAGTCGGCGCTGGCCCGAGACTGCTTTTGACAACGACATTGTAAACAGTATAGCAATGATGCAGTTCCTTCTCCTACTTCTATCACCTCCCATCCCCTATTCCTCGTTCTACATCTTCTTCATCTCTCCTCTTTCTGCTGAAATAGCCGAGTCAACTTCTCCCTCCCTCCCTTCGCTCGCTTTCGCTCCTTGTCTTCGCTCCAACCAGTTCTTGAAGGCTGATCTGAGCTAGAGATGTCGCTCGCTCCTGCGTTTCATCTAGAGACGCGACAGGCCTTTGGAACGTATGCTGCGACTACAAACTGATGGCGCAACGACTCGCTGAGCCAGCTTTGGATTCGCAGCCGAGGCAGACAGACGACGGTCACGGTCAACTGCTTCAAGGTCACGGGCGCTCCGGATGGAATGGTAGGCGCTGCTTTTTCTCAACAGCCAGAACAAGTCACGTCTGACGTGTCTATACCTCGCAGATCCAGCACTACGATGTGCGCCAACCATCCTTCCCCAGCCGTCAATGCTGACATCTCGTACCTCGCAGGTCGCCTGGTCCGGCAATCCAGCAGACAAGCGAGTCCTAATGGACTGGCTCCTCAAACATCCTTCACAAACAATCTTGGGTCAAGCAGGAAAAATGGCAGTCTTCGATGGAAAAGCCAATCTCTTCGTCTATACAAAGGAGAAAAAGAATAAAGCCACCTTCACGATCGATGAGAGACAAGCTAGGAAGTTAGCACCTCTCCCGCCCAAACCGGCAGGAAGCAAAGCTTCAAGACCGCTGACTGTCACGGTATGTCATGCTTGCTTAGTGAAGGAGAAGCAGGGAACGAAGCTGATGCGGAATTGGACGATACAGCTTACTTGGGCGAACGAAGTTAACGCTTACGAGCTCATCGCGCATGTCAATGGTCAGGCTGCAGGCTCAGATGGGTGAGCTTCGTCGTCGTCATCATGCTATTAGCCTTGCAAAAAGCTGATACCTAGTTTCGTTTTGCCAGAATCAATCAAGTCAATCAAGGTGCGAGATTAGCTACATCTGCGTGTCTGCTAATCATCATATACTGACAAGCTTCCTGACACTTCAGCTGTAAACCTTCTCATCAAGCATGAACCATCAGCTACTTTTCCAGTGACCGTAAGCTCTCCATCTATTGCACAGGATAGGAACACAAGCTGAAAGAGGATTTTCTTTTCGTCGTTGTAGCGCACCTCCTTCTATCCTACTCCCAATAAGCGAGGCGAGCCTGTCCTCTGCTCAGCCGGTCTCGAGCTGTGGAGAGGCTATTTCGCCTCTCTCCGACCGTGCGTTCTTCTTCCGCCTCTCTTCCTTCTCCTTCTCACTCACCATCTGTTATCATACAGAGCCATCGGGAAGTCCATACTCAATTTCGACACCGTTACCGGTCTCTTCCGCAAATCTGGCAATCTCGTAGACATCCTTCTGCGTATTGTTGGACAGAACGATCCAAGAAGGCTATATGATGACAAGATGCCGCCTAAGCTGCAGGTCTGGAGGAATCGATTCTTGAAGGGATTGACTGTCGAGTTGGGACATACGGGTGAGAAGAAGAAATAGTATGTCGACTTTCATGATTTTTTGTGGTATGGCTTCTGATGAGAATGGTCGTACTTTCAGCAAGATCCGAGGTATCTCACGCTCATCCGCAAGCGATTTCACATTCGAAGTGGAGCCTGGCAAGAAAGAGACTATCGAGCGCCACTTCGCCAAGAAGTATAACATCAAGCTTAAAGCTCCTTACTTGCCTGTCATCCAAGTCACGGCTACAAGTTACGTGCCTATGGAGATAGCGAGCGTTGTGGTTGGTGGCACTTTCTTTGGGAAACTGTCCCCTAGGATGGATGCGGATCTCGTGGGGGAGATGATGAAGTCTGCTTGTAAGCCTGTTGCGTTATGTTGCTGTTCAGGCTAGTAGCTGATAATATTCGAAATAGTCACTACACTCAAGCCGCAACAGCGAGTCGAAGCTATTAAAGAAGGTCTGAAGTATCTTCGTCTCCGAACCCCTGTGTTCCAGCACTGGAACTTCGACATCGATACCAACCCCATGAATGTAAAAGCTCGAGTCCTACCTCCTCCCGCTCTCTCGTTTCTAGAGTGAGCCTCTTTTCTCCATGTCTATAATCACAAAGAGCTGATCAAAGTTCTCAATAGTGCAAGGACCAACAAGCCATCCACAGTCACTCCTAATGACGGGCAATGGGACGCTCGAGGAAAGAAGGGTTCGAGAGTAGCTCCTCGCTTGGATAAATGGCTCGTCGTGATCCTCGCCGTGCGTAACCCTCCTTTACTTCCCTTCTCGTATCTTTCTAACTTAATATCTCGGTGTAGGACGAAGGTAATGGGAAACAAAGTGTCCCTCGCGGGGCTATCCAGCAGGCGGTCAGCGAGTACATTAAAGCGGCCTCTCAATTCGGCGTAAACATCGCGAATCGACAACCATATATCTATTTCGCGGGTGCGCATCCAAACAATGTGGAACAAGCTGTATTGGACGCTGTTAGAACTGCTGGCTTCTCGAAAGCGAAACCACATCAGTTCATTCTGACTTTCGTAAGTGTGATAGGCACAATTGGAAGGCGGAGCTAATTGTTGGGAACACAGTCCGATAAGACAAGTTCTAACATCTATAATGCCGTGAAGACGCTATGTGATCTGAAGATGGGTTTACCATGCGAAAATCTCAGTCTACGTGAGCCTCTTCATCTTGCTTCATTCTATAACGATCTGAACGATCTTGAAACACCAGAGAAAGCCCTCGGCGCGAAACCTTCGTACTGGAGCAATGTGGCTCCTAAGATCAACTTCAAGCTCGGAGGTGTTAATCAGACTATTGATGGCGATCCGCCTGGTTTCAAGCAGTTCCCTACAATCGTTTTCGGCGCCGAGTAAGTTCACTTTCCTCGCATACCAACTCAGATAAGCTGACACTGGCTGGCTTCGCAGCGTCACTCACCCAGCTGGTTTCTCGATGGCGCCTTCCATCGCAGCTATCATCGGGTCTCACGATCTACGAGCAGCCGAGTATAGCGCAGAGATCCGACTTCAGCTAGCTCGCCAAGAGATCGTAAGTACCCATATCACTGTATATTTGCTTCAAAGCTGATGTGAAAAGACAGATCACCGACCTCGAAAGCGCTTCTCTCGCTTTGATGATGAAGTTCTCGAGAATGACGAAGCAGAAGCCTGCGCGAGTCATCTTCTTCAGAGATGGAGTATCGGAAGGACAGTTCGATCAAGTCTGCAATGAGGAGATTCCTGCTTTAAAGCGTGAGTGAATTGTTCGTTCCCTGGCGGAAAAGGGCTGATGAAGGGCTGCTGTAGGTGCTATGGCTCAGATCCCTGGTACGAAGCCTACTCTCACCTACATTATCTGCGGAAAGAGGCACCACGTTAGGTGAATTTCCTCAATTTAAAGACAAAGCTGCGAATATAAGGCTTACAACGACTTAAAGGTTCTTCCCAAACCCGAACAGTCCGCAAGATGCAGACAGATCAGGCAATGTCAAGGCAGGCATGTGTGTTGACTCTGACATCACTCTACCATATGGCCAGGACTGGTATCTCGTATCTCACGGCGGCCTTCTTGGAACGTCAAGACCATGCCACTATTCAGTCCTTGTTGATGAAGCGAAGATGGGTCCGGACGCTTTGCAAGCTCTCTGCTTCTATATGGCGCACCTCTACCCTCGATCGACTAGATCCGTATCTATCCCTACTCCTGCCTAGTACGTATGTCCATCGAAGATAGGTCGACTAGCAAGCTGACGTGGGACTTATCGCCTGGCTCATCATGCTGCTACTCGAGCTAGGATCCATCTAGGTCCCGACCCTGATGAGGACAATGTCTCTTCGGTCGGCGAAAAGAAGAAGAGTGAGCATACTTGCGCACCAGGCTAGGTGTCCTGCTGATCATACGTTACAGCCCGAGACGAGATGGAGGAGTACAAGCAAGAGAAACTTCAGCAAGCGCTCGGAAGATTCAGAACAGTTACCGGTCCTCTAGCAGATGTGAGTGTTCACCTTGCTGCCATCAACATTCGCTGATGCCGTGCATAGACTATGTACTACATGTGAGCCGCTCACATCGAAAGACAGCCTCCAACCTCAGCGATGCACTCCCTGTCTTGCACTGGCAGCTCGAGAAGATGTCAGGCTCAATTTGGTTCACGATAACTCTATCTCAGGTGTCAAAATCAGTATGCAACTTTACTCCTCAGTCTCTATCACCTGTAGCGATAGCCACCGATCTACAACTGCAATGCCAAACCCGTATTAATAGTAAGAGGCCTAGTAAGCACAACAGAGACTTTGCTTTAGGGGAAAAGCTATCAAGGCGCAAAATGTATGAGGGCAGAATGCGAGAAAGCGAATCATGTACACAGATAGCCTAATGCGCTCAGCGCATAGATAGAATATTAGTAGCTCGACCTGCAGCTGGACGTCTTGCAGTCTGGAAATTTGTATACGAACCGACGTTGGCCTGACGAGGCGTCGGCGACAGTGGTCTGTTCTCATCTACTGGCGCTTGACGCACAGCACGGATATCTGCCAGAGCTACCCTTGTAGGCGTACTGTGCGTTGGCGCGACAGCTGAGATCGGTGTAGCTGGAGGAGCCACCTCAGGCTGCCTGAGCTTGTCGATAGACTTCTTCTCTTGCAGAACGTTATCACTGAGCTTGTTCACGTCTCGTACGCCGAGCACATTGGCAGGCTCCGGCCGCTCACTCGTCCTTTGATTCTCCATGAACCCATCGAGAGCGTTCACAGAACCAGTCCAGCTGTTTCTGTTGCTCTGTATCATGTTTCTGAAGCCTAAGCTGGTGATGCTACCGATCGTGTCTGATCTCGATAGATTGAAAGTCATGTCTCCGGAAGAAGTTGCGGATGCTCGCGAAGAGGGTCGAAGCATCAGGTCTGAGCTGAAGGAAGAGCGACGAGACACCACTCGAGGGACTCGGTATGCCATAGAGACGGTGCCCACTTCGTCGGTTTCTTGGGCTTCTTCAGCAGGCTTGCTGCGGAGAATGATGCTTGGGCGGCTTTGATCGCTCGCTGTAGTATTGGCGTATGGGTAGGGAGACTCGGATATAGCCGCCGGTGTAGAAGGTGATAGCATCCTAGGCGAATGCGAATCGGACAGCACCTGCATAGTATCAAGTACATCAGCCGGCCCGGCCTTACAAATGGATGTGTACTCACCTCGAGCCTGCTATCTTCTAGAGGCGTCTCATCTTCAGCATCCTCATTGATGTCCAGCGAAGACCGAGGAGCACCGGGAGAAGCAACCTCTGCTGGCTCAGGCATAGGATCTTCCTCTTCTTCCTTGGCTTCGACTGCTGGTGATAGCTGCCTTCGCAGTGCTCGTCTTGTTACGAAAGCATCATTAATGACAGGAGTCTGTAGATTTGCATCGTCTATGTCGGTAATAGCGTTCGACGCGGCCGGCATAGCTGTGCGTGAGCGTCTTCGGAGATGTCGCTTCGAGTTGTCTGCTCCCTCTTTGCCTAGTTCCAAGCCAGACGATGCAGCAACAGGCGCCTCGTCTACCGCCTTGTCGCACTTGGTGAAGTGGGATTGATGTTGCGAAATAGAGATCTTGAGGTCTGGCTTGCGCTTCTTGACAGAAGAAGTAGAAGATTCAGGTGTCGCAGGCTGCTTCTTCCTGGACCAGGCAGCGCGGGTTAATCCGGATGACTCGCCAATCTTGATACCGGGTACCAAGTTGGTCAACAGAGAAGCCGTCAAGCCATCCATAGGGTTGTGAAGACTCTGCCTCTTGACAAGGACACCGTCTTCAGACACGGCATCGCTTCTCGAGCTCTTCTGAGAAGAAGGAGTAACAGGCGCGGATCTCCGCCTATCTTGCTTGCTACTGCTGGTAGTTGAAATGACGGATCGTCTAGAATGCATAGAAGGAGCTGGAGAAGGTGTCTTGCGATCCGCCTCTTGCAACATCTGAAGTGTGATAGCGTTCGCATCTTTGAAGCCTAGAATAGACCTTCTTGAGCGCGGGCTAGATATCTCCTTCTCGTCGTCGGTCTTTCGACCAGCACTCAAAGCAGTCAAAGTGCTGCTCCGCTTGCGGTTCAAGCTCTCTCGATTAAGGCTGAGAACCTTTGCGTCAATGACACGTAGCGCATGAAAGCAAGATCACTTACGAGAACGAGTTCAGTTTTCTAGCTTCTTTCTTCTGCCAGTCCTCATCATTTCCAGCTGCTACTTCCATCTCTGAAGCTTCCCAGCCACTATTAGGCTGAGGGGACGGACTGCTTCTTCCGATAATCTGCAGCTTCGGATGAGGTGCAGCCATACTAAACAATCTTGCTAGTTGGCTGGTCGGAGCGTCTGTAGTATCAAACGAATGTCGAACAAGGCCTGGCGGAGGATTGGAGAAGGCAGCTATAGAAGCTAGTGAGCTGGAAGAGGTAGAGTCATTTGACGAAGACGTGCGATGCTGTGTAGTATTGTTCTTTGGTTGACCGGCCGCCGAGGCACTTTGGCCTGATGTTGCGGAAGTAGGCTGGATCGGAGATTGAGGTTGGCTGCCTACTGTGTTTGCACTGAGCGGGAAAGGAGTGTTTGTTCGAGAATCGAGGTGCTCGAACGCTACAGCTGAGCTTGACGACATAAGCGGCGCCAGATCTCGCTTGAACCAGAAACCATCAGCCACGATGGTTTGCAGAGCCAGCAGAGGGCCAGGTCTGTGTAGCAATATGTTCAGCCGCCAGCTCTATCAGTTGGACGAACACATTGCAACCTACATAGTAATGCCGATGGCGACCATGAGCGCTGCATAGAAGGGTGCTGCAGATGCTGGATTATGGATCTTGTAAACTAAGAAAGGAATAACGCAGATCCAGTTCGTGATACAGCTGACAAGATGACCACCCATTCTTGCGCTCGCTTTTCTAGCCTCCTTCCTGCTAAGACCAGCATTTCTTCCGTTTTGCAGCCTTTGGGCCGACAAGAAGCTAGATACGCCGGGTCTACTATGATGCTGATCTGTGCTGCTGGAGTCGGTGGACATGTAGCTTCCCATACTAGGTCGAGGCTCATCTGTCGATATTCTGAGATTTGAGAAGTTGGTCATTCTGGACAACGCGCCAAAGCGTTCCATGAAAGACGGAGCTGGGGAGACTGCTCGAGCCTGAGCTTCTTGAGTGAATGTAATAGAACGAGGAGTAAGTGCAACAGGTTGTAACTCTGCCTGAGAGTTTGAAGAAGCTCGAAAATGGCCATATCGCGAAGTCGTGGTGGGATCGTGAGCGAGGAAGCCGTAGGGTGTGTTAGTCTCGTTAGATCGACGATGTCGTTCGGATGAGTGAGAAGGTCGTGCATGTCTTTCGCTTGTCGTAGATGGACGCGGCCCAGCTGGAAAGCGGGTGGTGGAGGCTGATCGACGATGAATAGAAGCGGAAACAGTGTTCGCCGCGGAACTGGCTTTCGCAAGGAGGAATGTCTTGCTAATGAGCCAGCGATTCGTCTTAAGTGGTGGTAAAACAGGTGGCTGATCGTTGTTCTCTTGCTGTCGCCTCTGCTCATCCTGCTCGCGTTGCTGGTCGAGCATATGTTCGGCATATGCCTGCTTCTCTTCCTTGATCACTCGCTGCCGCTGCATTTGAGCTTTTAGAGTGTCTCTTCGCACGCGAAAGACAGCTAGCAGAAGCCTTCCGAAGCATAATGAGCAGACCACGAGCAGTAAGACCTGTACGCCCAGTATAACTTCCCAGACGGTTCTCGACGTAGCAGGCGCCACGTAGGCCAAAGAAACCATGACGGCTGAAAACATGTTTTAGTTCGATGGTATAGCGGGTCGTGTCGAGAGGTCTTACCGAGCAGTATCGCAGATGGAATCCAGACAATGATGTCGAATCGACCAAGGTCGACCACCTTGCCGCGAATGACATTGAAGTATGATAGGACGCCGACAACAAGAAGAATTGTAGGACGAGCGCATATGGCAAAAGCCATTCTTGCTGGCGAGTTGGGAGATCCAGATGCGAGTGCGACTACTTCCCATAACCAGACTGCACATGCTGCCAGGTCGACGAAGGCTGATGCGACAACTACGATCAGCAAGCGAAAAGAAAGACAGGCCATGGAGAGCAGCTTACCTAGCCAGCAATGGAAGCGTTGTGCGGATCTGAGCTTCTTCTTCTGTCCCTGCTGGATAGCATATCCGAATACAGGCAGCGGGGTCACAGGGCGAGAGTGTCTTGAAAGAATGTGAGGTGGGATCAGAGGAAGCAGCGTTCGCAATATCACGAAAAGGGTCGCTATAAAACTGCAAGAACATCAACGCAAAGACAGCATATCAGCGTCAGTCCATATCAACACAGAATTCTTGCACTCGAAAAAGGTGGATGTTGAAATCGCAGCGTACGAAAGCAAGACGAGGGCCAGAGTCGCGCTGAGAAGGGTCGAAGTGGCCAGCACCGTCATTGTTCGTCGTCGTCGTTCGTCAGTCTCGTACAAGTTGCTAAAAGGTCAAGAAGATGCCTTTTTCTCGCGCTGCAAAACAGTAAACATGTTTGGGCAGCCTTGACGTTGATCGTTTTTCGGTGCTGTTCCGCAGAGCCTGACGGCGGGACAAGTAGTCGCGTAGATTGAGTAGACAGCATCGATACGTTCATCAGAGCTGGTATCTCGTTGCGATCCAGCTTCCCTGAGAAGGTCATCTGGTCGGGGAGTCGCGGTTGGGCGAAGGAAAGAGCCGCAATGTCGCAAGGCACTCCGAACATAGTAATTAGGCTTCCCGTTCTTCAACCAGTTGATACATTCTAGCATTACCACATGCTAGCCTAGCTCTACGCTTTTGCATGTAAAGTCCGCTGCCATTGGCGATGTGCACCACTCTGCCGTTCGACGAGGGCTCATCGTCTAGACATGGGTGATCTCTCCCTTCTCCAGTCGCTCCTTCGACATAGCAGCGATGATAGCAGCCCCGACACCCGATCCATCCTCAGCATGGTAAGTCTCGATGAGTTTACCTTTTTCGCCGAAGATATCGACGAGAGCGTCTTGAATCCTCTCTGGGAAGTGTGGGTATTGCTTGTATAGAGACCCATCGGTCGCAACACCGCAACCACCGGATTCAAGGTAGCCGCACTTAGATACGATAGCAGCGATTCCACAGGCTGACAGACGGGCAGCTCTGGTACCGATCAGGATAGCTAGTCGCTTGAAGAACTTGCGCTCTTCAGAGTTGGTTTCAATGCCGAAGAAGTGGGAGAATAGGCCGATGACAGTGAGCTGGTCATCAGTCAGATCGCTATCGACACAGGCTCATTAGCATCTCCCACGCGTCCTTCAGCGTACAGTAGTACTCACGCTTCAATAAGGGAGACGAAAGCGGTATCGAAGCTGAAGGGCTTCTCGAGCTTGTAGCAGTTCTGTCCGACAAATAGGATACCCTCCTCGATCATCTCCATCATGACCAGACGGAAGACCTCTCCAAGGTAGAGACCAGCAATCATCTTCTCGAATGCTTGCTCGCCAGGCTTGTTGGATGTTTCGTCAATTGTGATATCATACTTGGTTCGCGGTAGGTATTCGTTGGTACCGGAGTCGAAACTGGCATGACAGGTGTCAGCTGAAGATCGCAGATCTGCGGCCATGCAGACTCACGCTCCCCACTCGCAGTTTATAGCGAGTTCCATTTCAGGTGGAAGGTTGAGGTGAGCGATTTTAGGGATGTTCTTGACTTTCTCAGAGTAAGCAGCGTTACATCCAGTTCCGAAGATGATACCAATCTTTGTGCGTTCATCCACGTATCGGGAGGCCATCAATGTTCCGGTCGTGTCGTTGATACAGGCTGTGATTTGGACTGGTACGTTCTATCATTCAAGCATAGTCAGTATCTGCAGCAATCACACAAACAGGACGTAAGGCTCACGTTTTTGTCTAGAGATTTGCGGAACATGGCTACTACATCGTTGCCTTCGACACCTGCTGCTCCGAAACCCTTGGTCCATCGCAGAAGGTTTGCATGGTCAATGCGGTCTTGTCTGTATGATACAGTCAGAATAGAAGAGCATCGAATATATAGTGTTGATACCCACATGCAGGGGTAGCTGAAGGTAAAGCCAAGCGAGATGTCCTTGTCCAGCAAGACGGTGCCATCTTCATTTTCATAGTGGTCTTTGATGAAAGAAGCCAAGCACTCTGCACAGAAGTCGACTTAACAGAACTTTAGATATGTCGCTATCGCTGGCGACTTCAAGGGTAACTTACATAGGGCCTGTCCGTCTCCCAATTTCTGCTCATCGGTGAGCTTGTACTTCGATTGCGTGATTGCGAACTTTCCATCTCCTTCTAGTTCCACCTCGCACACGCGCAGGTTGGTACCGCCTAGATCGACAGCGAGGTACGATCCAGTCTCTTTTCCGCTTGGCCAGTCAAACACCCAGGTTGGGATCATCGGCTGAGACGTTCGCAGAGCGCATCAGTCAGGATATATGTGACTGTGAAGCGCGAGTTGTCACTTACAACCATCTCTCCGGCTTTCTCGAGACCTCCCTCGAGAACATCGATGAATCCGTCAACGATCTTGCGCATTCGCTGAGGAGTGATCGCGAATTGGTGTTCAAGCTTCTTGAGCTGCTTGTCTATGCCCTTCTTCTCCTCAGACTCGGCAGCCGCAGCGGTCCTGGTAGATAGGGGTAAGTCATGAAGTGGAGGCATACATCAGCTTAGCTCGTAGCAGACGCATCGTAGTGACCACCTTCGACTGACATAGTAAAGCTGCCTCTGGAGCCACGACCCATGCTCTGTCTTCGTTGGGAGACGCTGCCTTGACGGTACTAGTGATTATAAGAGCACGTCAGCTCAGGACAGCCATTCCCTGACCGCCAGTAGCCTGTATGCTACGCACATTCGAAGGTGTGTCCATCTGGACGACCTTGGGGTCGGTTTTGGCCTGATCGATGCTAGTCATGGCAGTCAGACGACTGGCCATACCGCCTGAGGGTCGGCCTGTACATCAGGAGCATATTGTATCAGCATTGATAGCATTTGCGACTGTTCTTGCTCGATTTCTGGCATTTTGAGCTTGCAGCTTGTTTGGATGAGGTCACATACGAGAGCTCGCAGCGCTCCCTCGACGAGACGGCACCGTGGAAGAGGGATTCGACATGTTCGTAGCCTGCTTCAGTGCTTGCGTATGTGTCTGAATTCCGAGATCGTTTTGGCGAAAGGCACAACTTGAGTGTGCAAAGCTCGGTTAGCCTTGTCCCGGTTGAGGTGTCTCGCTATGGTCAGCAGAATAATGCAGTTGCAACATGGAACTCATTGTAACGCTTATATCCGACGCCGTTCATGCTGAAGATGCTTCCTAAATACAATGCCCTATCGACCACATAATGCGTTTTGTTCTTTTCTTCGAGAACTGCTGATACCGCTCGCCTCTCTGACTGACGCTTACACCTTCTCTGTATCGTCTACATCCCGTACCTCTGGAGGCGGCAGAGCCTTCAGGACATGAGACGAACCTGCATTATTCTTTTCGAACAGGCTGTCAATCTCTTCGAGCGAGAGACCCTTTGTCTCAGGGTAGAAGATGTACCTATTCATATCGAAGCAGTATCAGTACCGGGCTCATTGCCTTTAAGATCTCAAGCGATGGCAACTCACATAACAGGAACGAAGGAGGCGTTGAAGATAGCGAAGATGATGTATGTCCTCCAGCCGATATTTGTGATGGCGATGGGGAAAATCTTGACACTGGTTAGAGTGAGAGGCGGAACGATCAGCATTTTCGCTCGGGAAAGACGGTGATCGGCAAGCATTGCTGCATAGTGGGCGCCTCCCAGTGCATCGATAGGTGTAACTCACACTGCGAAGTTGATGATCCAGTTGCAGAAGGTCGCCAGGGCAGTTCCCTTCGCGCGGACTGGACAAAAGGCGGTAAAGTCAGCCAAAGATCGTCGAGATGGATTGAAATGACTGCTCGTGCTCACTTCTCAGAGGAAGGATCTCGGGAGGGTATACCCACACCGTTGCTTGGAATCCAGTAGTAAAGGAGCCTATTAGGGGAAGCAAAAGAGGAAAATCGTTAGCAAAAGCTCCGGAATATAGCGGAGACCCGCGCTGTATAGTCATGCTGTGTGCCAGCACAGTGGCTTACCTAGATAAAGGAAAGCCATACTAAAGAAAGACAGAAATCCCAAAATTTAGCGGAAGCTCTGAAAGTCGGCGAGTTGTGGTGCGACCGTCCGCAGATGCAGAAACTCACACTACAGCTGCGATGCCGCATCCATGCTGATTGGCTGCTCCCATATCGACTTGACGGACAAGGCCGGTCATCGCTGCGAAGATAGCTGCCATGAAGGCAACGGAGCCAATGAGCAGGGGGCGACGTCCAAGGGTGTCAATGAGGAGCCAGGGAATGAATGATGCTACGAAGAACCAAGTGAAGAGGATTCCGGAAAGCAGCGAAGCCATGTGCCCATCCAGTCCAAGAGAGTTCGAGAATAGGAAGACAGCGTAGCTGAAGAGTGATGTTCTCGTTAGCTTTTTATCATGGATGTGTCAGGTCGAGGGGACTAACTAGATGATGGCATTGATGCCTCCTAGTTGCTGGAAGAACTGAACTGAGCAGGCGATAAGGAGACGGCGTCTGCTACCGATGGAGTCGTTGGCAAAGAGAGCGCCCCAGCCCTTGACAGCTTGCTGGTTCTCGTACTCGACGGCGTTGACAATCTCGGAAAGGCGCTCCTTCGCTAGTGCCGGCGAATCATTTTTGGCGAGCTTCTGAAGGACCTGCTCAGCTTCTTCGTAGCGACCGTGGTTGACGAGCCATCTCGGAGATTCGAGCACAATAAGGGAGAGAACGAAGATGGGAATGATGATGCCTAGTTGCAAGGCGATCGGGAATCTCCATGCAAAGCTGGACTTTGAATTTTGAGTGCATGCATAGTCCACCCAGTAGCTGATGAAAATGCCGAAGTTGAGAGTCGATAGTTGCGCACAGACGTAACGACCGCGGCTAGCCTTTGGGCTGACTTCTGCTTGAAGAACCGGTGCAGTCGAATTGATGATGCCCATACCGACACCCGAAATCTGTAGGCGGATAGGAAAAATGTCAGCAGGCATTCTGGGACGCTTCTTGCGATTGCGACTTACCACGCGAGCAGCTATCATCTGTCCACGACCGAAAGGAGTGGCCTGAAGTACTGCGCCGACAATCATGATCAAGGCACCGAGAGACAGAGACTTCTTGCGGCCCAGTCGTTCACCAACGGCAACCGCCGTAAGAGCACCGATAGCAGCTCCGACCTCGTAAATCGAGACGACTAGAATTGACAAGCGTGTCAGCAGTGGTCTACCAGGGCGAGGGTAAGGGGAGAAGCGGACTAGTGGAAAGCATGCCGGGATCAGTATCAGTCTTGAAGGTAGCGTTCCAGTCCGGAGTGTTGGTGAGACCTCCAATGACTCCATTATCGTAACCACTGATGTGAAAGTCTCAGCATGAAGGACTAGCCTGAAAGCTCAGGTCACTCACATCAAGCAGAAGGAAAGAGCCGTCAAGGCGGAGATCATATAAAGCTGGGCGCTCATCTTGCCTGCCTTGAATAATGAGTGGATGTGAGTAACAAGCTTGGGGATAAGGAAGAGAAGAGTGAGGAGCGCCAGGCGCGTTTAGTATCAGCACTGAAATGACAGATGTTTCGGTTGCAAACGGATTTGTCCTTGACAGGTGTCATGCAACGGTCCGAGGAATCATGATGGATTATTCTGGGAAAGTCCTAAAGCAGCCGTTAAATTCCTGCACATTGCACCAGGCTGTTTACGGGATTATCGCAGTCTGGAAGGAGACTTCCTTTGCTCGCATAGCATTTTGATGTTGGAATCGTTCTAGACCTTTACCCAGCTGCGTATCCTCAAAAGGCCTGAAGCAACCGGTCATCGATGTGGACGTGTTGAGTCCTGACCTGACGGGCTGACAGCATCGACGTACTTCCTCCAATCATGCTGCCTCCTCCTCCAGTCCTGCCCTGGCCATTTTCTCGCTCTGCTGACAAGGGCATACGAGGATTCCAGAGTAGCCAGCAAGCCCTGGATGATGACAGCCAGTCACCTTTCGTCAAGTATGATGCTTCGTTCGATGAGATACTCGGTCCAGACTGCAAGCTAGAGCTGGTTCAAGAGAAAGATTGGGCTTGGGCGCATGAAGCCGGCGTATACATACCATCTCGCAACTCCATCTTCGTCACAAGCAATATCCTCAAAGATCAATCAGAAGAAAGGATAGTCATCTCCGAAGTTTCTCTGTCGGATCATAGCGTCATCCACTATATGAACGCAGACATACCTATCCGCATGGCGAACGGCGGGACGAACTACAAGGACGGCATTCTCTTCTGCGAACAAGGCTTCCAAGCACAATGCCCTAGCAGCCTCACCTATGTCAGCTTCAGCGAACAGAAAGGAAAGTTCAAGAGCCAGCCCATCATCAATAACTTCCACGGACGAGCATTCAATTCGCTCAACGATGTAGTCGTTCACGCGAAGAGCGGTACATTATGGTTCACCGATCCTAACTGTAAGAGCTGAAGTCTCGTGGAAGGCATCGCTAGCCCGCTGATGATTGACTATATCAGATGGACACGAACAAAACTTCAAGCCATCACCTGAGCTGCCATGTCAGGCATACTCTTTCAATCCCTCCACGAATACTATACGAGTTGTTGCGAATGGCATCCCGAAATGCAATGGAATAGCCTTCTCACCTGATTGGCAGACTTGCTATATCACGGACACCTCGTATATCAGCGGGACAGGGAAGAAGGATCCACAGAAGGGTGGTTGGATGTGAGCCTAGAAGCTTAGGACAGGTCATTCGGGTGCTGACGTACATTGCTCAGCTACGCATTTGACGTCCGATACGAGAATGAGATGCCGATAGCGCTACAAAACAAGCGCATTTTTGCATTCACAGATGCAGGCGCTCCTGATGGAATCAAGTGCGATATTCAGGGGAATGTCTTTGCCGGATGCTTCGATGGTGTTCACGTAGGTCGCTCTTCGACTCGCTATATGAGCACATGGAAGCTTACCAATGCCTCTGCAGGTCTGGAGTCCGTACGGTCAGCTTGTTGGCAAGATTATCCTGCCAAATAATGATGGCTGCGCGAATCTGGTCTTCGGTCCTCCAGGCAGTCTGTACATCATGGCAGAGAAGCGTTTGTATAGAGCTACATTAGCTGCCGAGGGCAATGGGGTTAAGGACCTTTGATGTATGCAGAATCAAAGAGAATGTCAGACAGTCCCGATTGGCTCGCGACTCGATGAACTCAAGGCCAGTGACCTCTGGTCTATCGATGCATTGCCGGAGCGTAGCTGCAGAGTGCAGTGTACATCGTAGACAAAAGGTTCCTCGAAGAATCACTGACAGCGCCCCATCATCTACTCTGGCCGTTCTACCAACCCCATGGCCGATGTTTTCCGTCTATGCCGCGCTCTGCGTTCATCCGGTTGAGGGAATCAAACGGATCGAATGCGCCTTTCTGCACTTCACGGTGTGGAGGAATCACTGTCACACCTTCATATTCCCTTAAGCTTGGAAAAATTGTAGGGTCCAGCAAGCCCCGCAGTCCTGTAAAGAATGCCAATTCGTGAACCGCGTCCTCACAGCGGTACCGCACCGTGCGCAAATGGGGCGCTACCAGTGTCCGCAGGAATTCGAATGTCATTTCCGCTGATTTGCCTGCCTGGCACTGAAACCACAATGTTCGCAGCTCGGGAAGTCTTGCTGATACGATTGAAGGTAGCTCCGTAACGTATTCTGCCTTTATATTAAAATTCAAGGTTTTCAGGACTGGCGCTAGACAGTTGACCAAGAAGGGCAACGATCGGGCACCATCCTCGTCCATGTGACTGCGTCCGCAAGTGAGATTTATGTCCAGCGACACAGCCCGCCGAGCGAAAGCGGCTATAATTTCCTCCATCTCTTTAGCGAAGGCTGCCTCTGAGCCATGCGATCTGCCGCTTTCGTGGGTTTGTATCGTGACGCTCTTTAATACCGGCAACTCCAACCCCAAAATGAAGCGCAGCGGGTCGGTTAAAGCGAACGCTTCCCGCTCGACCGTGTACATGGACGTGAGGCGGGGTGCAGAGATAGAGGATAGTACCACAACCGATGGGCAGCGCAGGCTTAGCTCCTCCATCTCGGGATAAGTATTGCTGTGGGTAAAGAAGGCTTGGGCATCATCTGGACGCCATTCCGAGAAAGTGAAGCTCCGAACAGATGCCAGACAAGCCGACATTCCAGGTACAGCTCGAAGCTGATCTTTGTTTGTCTCGTCTCCCAGTGCAAGGGTTTCGACCTTGCTAAGGTCGAGGAAGCTACCAAGTATAGCCAGGTCTGCAGATGTGTCGATATCCAGCTCCCTCGGAGTCCACTTGGCTTCCAGTGCAAAGGAAGAGTCTATCTCTCTGATTGATATTTGATCTGTGTAGCAGTCTATGCATTTCGCCTGTAGGCGTAAGAAGGCGGGCGTTATTCCGGATTGAGGAGCAGCTCGCAAACACGCAAGGGACGCATCGTCGCTCAAGGAGATAGAGACCTCCAGCTCGATGGGAGCTTCGTGTAAGATACGGTTTAGGGAAACGAAGACGGCGAAATAATCGGCAGGTCCTGTAAGCGGTACGCGTGGGGCCACATCGTTTTTGGGCGGCCGCCAGCAGTTGCAATCGATCCAGACATTAATGCGCTTGAGATTGGTGAAGCTGGCGATGGCTACCAGATGATGCAGGTCTTCCGTTACGTCCAGCGACTCGGCAGAGCGTGCGAAGAACTCGATTTCCAAAGTGCGGATCCGCGACCGCACTGCTGCAGGACAAGTCGACAGATTTCGATTCCGCCAGCGGTCACTGGCTCGATGAGAAAGCCTCGTGAAGAGCAGATCAGACTGCAGCCAACCTTGCGAATTAGCACTGCTTGGATCGCAATATTGGAATTTGACGTACCGCTACCTCATGAAGCATACCTCGTTTCGCATCAGCTATTCTGATTGTCTCCAGAGTCGGCTTGCTGCAGTGCCATAGGATCTCATGCAGAAGTTCCTTGGGTAGGTTTGCATTCGCCATGTTGCGCTATACGTTCGTGGATACCAATATAGAGGAAGGGTAGGCTGGACAGTTGGCTGCGTGTCGTCCAGCTACAGATGCGGAAGCTCTTCGCGGTATCGCCTTCTCAAATTTCGATAGGTGCAAAGAAGAAGCCAAAGCCGACAAACCCGCTCATGCCATACTGAAGCTATTGCCCGAAAGCAAGCTGCAATCAGCTTAAGGGTAAGGGTAAGATAACCTTCTGCAACAATACTGTCATGCGGAAGTCCTCGGTCCTTGAGGCAGTCTTTACATCATATGGCGAGAAGCGGCTTTTGCCTAGAGCTACCCAGAATCGCCAATGAACTTACAGTCAGTACCTATATTTGCACGTCGGCATACTGGGGCGCTCCTGCGTTTTTCACCGGCTCGCTCGATCTCGATAGAGTCCTGCTCATGCTGCCGCTGTGTGAAAGTAGCGTACGTGCATATAGGCTGCGGCCTACTCTATAACCCAAGTTATGAGCACATTGCAGCTCTCATCCGCTGGTAATTTGCTTATTTGAAGGTGTCGACGCCTGCTATCCCATATCTGCTCTTTAAATCACGAAAAGAGGCACACATTTTGAACAAGCCTGGTTCCATCCGAGTCTTGAGCTTAATGATGTCCCCGGTACAGTCCAGCAAGCTGGGAAAGGCCGCAGACTCTAGCACAGCTCGCATTCCCGCAAAAAATGCCGAGCACTCGGCCTGAACGCCCTTGCGAATGAACGAATAGCGCATGAAAATAAGAGAAGGGGCCGACAAGATTCCGAGGAAGTCGAAGATCCACGCTGTCGATTCGCCACCCTCGCACGAGAAGTCCATTGTTTCCAGCCTGGTAAGTGCCACGGGATTGATTGACGAAAGTTGGGGCGTCGCAGTGGCTCTGATATGAAGATCGAGGCTCACGAGGACTGGTGCTAGGCAGCGAACCAGTGCTTCCACGGGAACAGAGTTCTGCCCGTAAGACGGAGTGTAGGTGTTCCAGTCCAAGTGAACGTCCAACACTATCTTGCGAAGTTGCAAGGCCGGTAGGATCTCGCCCATATGCTCCGCTAAGTGGCCAGCGGGAACAACCTCGTCGGCAGGCTGCAACAAGTGAATTTGCATGTAATTCAACATTGGCAAGTCCTTCTTCAGAATATCCTGGAGAGCCTCGATGAGGTGAGTCACCGAGTAAACGGTTATGCACATTGATTGCAGGGTCGGTGCGTTAACAAGCGATAAGAGCGATGGACGCGACCACTCAAAATCTAATTCCCGAAGCTTTCGGAAAGTGGCGCTTTGCAAGAGGTGTGCGGCGGAGGAATCGAGCTGACGATTTGTATTCGGTCCCATACTAAGGTATTGAAGATTTTCCAGACAAGAAGATAGCCACGGAATATCCGAAATACGGTATTGTTGGACGTCGCTGCCGAATCCTAGTTTCTTGAGGTTTCTATGATCCACCAAAGAAGCGAGAAATGCCACGTCGGCGGACGTGTCAATTTCCAGTTCTCTTGGTGCCCATTTCGCTTTCGGCACGAAGCTGTCCTTTTGCTCGACTTCGTCCAATTGTCCCATACTGCAATCCCCGCAATTTGGCATCAGATTGAGAATATCCGGGGAGCAGCCTGATTCCATTGCGATTTGGAGACAGCCGAGCGACCAGGTGTCTGCCATGTTTATGCTGATCTCAAGTAACAGTGAAGACCCCTCGACGAGGCGCTTGAGGCGAGAGAAGGTTTCCAATATGTATTCGTGTGCTTCGGATGGTATAGCTGGTAGATCGTCATTTCCTGCCTCTTCCTCGTAACCATCAGGGCGGCGACAGTCAATGGAGA
Organism: Erythrobasidium yunnanense; assembly: GCA_001600175.1. Classification (NCBI taxonomy): domain Eukaryota; kingdom Fungi; phylum Basidiomycota; class Cystobasidiomycetes; order Erythrobasidiales; family Erythrobasidiaceae; genus Erythrobasidium; species Erythrobasidium yunnanense. Next base: position 2,980,344 of record BCJC01000002.1, read on the forward strand.
TGTTGATGCGTTTTAGGTTAGGGAACAATGGTGCGGCTGCCAGCGCCTGCAGCTCTTGCTCTGGCTCGTAATAGCCATGAGTTGTGAAGGCGAAGAACTCGATGCCTAGACATTGCACGAAGCGCGATACGGATTGTGGACATGTCGATAGATCCGGCTGGTCAATGCAGTACTCCTCGCGAAAGTCGAATTCCTTGAAGAGTTGACCGGACTGTGTAGCATCAATGTCAGTTATCGATTCGATGGCATCCTACACAACGTACTGCTGCATTATGTAAAGCGCCTCGTTTGGGATCGCACAGTCTGAGCTTCCTCAAAAGCAGCCTGCTGCAGTGTCGCATGATATTGTCCAGCACCTCGCGCGGCAGATTTGGCTGAACCATGGCGGACTGCGACTTGAGCTAGGATCGTAGAGGCAGGTAAAGCTGAATGCTAGCTGGAAGTGACACTTAAAGAAAGGAAAGCTGCTTGCGACCTGCTCGCGTCGAAGTCGAACGCTTCACGATAGGTCCCAGCGAAATCCCGCAAAGCGCGACGAGGGAGTCAAGACCCGCTGGCCAACGTGTCTCAAGATGCTGGGCTGCCTCGCAAACGATGAACTCCCTTGAACCTGTTGCTGGCTGAAGCCAAACCTGCGAACAGCGAACTGGCCTTCCGTTGTCACCTCGACGCTTGCAGAATCCGCGCCGAATGCGCAAAATCACAAAGTCGCGACGATGTTTTCTCCTCTCCTCTCCCCTCCACTCAGCGCTTTCCCTTGCATGCGGACGAGACCGACTGTGAGGTCGATTCCGCTAACGATCAACCCCAATACCATTGGCTTGCATGGCAGCGACTACAATCTGGCTCTGGGCTCATCCTAGATCGAGGCGCGTATCTTGCGCCTCTCCCCCCGTCACCAAGCTTATATTGCCTGACTCCGCTAGATCGACGCTCGTTGAGCGGTTCTTTCTCTCGCATCCGGACGTTCATGTGTCTCATGAGCCGCTCAGTAAGCAAAGACGGAGCAAACTCGTGTCTGCACATTACCGAGACTGCAACCAGCCGACTGCCATTTTTTCGGACCTGAGCACGTTTGCGTCCGCTACTCTAACGAAGAGTGCAAGAAAGGATGGCCTCACCTTGCAGACATCACCTTTGAAGGCCAATGGAAGGAGGCGACAACTCCTATCCAGGGCAAGAAACTCTGTTTCGTGAAAGACGTACGCAAGGCTACATCGATATCATCAGGCACTGACACCAAAACAGATGGCAGACATCATGTTTTCTTCCCGATGTTTACGCTGAAACGGCACGCAAGCCACCAGAAGAAGGCAATCCTACCTTGATACCCAAGAAGCTGCTTCTCGACCCGAACATTCAGCATATCTTCCTCATTCGCCCTCTGGAGGAAGCCTTCTCTTCTTACGAGAAGATTAATGCTAATCCGGTGATCGGTGACGGCTTCTTCAACCCAAAGAAGCTATGTGTGCGCGAGCTGCGTCGGCTGTTCGAGTATATAAGCCATGAGACTCCGGAAGATCAGCCTGGACCTATCGTCATACACTCTGATGATGTGCTGAATCATAAAGAGAAAGTTATCGCGTGGCTTTGCGAGCTTGGAAAGATCGAATATTCGCGAAGTATGCTGAGCTGGGAAGCCAAGGCGACGAATGCGGAGGAGGCTTTCGGAATACGCTGGAAAGGTGCGTGCTCTTCTCCATCGATGCAGCGATCACGCTTACATTCACCATCTGCAGGCTGGCGTGATTAGCAGCTCTGCTCCCTTTGCGACTGGGCCAGCTGACGGTGGTGTCATTTCACAGATGAGGATGCCTTGAATAGCACAGGTATCATTCGAGCAAGTCGGCGAGCAGAAATCAAACTGTCTGCCGAAGTCAGAACTGCTGTGGAGGAGAACAAAGAAGACTGGGAATGGCTAGCAGCGAGGGCACGTCGATTTGGCTAAGGTAGCAAAGAATAACTGCAGTAGTACATAGATACGCTTCTCACTCGGCCATACGGTTGTACTAGGCGTGATGTCTCTGGGGAACGGACATTATCCGCCATAGATTCTTGTCCTCGAAGCCGTATTCCAACGATATTCTATTCAGAGAGGCGCACATTTGGACCAGCTCCTCACAATCTGCGTCTTCGGTCGCGACATGAAGTAAGCCTGAAGATCTTTTGAGATTGGGCGAGACCTCCGGATTATGAATGCGGTGGAGCGCTTTGCTCGTTGCGGAGAAATCTTGTACATGAAAGCGGGTGACGAGGGAGAAGTGCCGCAGCAGGGGTGCGACCAGATCCTCCAAGTATAGCGTTACGCAATCGGCTGAGACTGGGCCAGAGGTGGTCATATCGAGTCTCTCTAGATTCGGAGCCTTAATGTGCCCATTCCACTTTATCTCGTCGTGGGAGAAAGTCCTCGACGAGATGAGTTCCATTTTCAGTCGTGACGTGACTGGAGAAATGCAGCGTAAGAGTGCCTCAAGGGATCGCACATCATCTATCCGATCGAATTGGTACTCTTCTAGCCTGAGTGACAGATCCAGCGAAATGCGCCTTTCCGCCAACCTCGCCAGCAATGCGGAGACTGTCTCGTGGATCGGGAGATTCCCACGGCCACGCCTTTCCTCCTGAACCTTGAATTTCATTCCTCTCAGTGCTGGCAAGTCGAATGACAATACCTCCGTCGCGGTCTTGGCCATGTCCAATGTAGACCATTCAAAGAGCTCGAGGAACCGGAGATTTGGAGCCACCATGGACGACAGCATGGAGGACTTGCAATCCGGAACGATCAATTCCTCCAGCTGAAGGAACACTTGCTCGTTTGGAAAAGGCCGTCTGCCACATAGATATACGTACGTCAACTTGCGGACTTTGGCCAGACAGGCCGATTGCCAAGCCGTTGGCTTGTGCCAGCCTTGTCGCTCAAGCGTGAGCTCCTCAACGTGATCGGGGTCGACCACTGTGCAGAGAAAGCGTGTGTCTCGAGGCTCGCTCACGCTGAACTTTTTTGGAGCCCATCGATTTAACGGAACGGAGTAGATGCCTTTGATGACCTCCGGCATCTCTCGCAGGCTGTACTTAACCCGCATGTAGGCTGGGGAGAGACCAGCTTCATGAAGCGCTTGAAGGATAGCGAGCCCAAGGGAATCCTGGACGTATAGGACCAGTCGCAGAATTCGATTCTCCGCGATCTCCTTGAGCTTGGAGAAGATGGGCTGAACCGCTTGCAACATTTGAAGCGTAGGCTTTGAAGGAAGTTGATCCTGACCAGGCCATCTCGCCTCGGGCTCGATGTACAGGGAGATAGTCTTGGCATTGACGAAAGTCTGAGCAGCCCTTGCTACTTGTAACTCATGCGCGAAGTCCAGCTCAATGTTGGGGATGTGGAAGAGCTCGATGCCGACTTGTCGCACAAACGTCTTGAGTGATCCTGGAAACGCAGGCAAGCGGGACTCCTTTTGCTTGTATCGATAGCGAAGATCTACTCTCTTGAATAGAATGCTCGACTGTACGAATTGCGCGAACTTGGTCAGATTGTTTACGTGGTTGTGAGGTTGCTTCTCGATACGTACAGCCGCATCGTGAAGTTTACCGCGGCCAACATCAGCCAGACGCAGTCTCTTGAGGATGTTCGTGCTGCAATGCTGAACGACTTGCTCGAGGATCTCCAGCGGAAAGTCCATGTCGCTGAACAGTTACGAGCTTGCTACCTTGCAGGCTCCCAGCGCGGTACTTGGAGAAGTGCGGGCTGTACGAAGAATCCTCTTGAGTTTCAAGCAACTTGCAACTGCTCTCATCCGAGATGGCGACCGGCACCAGTACGACATAGCAAGAGGTGTGATATCGAAATAACCCCGCGAAAAGCTACGTCCGCCGTGACATTTCGTGAGATCCAGGAAGGCTGTATTGGGGCGTAGCAACGCGCTTATAGACTAATAATACAACATATTCAGAGGTCTACCCGCAGACATCATACCGTCGTTGAGCTGGCGCTCTACGCGACAGGCTATCCGTACACAACATCGTGGCAGCCATGAATGCCACGCCGCTCCGCTAGCTCGCTCAGACCAGCGCACAAGCGAGTCGCGTCCCCTTTGCTTTTCTCCGATTCTTTAGAGTAGACATGGCCGAAGATCCCCCAAAGGGCTGGCCAGGCGTGTGCGTCCAAGATGCGGTGCAGAATCGGACTGATCGCTTCTGTGTTATCGATGTCCCGCAATGTGTATGAGCAGAGCTTGAGCTGCGGCGCGACCAGAGTATGTATGAGCCCGCACGCCCATTCCGCTTGCATTTGTCCTTGAGTAAACAGCGTTAAAGAAATCAGCTTCGGTGCTTCGATAGGGCCAGGGAACCATGCTCCTTTCGATGAGACAGTCATCGACGACTCGAGATGCACACTGAGCGACGACATGACCGGTGCAAAGGTATGTATGAGCGGCTCGTACAGAGCTGCGTCCATCCCTTCATCGTGAATGCGGCCACAGCTGAGTCTGACTTTCAGCGACACCTTCTTGCTATCGATTGCAGCTAGCAAAGCTTCGACCGGTTTTGGGTCGAATGGCAGGACCGGCCTACAGCGTACGCTTGCGGTGATATGCGTGAGGGAAGGCAATGCCATCTTCAGTAAGGCCGTGTAATTGTCGACCATTGATGCTACAGATTCTTCGCTTGTCGAGATTTGTCTAAGGTTTGGGGCAGTAATTGCGGATAGGGAGGACGCGCTGAGATTACAGATATCCAGCTTCCTTAGTCTAGGGAAGTCTGTTGTGATTGAGAGGAGGTCTTGCATTTCGCTTCCCCCGTAATCCAAGCTGCGAACCGAAGCTAGACAGGCTGACAGCCAAGCTACATCTGCTTCCCGTTTGTCTGGTGGGCAATTTCCTAGAATAAGTTCCTCGACTTTGCTCCCATCGACCAATTGCGAAACGAAAGGCACATCTTCCGACATTTCGACCTTCACCTTCTTTGGTGTCAATCGAGCGCCCGAAAGTTCGGAAGCCTGCCCTACTGTGACAGTCCTCCCATCGCTGTATTTTTGCAGCTTAAGGTGTGCAGGATTGAGACCAGACTCGTACAAGGCCTTCAAACATGCGAAGGAAAACGGGTTGGAGAGACTGATTGTAAGGTGGAGTGAAGAGGCGCTCTGCGTAAGGTTTTTGAGACCCTCAAAGACCGACAGGAATGTTGACGATTGAGCAGGATGAAGAGAGGCCTTCGGAATGGCGCTCTTATTGCCCCACGGGTGATGACAGTAAACTGAAACCAGCAGTTCCTTCACGTTTACAAAGGCCCTCGCAGCTCCTAGTGTCTGCACGTCTTGCGTGCAACCTGGCTCCAGGAATTGGTAAGAGAAGAGCTCGAAGCCCAGAGTACGAATGAGCGGCCGAATCCACTCTGGACAAGACGCTAGCTTGTTTGCAGGAGGGATGAAGGCATTGTCCGTCCACGCAGTTCACACGTCTTGAAGAGTAGAGCAGACTGCGCAGCGACAATTTCAGTACGACCAATCTGCCTTTGCGAGTACGGCTCAACACACGGCAGCATCGTGGAGTCTCCCTCTTTTCACGTCGGCAAGCCTAACCCTCCCTAGGACTAGATTGCTGCAGTGCTGAAGGATGCCATCAAGTACCTCGCGAGGTAAATCGACCATGTCGCGAATCAGAGATGGATCCCGGGGCCGACTTCGCTTGATCTTCGTTACTCAGRGGGGGGGGGGGGGGGGGCARMAAGGCCAMAAGCTGCAGGAGCAATGCGCTTAGGGGACCAGTTCTTGCAACAATTCTTTATCGGATGGTAGTCGATAAAAGCGAGACCGCAGAGAGGAACATGAAGGGCTCCTGACAAGCTTGAGGCATCTGCAAACCACAAGACTACGACAGACCTTCGATGATGTGACTGCCTGGAATCATCAAGGACAGCCAGCCTCCACGCGTTAACGGTATGAAAGACCGTCAGACTGATTGTCCGATGACGAGGCAGTAGGGCGTCTACCGTACAGCAGCCGAAGGTCAAAGCTCTGTTGCGGAATCCTGCTTTCTTTCTCGCTCTCTTGTCCTGTTCCCTCCGCTTCTCTTCTTGACCCTCATTCTCGCTAAGCAAGTCGTCCATCCTTCGGGTCTTCTATTCGCGTGCCTGCTGCTCACTCGAAGCCCTGCTACGCCCATCCATATGTCACCCACCACTATCTGGCTCTGGGCTCATCCCAGATCGAGGTGAGTCTCTGCGACTGCTTGCGATTCAAAGGCTTATCTGGCATGGTTCCCTCAGATCGACCCTGTTCGAGCGCTTCTTCCTACAGCATCCCGCATGCGATGTCCATCATGAGCCGCTGAGTAAGTAGCGGCGCTGCTTCATCGCATATAATGCTGACCCTGCCTATCAGCCGATGCATACTACATGGGTCCAGAAAGAACGAGCGTCCGCTTCTCTGAGGAAGAGATCACGAGAAGATGGCCTCACTTGGCAGACGCTACTTTCGAAGGTAGATGGAAGAAGGCAACTACGCCTAGCGAAGGCAAGAAGCTTTGCTTTGTCAAGGATGTGAGCTGCTCAGCTTTGAGAGCCAGAGATTCGATGACTGACTGGTCAAAAACAGATGGCAGAGATCATCTATCTGCCCACTCCTCATGCAGACACCGCTCGCAAGCCGCCTGAAGAGGGCAACCCAACCCTCATCCCGGAAAAAATGCTCATGGATCCAGCTATCATGCACGTCTTCCTGATCCGCAACTTAGAAGATGCCTTCTCCTCGTTCGAGAAGGTCAACAGCCAGCCTGTGGTTGGAGATGGTCATTTGAACGCGCAGAAGCTTGGTGTACACGAAATCCGCAGCCTCTATGACTTCATTGTCAGCAAGACGCCAGAGGGGCAAGCAAAGCCGATCATAGTCAACTCCGACGATCTCCTCGATAAGACCGAGGCAGTAGTTTCGACTATTTGCAAGCTTGGAGAACTCGAGTTCGATGCCAGCTTGCTAAAATGGGAGGCCAAGGCTGCCAACGCCGAGCAAGCTTTCGGTAAATGGAAAGGCTGGCGTGAGTGTACTGACGAGCATAATAAACGTCAATCGCTGACTTCAATATCCAGACGACGATGCTCTGGCTAGTACAGGAGTTGACAAGACGAAGCGTGGGCGGAAGCGAGTGATATCTGACCAAGTTAAGGCGGCCATCGAGGATTGTAGATCTGATTGGGACTGGCTAGCTTCGAAGGCACACCACTTCGGTTGAGACGTACGGCATTGGAGGTGAGAGGCCGGCTTCAAGCAGTTGGGTCTGGCTTCGTCGGGGTAGCTCTTGAAGAACGTCGCGTTGAACAAAATGCGTGTAACACAGCAGAACTTTGGGAGGAAAGAGAAGCGTTGTGCTTGCCAGAATAGGGGTCTTGCTTCGACCATCTACATGGATGCCGCCCAAGGATCGTGCTGAGATGGGCGCAGAAGCAGAGCATTTCGTGCTTGAGGACCACGAGCTGGACGACGAGGAGCGCGGACATTCGCAGCTGCGACCAGAACGAGAAAGCAACGACGACGATGACGGCTCGCCGGGATATGGAGGGAAAGCTGCCAGCGACAGAAGATATACCTACGATGAAGAAGACGATGCGGACGAAATCAAGGACGAGAAACGCTTCAAGTACTTTCAAGAGTTGCCAAATGCAAGAGATCTTAGGGATTCAAGGCCAAAGATACCGGGCGCCTTTCCTATAGCCAGCGGGCTGGCATTGCTAGTCTGCGTTGGCTATCTCATTGCATGGATATGCACGTCCATCACCCGCTACTCCCATGTCACGAAGGTGGGTGCCTTCAATGTCTCAGCGAACCTCCGCTAAAGCTACTCACATCAGGTCAATGTTATTCTGATGGTATCGGATGGCTTTGGTCCAGCTTCAGAGACTTTCGCACGAGAATACCTCCAATACCTCATCGAGAGCAACCATCCGAGTATACAGGCAGGCGGAAGATGGGCATCTCTTGTCCCCGAAGCAGGACCTACAGACTATCGCATGACTCTACCGCTGGACTCCATCTTGATTGGCTCCTCGCGTACAAGATCATCAGATTCTTTGGTCACAGATTCGGCTGCTGGCGCGACAGCCTTTTCGTGCGCACTCAAGACATACAATGGAGCGATAGGCGTAGAGCCTACCAAACGTGATCCATGTGGCACTGTCCTAGAAGCTGCCAAGCATCAAGGATATCAGACTGGCCTAGTCGTCACAAGCCGGATCACGCACGCAACTCCAGCTTCTTTCTATGCGCATGTACCGGACAGAGATATGGAAGCACGGATAGCGGAGCAGCTGGTTTTAGATCATCCTCTCGGTCAGCAAGTCGATCTCGCATTCGGAGGCGGACTCTGCTTCTTCCTCCCGAATACCTCCACTACATCATGCAGAGCCGACAACAAAGACCTGATAGAGGCAGCCAAAAACAAGCGAAACAATAATCCACGCCTTTCTGTTATTACCTCCAGGAAAGAATTCGATGACCTGCCTGCGGATGCTTCGAGTATAGGGACGATAGGGCTGTTCAACAGGGATCACATGGAGTATGAGGTAGACAGGCTAGCTATGAGCGAAATAGAAGAAGAAAGGGAACCTACATTGGCCGATATGGCTGAGAAAGCCATCAAGATCTTGCGAGCGACCGTCAGCCGATCGAACGCTCATGGCTTCTTCCTCATGATCGAAGGTGATCAAACTCAGACTCTTGCTAGACTCCAGCTGATGACCTTCTTTCAGGCTCGCGAATCGACATGGCAGGCCATTCGAACGATCCGGTTGGCCATATACACGAGATCCTCTCTTACCAAGCTACCGTACAGAAAGTCCAAGCACAAATCGACGAGATGAACGCAGCTGGCAACCCATCTCTTCTAATCAGCGTATCTGACCACGAAACAGGAGGGCTCAGCTTGGGGAGACAGCTAGATAACGAGGTCTACCCTACTTATGCATGGTATCCCGACGCTCTGGTCAATGGTACTCGAACGTCCGTCAAAGTGGCTCAAGCGATACGTGACCAAGCGGATACTATCGATATTGACGGCGTGCGGAGCCTGCTGCAGAATCAGCTGGGAGTCTCGGATGCCGATGATGAAGAGATTGCTGCGGTGCTGAAGGACAAGGACGATACAACACTTTGGTTCTTGGACCATACACTCAGCAAATTGACAAGTCGCCGAGCTCAAGTAGGCTGGTCAACGGAAGGCCACAGCGGTGTTGATGGTGAGCTTCTTTCCCCTGCAAAAGGAGTCAAAATTGCTTACCTCTCTCTAGTCAACCTGTATGGCTATCCAAGAGCGCTTGTCGCACCTTCTTTGGGAGGCAGCAGAGAGAACACCGAAGTAAGCGATGTCCGAAACAACAATTCCCATTGCTGCCTCTGACACTGCCGCTAGATCGGTGTCTTCATTGCAACGACGATGAAACTCAATCTGAAGCAAATTACTAAGTCACTGCAAAACAACATCAAGACTTGGTACGATAGTACTTCGGCGAAGCTAGATGGTCTGAGCGTAGATCGCGGGCATGGTACGGGAAGCGTAGCACACTACCATGGTGAACATCGTCATTAAGCAGTAGTTCGTGAGAAAATCGCAGTCTATGTTGTTGCGTCACAGCTAGCAGTATGCAGTCTTCGTTCAGTCGTTACAACCGAGCAGTATCGTACAAATGTAGCAAGCGAGTACCTCTGGAGATCCTAAGTAACTTTCATCTTGTCTGCATTGCCTCCGCAGTATCAGGCATCACGGACTCCAGCTGCCTCGTAAGCTTGTACAATTTTTGCCAGCTTCTTCTGTCGTACTCTCTCAAGGACCAGCTTCAGCGCTCGACTGTTCCTGTCCTGTATCACTTCCAAAAGTCCGACAGCCAGAGGCAGATGTACTGATGAGTATTCAGCTCAGCCCAGCCCTCCTTAAAAGATCCGAGACACTTACTCTTCGGCCCCACGTCTGAGTAACTTGGTTTCCGCGTAGGCAGGTCAAGCCTATAGCCGTTTAGGCCAGCGACGAGCGGGTCTTCCGAGTAGCGGTCATCGATCTCTGGGTAAACGAGTATCGCATCCACTGTATCGGGCGATACGAGCCGTTCGATGTATGGCACTGGACTGTTCAGCTTACTGCACAGCTCAACTAAATGCATGCCCTGACAAAACATGAAAACGCAGTTAGTTGTGCATTCACGACAAGTCATTGTCCTGACTCACACAGAATGCATTCAGCATAACCTTCTGCAGGGCTCGTTTGATGACTGTTTGCAGATTATACTCCTTCGACAGGTTGAGACCTGCCAGGTTCAGAGCGACTACAAGCTCGGTCGACGAGAGCCAAGGGTACGCCAGGAGGTGTATGATCGAGTCGAAGGTAATTCGTGCACTTATGAACTCGGGCTCTTGGCCTTTAGCTAGCGAAATCTTGTTCTTGAGGTGCAAGACTAGCCAGAAGGCATCGAGTTCGGGTTGTGACTTAACGAAAAGTGGACAGTCGTGAAATGATGATAGAAGCGAGTCACTAGGAGGCGGATCGTGTCTTTTGCGGCCCTCTCTACGAACGCGCTTGGACTTGTGCAAGACTTGCACATACCTGAAGTAGCAGGTCTCGAACTTCGGAGTCTCTTCCAATAGCCGCGTGCCCCGATACGAGCACAGCAGCAAAGTGATCATATCTCTGTGAGGCGGAGTGCCAATCAGCCAGTCATCCCTATTTGCGTGTTCATGCCTTACTTGTATACTGTGGCACGATCCGCGGCCTGTAGGAAAGCCCGCCAGTGCTCAGCGGCGTAATTGAGACTGAGAGCACCCAGAACAAATCTGGGCGAGGACGAGTCAGCTGACACGCACATTAGCCTTTATTTCTGCGCAGGTGATGTACCAGACTAGACTAACAGTCGAGAAGAGAGTATCCATAGCGGTACAGCCCCGCTTCATACCGCTTGAAGAGGCATTTCGCTGCGACTGGGTTAAACCGACTCTCGGGTCGTGCAATATGCTTTGTCGAAGGAAAGGTTGTACATGTTGTCAGCATCCGCGCTTTCTACATCGTTAATTTTACATACTCCTTGCATGTTCATCGGAAGACCGACCTCGCCGCGAAGCTGGTGCAGATGGCTAGAATCTGGTGTTGGGGCGATGTAAAATTGGCAGACTGATCGTAGAAAGGGCCATAGAGCAAAGGGTGGAAAGTCTACAGTTTCTTTAAGCGTTTCCAGCCGCCATTCTAAGTCATGTGCTTTCTGCAGTAGTACGATTGCGTAGTCGACTGCTAAGGCCCGCGAGTAGATAGGTGAACCATGTCTGCTCATTACGAAATGTATTTGAGTGTACAGATTCCTCAGCATTGCCTCTCGATGCGCTTACGTTTCCAAGGCTTTGACGAAAGCCTCGCGATTCTGGAGAAGCATCGGCGTAGGTACTTGCTGATGTGAGGCACCGTCTGGAGGTTGATAATCGCGAATGGCCCTTGAGATATACGATCTTGCTTGTCCAGATATCATATTGGGATTACCGACAGCTTGCCGAGGTCCAAAAGCAAACTTCAAGTAAGTATGCAGCTGTTGCACAGTTTCCATGTAGACAGTGGTTTCGCCAGGTTCGCCTGAGCATCGGACTAGAACTCTTCGGTTTTGCCTCTGATGGCCGTCCATGATTAGATTGTAGAGCATATATTCGGAACATCGGCTAGTCCTTCGTAATAGTAACTGTATTTGGAGATTCGTATCAGATTATCGAAAGGAGGACGTGTTCCCTCCTACTTTGTATACTGGCTCACAGCGGTCGCCGAGGTATAAAAGGGCATAGTATACCGTCTCATTCTTGTAGTAGCGAGCTTCGAGCCAGCGCGCAATGTTCAGGGTATTGCAAGCGATGCTATGGAATCGCTTGTTTGTCCTCGATAACCGATTGGGATGGTCAACGTGCAGGAAGATGGCCAGAAGGAGCTCGTCGGGTAGCTTGGAGAAGGCATCTATCGTGGTTTGTGACGTTGAGAGGGACAGATCTGGTATCGGCGTCGAGTCCAGCTGCATGATCAGCCCGGCTCAGCTTGACGCGAGCTTGAAGTGTAGAAGTCGAGGTGCGAAACGGGCGAGGAGGGAGGTGTTGCCAATAGCAAGATTTTGGTTCTACGGACTTATGTCTTCTGTGGTCCTTTTGGCTCGAAGAGTTGCAGACAGGTTGAAGGTCAAGCCGAGCAACAAGACCTTGTCATTCTCGAAATGCCAGAGCAGAAGAGCAACATGCATTGAGTGAAAGCAACAACAAACACAAAAGCTATCGTATCCGCCCTTCAAGAGCATCCAAACTGGCATGCTTCCAGACGACCACCTTTTCCCATCCTCCTGTCGGCAGAGCTATTCACAGCTTGACTCCCGCACTTTCGTACGCCTTGACAATCTTGCCGAGCTTCTTGGCTTTTGCGCGTTCTAGAATAAGCTTGAGGGCCGGACTTTTTCGATTCTTGACAAGCTCTAGGATCGCGAAAGCTAGAGGAAGATGGCCTGCAGCAATGACAGCCATAATGAGGGAAACTATCAGTTATGCGCATTGGCAAATTGGAAGTGACTCACCCTCAGGACCCATGTTCGAGTACTTAGGATGCTCGACCGCAAGACTCGCTCGATATTGCTGCAAGCCTGTGATCGATGGATCTTCTGTATACGTGTCGTCCAAGTCGGGTAGTACTAGCACTGCATCGACCGTTTCCGGTGATATGCGAGCCTCGATAAACCCCTCGACATCCCAAAGTCTCGAAGACAGTTCGAGCAGGTGGGACCCCTGTATGGAAGCATTTTAATCAGCCATTCTGTGAATGTGGCGCCTTGCGAGACGGCAGCAGCTTACACAGAACGCGTTCTGCAAGACCCGCCCGATCGCAGCTTGCACAAGAGCGAACAGATCCACATTCTTCGGTAGGTACAAAGCAGCAAGCTGCAGAGCTGCCGTGATGTCTCTTGCTGAAAGCCAGGGGTAGGATAATAGGTGCAAGATCGACTCGTTAGACACCCTTGCTCGCAGGAAGGAGGTGTCTTTCTCCATGCCGGGCATAAGCTTCTCTTTGATTTTCAAGATGAGCCAAAAGGCGTCCAACTCGGCGCGATGCTGGACGTAAAGAGGCACTTTGCGGAACGAGGCTGCCAAGGTAGCATCCTGCGGGCCAGTCGTAGGATTCGGTACGGCCTGGACCTGCAGAGGGAATATGCCGACCCTTGCTGTATTTGAGATATAGGTTAGGTAGGAAGTCTGGAAGCGTTCACTTTCTTCCAGCAATCGCTCGCCTCTGTAGGATCGCAAGAGATGTACGACCATTTGCCTGTTCAAGTTTGGAAGGGTCAGAGCTGTTGATCAGGTTATGACAAAGTGTTGCTATGTTCTCACGGAAACTCGCGATCCCGCCCGACTTGCTTAAAGAAGGCACGAAGCTGATATGCGTTGCGTGTGCACGAGTTCTTGGGAATCAGACGGTGAGCTAGATAGGTTGCAACGTCGTTGATGACTCAGTACTTCGCACCACAGTGGTCGAGCGGTAGGCATAGGCGTACAGTCAAGCACTGTATAGCCGTACCTGTAAAACGTAGACCCAGCTTCTCTCAGCAGGTATACTGCCGACGATAGAGGATGATCTGCAGTGAACATCGGCTAGTAGGGAAACGCGTTCCGATTGTAGAAGGGCCAGAGATGTTGAGAAAGCTGCGTCAGCTCGATCCTGACGCTGTTTTTCTTGCAAGAAAGTCACGCACTAATACTGCACCCCATACACCTGCATGAGCCCTGAAAATACGGCATCCCTTATCCCGAATCTGACGCAACCAATAGTCAAGAAGCGGCTCCAGAAATGACCATTCTCGAAACGATGGAAAGCCAGTGATGTTACGTAGGGTCTTAAACCACCACTCGACGTCATTGTCTTTGAGGAGGATAGCCAAGGCCAGGTCGACGGCTAAGGCCCTATCGAAGGCTGGCAAGCCGCGCCTTCAGTATCGAGCAGAATATATCGTCAGCCTCCCTGTGCTCCTATGAGCTGCACGGTCGAAATATGGACAACTCACGTTGTCAGAAAGGTCTGAACGGCCGTCCTGTCATGAGACGCTTCGACGATGACAGGTTCTACAGGCCATCCGTGGGCGTCGATGAAGTTCATAGGAAGGACGCCAACCAGAGTGCCTATCTTTCGATCATCTTCTCTTGCATGCTCATGAAGGCTGTTTTGCACGCCCGCCTTGAAGCGGCTGGGCTTCACAAGCTTGACCAAGGAGATTGCTGTTGTAGTCTTAACAAGCCTTGACTTGGGTTGTTGATCTGCTGGGCTGGTGAATGAGTGGAAGTGGGCGTCTGCTGAACAGACCCTATTGTGACCGAAGCAGACGATACGCGTAAGGAGCCAGGACGAGCAGGTAGCGCCTTTGTTGAGCAGTATCTGACGAGTCGGGAGTCAGTCAGTCACCAACATTCACGCATCAGTGGCAGAAGGCAGCAGGCAGAAGCTCGAGGGTCCGCAAGTTCTCGGACCAGAACCAACCTCGAGAACCTGAGCCGGACAGTCGTAAATGCGATGCAATGCTTCAAATATCTGCTCATTGCGATAGTAGCGGTGTTGGATCCAGCGAGCTTGATTGATATAGTCACAGCCGATTTTCTTGAAGGCCTTGGAGCTGCAGACGAAGTTTGTCGGGACGTCGATATGGATGAAGATATTGATCAGGACCTCTAGGGGCAGCGCAGGCAAGGCGCTCATGGTGCGCCGCCCTCGTTGTGGTCCCGCTGGTCAGCCAGCAGTCGCGCAAATTTAGAGCCGGACGAAAGCAGCGTCGAGCGGCAGACTGATCCATTTGGTACAGGCTCCGGTCTTGAAAGATGAAGACAACGAGAAGCACGCAACCTAGCTAGTTCTACTCGATTCTTTCTCGATATCACCTCGCTCGTTGACGCGTCTCAGGCACTATCCTTGCCTCGCAAAAAGCGCAATTTGAAGCTAGCTCGGTAGCTAAACCTTGAGGGAGCATGCAGCTGGGACAGGAGCCAGACCCAGAGACGCAGCATGGGAGCTCGAGGGAAGTCACTGCCTCTTGCGGTTTGTGGTACTTCTTCAGCCCATTTGACAAAGAAAGACGAGGGTCGCCGTCGTTTCGCACGTTCGGTGGTCAAGGAGGAAGAAGAAGAAGAGTTCTGCCCGAGCAGGAGACAGTTTGCCTTTTGATCATCAATCGAAGAAAGGTCTCCAATGGAGCTGCATCGCGTGCGGTCTCTGACTGAAAGCGAAAAAGCCATCCGAGTCCGACCTCCCATGAACAGTCTGGCGAGCTACTACAGCAGTGGAAGCTCGTCAATGGCAGGAATGAGCGATACAGAAGATGAGGAAGAGGAATCATGGCAGGATGCACTCGAACACCGCAGCAATACTCAGAGCAAGCCAGCTTCGTCGACTTCCTCGGTCTTCAGAGCGGAGAGTCCAAGAATACCCGTCGATGCGAGCAGAAGCGAGTACATACAACGGGACGAAGAAGAGGAACGACAAGAGGAAGACGATGACAGCGACTTAGAGCCGGACCACTTCCGGCCAACTGTCAAAGACGCAGCCCCGGCGCGCAAAACGTGTGTCTCGCGACCACAATCTAGAGGGCTCGAACTGAGTTGTGTGTGTTCTTACAGTCCTGGACATGTTGCGCATGGTTCCGTAGCGCTAGACGGAGTCGACATCGAAGCGCTTATAGCTTCTTATCGGCCTCTCATCCATCCAGTCGTAGCAGCGCACATTGATGAACGCCAGGCCAACATCCTAAAGAGCACTTCTATCGTCAGAAGCAACTCTTCGCCCCTTAGTTCTTCTGCGTTACCTTCTCCATCCTCTTCAAGACCAACTTCCTCTTCTTCATCTTCAATAGTCGCGTCTACTTCGAAAGACTCGCTCGCATCTGCAAGACCGATTACTAATCTATCAAGAAACACGTCGAGCTCTTCTTTCAGCTCGCTCTTTGGGCGGAGCTCAAGCAGTGGAAGCAGGAAATTGCAGAAGGAGAAGGCCAAGCAGAGTAATAATGGTCAATGGGTAGCTGGCGAATTGCCCATCTATGATGAAGAAGCAGAGGATGGCCTACGAGACTTGCCGCCATTCATGAGGCGGACAGCTTCAGCATCTGCTACCTCGGCTCAAGACGCGTTGTCGCGGCCGTCTGCTTCAGTGTCGCAAGAGCTGCAAAGTAGATCATTCAGTTCAAACGACGTACAGCCATCCCATGCTTCACGGTCACAAAACAGGACGGGCGTAATCGCTACAAGCAGCAACAACGGACACTCCCCAAGATCAAGCTTATCGTCTTCGTCTACCGGCACGACTGCTAGATCATCGACATCTGCTAGATCAGGTGGCTCGTTCAGGTGGTCTATCGATAGTCTGGCTTCGAACGCTACTACCAAGACGTCTACTTCCATCCCTTCTTCGCAAGCAGCACACTCAGCACAGTCTCAAGCCGAGAAGAAGGCAGAGATAATAGCACCCGACAGCCCCACAGCGGCTGAGGCTGTATCCCAGCGTAGGGGATCTCGACATGGACATACTGTGTCGATCGATAGTCTGGACGACTTTGACGGACAAAGTATCTCTTCGAAAGACTTCCCTGCCCCACCACCTCTTTCTCGAAAGAACAGCACTGCAAGCTCCATCATCTCAGTCCCTCCTCCATCCTCGTCTTCGACGCGACCTCGAAATGACAGCGTTACTTCTACGACCTCTACTTCCGGCTTTAAGACTGCATTGCCATTCTCGAATATAGTGCGGTCATCGCCCCTCAGTCCTGGCCTGTCAACAGCAACACAAGCGAGTAATCCCTTCTTCGTCACGAAAAGACGGGATTCAGATACCGCTTCTATCCGCTCACACGCCTCTGCAGCGAGTAACCTCGCTTTGCCCGTGCATAGAGTCGCACCACTCCGCAAATTTCCTTCTTCCATCAATCCAGAATCTACCCAGATCAGGCAGAGACAAGCTTCTGTTCCCATCATCACCACCTCCTCATCCTCTATGGCCTCCACAGCTCTTCTCCCATCCCTTTCTAGCTCGTCAGCAACTTCTGCGTCGAGTATACTCAGACGCGATAGTGCACCCACAGCCGACGTCACATCTACAGCCATGTCAGCTTCGTCAAGCCTTCCACACGAGGCATATAGCTACTCACAAGACTACACACCGCTTATAGGCGAGAGAAGGCCCTACACAAAGACGCTGTATAGAGCGCCGCTCCAACAACAGGTCATGTCATCCTACAAACCTTCGTCGGGAAGACCTGCGGTGAGGAGAGATGCTACATATCCTACATACTCATAGTGGGCTTCATTGGGGAACGAGAGTGAGAGGGACATGAAGGTTTAGGGCGCATTTAGGGCTAGGGGAGCGGACAGCGGGGCCAGGGTCAGCTAGAGAGAGAGCGATATATATATATATCACACACAAAACACTGTAAAGAGGGTTCTTCGGCTTTACAGGGAGGGAAGTGTAGGGGCTCTGCTACATTCGACGCTTCCTGTAACGAAACCTAACATACACGAGGAATCGACTTGTAAATAGTCTATTATTGGAACAACAACATGATGCAACAAGAGACGACCCTCTATGGTTTGGCTTGCGAAGTTGGACCTGGCGCGCTTACGCTGGAGCCGGATCGTGGAAGACTACCAGCGTGTACTTCTCCTCTGTCATTGATTGACATCAGCTCCGTACCGAGAACGTATTCACAACAGCATCAGCTTACCAGGCGTAATCATGAGCTCGTGCCGTTTCGTTCGTATCCGCAAGAAGCGTACGGTGTCCTGCAACAGCTCCGTCAATCTTGTTACAAGCGCATGTAGGAAGAAAGAACACCTCTGCGTCCAAGCTTGCAGCCCCATTTCTTGCGCTATCCACCATGTTTTTGACGACACGCGCGTATCTTTTGGCTGTTTCGCTGACGTATCCCGCCGTTTCGTCGATAGCAGTATCATCATCCTCATCGTCGTTTCTATCGTTTGACTCCAGCTTGCGCTTGCTGCTATCTTCGTTATTGTTGTCCTGCAGCATTTCCCCCGTATACCGGATCACTTTGCCAGATGTGCTGCTTAATATCAACACGCCTTTGACTGATTTGTGCGATGAGAGACGGGACAGTGTAGCTTCCACTTCGGCCATCTTAAATGCTTCAAAGAGATATAAAGAGTCAAGATTGTCTTTTGATCTTGCTTCAATGCTTTCCCTTTAAACACCTTACACAGGATGCCTTATGGTCAGATTGCAAGTTGCTAACCCATCCAGCGCCTACATAGACGTCCCAGCTCACGGCGCTGTCTTCTTCCCAGAACAGGTCATCGGTCCTCCCGGCTCTGGCAAGTCGACCTACTGCCATGGTCTACAGCAATTCTTCAATGCTCTGGAACGAGATATCCGCATCGTGAACTTGGATCCAGCAAATGATATGCTGCCCTATGAATGCGCACTCAATATAACCGAACTCATCCAGCTGCAAGATGTGATGGACGAGTATGGCTTAGGACCGAATGGAGCTATGATCTACTGCCTCGAATACTTGGAAGCGAATCTGGACTGGCTGCTCGATGGTCTGCAAGCGCTGCAGCAAGATAAAGCAGACTACTTCGTATTCGATATGCCTGGACAGGTGGAACTATCGACGAATCATGATAGTCTGAAGAACATAGTAAAGAAGCTAGAGAAGGCAGGGTATCGCGTAGGTACAAACCTACTTGCCGCCAGAAGCTGTGCTGAAGAACACCCTCCGTGCTTAGCTGGCCTCTATCAACCTCACAGACGCTTTCCACGTTACAGACGCATCAAAATATATCAGTATACTCCTCCTTTCCTTACGGACGATGTTACAGCTCGAGCTACCGCATATAAACGTACTTTCCAAGATAGATCTGATTACAACATATGGCGATCTACCATTTAATCTAGATTACTATACAGAAGTACAGGATCTAGAATATCTGCAATACGAGCTGGAGAAAGACCCGCGGACGGGAAGAGGGAGATTCGTACAGCTCAACAAGGCGATATGCGATATAGTCGAAGACTTTGGGCTAGTAGCGTTTCATACGCTTTGCGTGGAGGTGCGCGTCTACAACGCTCGTAATATCCTCGTTTCAAGCTGACTTCTTTTGTCTCTTCAGGACAAGATATCGATGGCCTCGCTCGTAAAGTCCATCGATCAGATCCTAGGGTGTATACCGCGGACATCGCATTCCCATTCCCACGACTCCTCCTCTACTCCATCATCTCCGCACAACCACACTTCTTCGTCAGCCGCCTCTTCACAACCCAAAACGCCTTTCGAGCTCCTTCATTCTCTCCCAAGTTCGCACTTCCCTTCTTCTCTGGATATTCAGGAGAAATATGTGGATGCACCGGACTTACATACGGAGGCGGAGAGGGAGAAGTGGAAAGCGGAAGGAGAGGCCATCATGAAGAACGCTACTGAGATGGAGAGGAGAAGGGCTGTTGCAAGGGAACGCAATAAAATGCCAGTGGACGAGATATGAAGACGTGAAGTAGCAATACAGCACTGTCATTATGCTGCGGTAGCTCTCGCGCATATGGCAGTGACCCGTTCTGGCCTTGACAGGGGATATGTAGCCACTTCTTCCGCCTCTTTGACACAATTCTCCACTTCGTCATCCTCTGACCAGGATGAGCAGTCAGACGGGACAACAGACAAACAGGCTAACAGATAGCCAAATATCGGCTTCGGACATACCGATGTTGGCGCATGAGCTAACTAACCTCATCCCAGAACAGTCCTTCTCTGCTCTTCTACCTTTGCTCCGTGTTCGTTCAGTGCTTCGCGCAATGCCCACAGGCGCACTGTTGATAAGCGTTCCTATCTTATGCACCTTCACATACATGCTTTATGCAGTGTACACAGACTATCGGAAATGGCTGATCTTCGGTAAGCTAGGTAGCGTAGCTCACCTCGTTCAGACCCGAAAATGATGCGTCGATGCAGGACAAGGCAACCCTCCCGACACCGATAACCCTCTTGGCTACTTGACGTACGAGATACAAAAGAACTATCTGCGACTGAAAAGACACGGTGTCTTCGACACCACGGGCCTGAAAGCTTCTGCCGACAAGCGTTCCTTCCTATCGAAGAAAGCAGCTGAGACTCGCAGAATAGGCAAAAGACCTACCTTGGTTCCTTGGTGCGTGTTGCTACGTGTCCAGATGGTCATGCAGTTCTTGGCTAAGAGCCGCTACGCGTTTAAGGATCCTCCCCAATCGCATTGCGCCTCCCTACCTGCACGACGACAAGGTCAAGATCGCCATCGAGAACCTGATGCAGACCATCTACGATGAGATGAAGGATGCCTATCCGGATATCAGGACTGGCTTGTCCCGATTGGAGGGCGTTGGTCCCTGTTTATACATCAACGATGACTACCCAAATGTATGCAGCGATGTCAAGACCACCTTCAACGAAGTCTGTCACATCCATCAGGTGGGCTGGGCTGCGAGCTTGTCTGGTGTTGGCGATATGCTGATTCTCGCTTCTCGTCGACAGCAAGATCTGTCGTTCCACGTAGTTCTTTCGCATAAGGACGCTGCCATCGCCATCCGAAACCAGTGGTGCGAAGCCTTCGCGATCAACGGCCGGGTAATGCGAGTTGGCAGATTGAAGGGCAGAATCGTTCCGCTCGGCTATATGCTGTGCTATACTCCCAGAACCATGGAAGAATTGGGGATCGCGAAGGACATCATCAAAGCGGCGGTCTTGTACGGACTTAGCGGGACTGCTTGAAGTGCTGCAGAAATGCAACGCGGCCAGAAGCAGACAGAAGCGTGAAAAGCGATAGCGATGGGAAGGAGCAGGTGACGAGGATGATGTCGACTTGTATGCCAGAGCCTCCAGCAGAGAACCTGATTCGCGTTTGACTCGCTGCTTTCGACTGCGGGCGAACTCAACAACCGATTCATCGATTCTGTCAGACACGCAGCTACTTGACTCGTACCATGTCTACTTAAGTGGCCAGAGAAGGATGCCCTAGCCAGTCCGATCTATCTTCTTTCGCGCTGCTTTGAAGGCCGTTCATCCAGCATGTCGCTTATGGGCAGCAAAATCTTCACGCTCTTTGATCCGTCCACCATCACTGCTTCCCAATCCTTCCTCACGAGTGTCGTCAACAATGAATGGTTCCGGATTACTGCTCTCGGTTGGTTGCTGTCAAAAGCGCAGAATGCTTTCAGCATCCTCGACCCGTTCAGCAGGCTTCTGCGCTTTTTTTACGTGGAGACTACGCATCATCAGCGAGTTGGAGATACATACAATTGGATTCTGTCCTTCTGGAGACGACATCCCAAGTTCATGCTTAAAGCTCGAAGGTTCGCCATAGAGAACAAGGGCACCGAATTCCAAGAACGCCATACGGGATATGGACGTCAGCATGTCATTTCCAACGACGCGCCAATAGCGGAGCTCATGGGGGAAACGCTGGAACTGCAGGAGGAACGCCTGAGTATAGCATACACGCCTAGCGATGGTGAAAGTTTCTGGTTCTGGCACAGAGGCACGCTCTACTGCTTTACTATGACTTGTCACGACGTTAGTGGCCGCTCCGATAGTTATGGAAGACCAACACATTCCAAAGATAATATGATTACAGTTTGGTGAGTCTATGATTGCCGACAAGCTGTTATATAAAGGACGCTGAGACCGCTTGCGCTTGCAGTACATTCAGCCGCACAAGAAAGCCCTTCATTTCACTTTTACTCGAGGCGAAAAGTATTTTCGATGGCCTCAATCCGTCAAGACTGCACATACGCCGGTATGATCGACAGTACGAAGATTGGGTCGACTCGGCGATGCGCCAAAAGCGCCCTCTAAGCGGTATCATTATGGAAGAGTCTGCCAAATCAAAGCTGCTCAGCGACTCGACCGATTTCTTGAAGAGCGAGCGATGGTATGCCTCTCGAGGTATACCTTGGAAGCGAGGTGAAGAGCTTTACCCGATCGTCTTTCCAATAGTATGGCTGACGACCTGAACAGGATACATGCTAAATGGTCCTCCCGGTACCGGCAAAAGCTCGACAATCACGGCTTTGGCTTCGCAACATCAGCTTCCAGTCTATCTGCTGCCCATCGGATCTTCCGACATGACGGACGATTCGCTTGCACGAGCTTTCCAAAGCATTCCAAGCCGCTCTATCGTCGTTCTAGAAGATATAGATGTAGCTATGGCGAAGACCCGCAATCTGCCTACGGAAGATGAAGCGCCAAATGGCGATACTTCTACGCCGGCTACGCCGAGAACACCATCTACACATAAACATGGAATTAGCCTTTCGGCGCTCCTGAACGGAGTAGACGGAGTCGGGGCCGGAGAGGGCAGAATCATGGTGAGCACTGATATTCACTCTGTGCTTAAAGTAGACAGCTGACGATTCTTGCAGGTCATGACCACGAATGACATGTCAGCTCTCGATTCAGCTTTGATCAGACCCGGTCGAATAGACCTCACCTTCCGATTCAGACGTGCAACATCCGCACAAGCCACTCAGCTCTTCAGACTTTTCTACGAGGATTGGGCACCGGATACAGACTATGCTACGACTTCGAATGTTGAGCCGACATCGCAAGAGAATAGGGAGGTCATTGCCGGACTTGCAAAGAGATGGAGTACTTTGGTGAAAGACGATGCATACTCGATAGCATCACTACAGGGTGAGCTGGTCATTCAGACACACTTTGGATTGGGGAAGCTGATTCTTCATTGGCTAGGCATGCTTCTTGAGCACAAGACTGATCCGCACGGCGCCGTCCAGCACATGCCGGTGTGGCTGAGCGAGAACAGCACAAATAAATGAAGGGTTTAACAAGTTCGGGCTTACAAGCTAAGTAATACGTAGAGCAGAGAAGAAGAGTCCAGCAGCGTCAGTTGATGTAGCATAGTTGCCCGGCTTGAGTCAAGGCAGCAGTCAGAAGACTATTTCGCATCATTCATCACAGGTCCCAGCTCCGGGGTTGCAACGGGTTTCGTCGATCATCGATGTTGCCTTGCTCTAGACGCGATCGCTCGTATCTTGCCTGGTTCTATCTGACCATATCTTGTGCCCATTCTGCTTGATACCTCTTGAAG
Source organism: Erythrobasidium yunnanense (assembly GCA_001600175.1). Lineage (NCBI taxonomy): Eukaryota > Fungi > Basidiomycota > Cystobasidiomycetes > Erythrobasidiales > Erythrobasidiaceae > Erythrobasidium > Erythrobasidium yunnanense. The sequence goes on from BCJC01000002.1 coordinate 3,003,445, forward strand.
AGTAAGCTGCAACAGACAGAGACTAAGTACGTGTTGAAATCGACTCTTGCCTGCGCTAGCCGAGACTTACTGCCCAACATACAGGAGGTCGCGCCTAGGCTCCTCTTGCTGGCGTTTGGAATAGATCTCGATAGGATACCTAGGTCGATGACCAGTTCTTTCGAAGTAATCGATAGTACTGAGAATGCAGCGGAAGTCGTCATCATGAACGACATCGCACACCGGGACATCTTTTTGCACGATGCGACGGCCCGTTCTGTGCGACTTGACGATCGTATCAAAGTAGTCCGGCACTCGCCTGTTGAGATGGTCTTTCAGGGCAATGAACCCTTCATATCTGTATCCCTTCCCAATAAGCCAAGTCCGGATGCTTTCCCAACCTTCTTCGCCTTGCTGCTCATGTAGATTGACCAGCGAGGGAGAAACGGTATAATTGCTCGTCGCTCGCACCCCTCGAAGGAGGTTATTGACTCTGGAAATGGGGCTTGGTGTACGGCGCGACCTGTTTTGCTAAGCTTTGGCCGAAGAGGTGTAGTGATATTGCTGTGAAGTAGGAGTGGTATCAAGAGGCAAATCTCCCCTGGGTGACTTGGTGTGCGAGAGAAGCGGTGTCTATGGCTTGAGGCTCGACAAAGGCAAAAAATCAGCTGGCCCGCTGGACGTGAGTCGGTGAGCTTGCACGGCTATGATAGAACTGCTCGTAAAGTGTGTATTGCGTTGGCCAGGGTGTGGAGCGAGGGCCGGCAAATCTTCCAAATAACAGTTGGGCTGTTCTTAACGCTAGCGGAACAAGGCTCAAGGCCTGCAGTCGTCAATGTGCGGGTACGGGAGGAGAGACGTCTATTCAGAACCTTATATGGCGTGCGCGCTGCTTTAGTCTCTGCAGGAGTAAGCTGTACAAGGGAGATCAGCTGGCATTCAGGAAATGGATGCGACTTGCTCACTGTCCAACAAAGAACACTTTGAAGCCATTGGCTAATCGATCTGAATATATCTCGACGATAGTGTGTTTCCCCCTCTCCCCAAACAGTTCCTGCGCCTTCTCGATACATTTCTTGTCTTCGTCATTCGCAAGTTGGTTTAAAGACTGGTCTCGCGCAATCATCCCAGTGTACGGATCGTGGATATCGAATGTCCGGCTTCTCCGACGTTGCTTTGAAAAAGTCAAGCAGCCCTCGTAAGTGTAAGTCCACTTGAGGTTGCCTCTTAGAACTTCCGTCGGGTCTAGCGGGTATGTATCTTCGCCAGATGCAACTGACAATCGAGATGATGAGCGCGAGCCTATCGCTTGTTCATTACGGCGAATGGGTCGGACTCTATTGAAAACCCTGCCGACTTGCTTTCGGACGCTTGGAGGTCGCCTTGAGGCGCAGCGAGAGAGCTGCTTGTCCGATGGGGAGCTGGACGCGGAGCCTGATGAGGAGCAGATACACATGGAGCGTGATAGCAATATGCACTGATTAGAATGATATGAAGTACCAGGACTCGATTGGGGAGCGGGGAAAGCACAAGCCTGCGTGAGGATTTTTGGGGAAAAGCGGTGTCTGATGTTGTACGGTATGCAGGGAATTTTAAGCGGGGGGCGAGAGGAGCTACAGCTATCGCTGATTATCCCTAAGGCTTGTAAAGCGGAAGCTTTACAGTTCCCAAGCGACGGCTGGCTGATGGGTCATCCATGAGATCACGCAGAGGAAATCGATTAGGGTTTGGGTAGCGCCTCAGAGCCAACAGAAGTTTTGCAATAGTCCGTTTGCGTTCCCAATCACGGTCAGACTCGTTCCTCCACTTGGTCCGCAAGTATGGCCGAATAGATTCCCACATCCTGGAGCATATTCTTGCAATAGGTCGCACCACTTGATCTCCATACTTGTCAAGAAGGATTTCCAGGTTTGCGCGATGCTCTAACAGTGCTTCCCAGACTGCGGAAGAGAACTTGTGTGGCCTGGCTTTTCCGACATCAGGAATTCCGCCATTCAGGATCCAGTCGTACTTCTCGTAGTAACAGCTACGGAGTACATCGTATCAGTATAAGTTACATTGTATTAGTTCTTCCAGTGTCAGGCTCACTCTAGATCAGCCCGCAACTCCGCAACTGTCTCTGGCTGAGGGTAGGGAAGGAAGACATCTAGGGATTTGTCGTGCTGAGTGATGCATGCTATGTAGATACGCTCTACGAAGCGTGGAAGTGGACGATCCAGCCAGTAATAAGTCATGATGAAAAACTGATTTCAAGAGTTGGGCTGGCTTGCGCTTGAGTTCATATGGCGACTATACATCATTTCCACCCGAAAGCGTCCTTAATAGCGCTCTTGCACGCATCAAAGTACCCATCAAGCATTGTTCTAGGGTGTTTCTTGGGTCCAGCACCAACACCGAAATCTGAATCGTCGTCGTCGAGCAGTACGGTGGAATATCTTCATGCCGTCCCGCTGCTACACCACTGGACGGGTCTTTCCTTTGCTTTAGAAGCTGGTCTACAGCTTGTGCGTTTCACTTCTGATCTGTTTAAGCGAATCGTCGCGAGTCCAAGAAAGCTGAGCCGTGTGCGATTTCCCAGGTCGAGGAATACTGCAAGCTCAGAGAATGGATCATTCTGGGATTCTACTACGCAAATGACTCATTGGGTCCTGCTACGACTGAAGGAGCAGAACAAGTCCAGCAACCTATAGTCGTGAAACGCCTGATAGAGGTCATAGAGGCTCAAAAAGCAGTGACTGGTAGCAGTAAAGGCAAAGAGAAACAAGCGGAGCAGGAATATACGCCTGTCATATTCTCAGTGAGCCGCGAAGTGTCCGCATAATAAGTGTACGAGCTGAGGTTTGGTGCGTGCCAGCTCAATAACCGACACTTGACCTCGCCAGAACAGGCTTTCATTCAGGTATGTCTCTCCATAATCACACACGCGAAACACAGCTAACCCAGCCCTTCGAATGCCATCAGGTCTATCCCGCCCTAGCTTCATCTCCCACATTCACCTATGTAAACACCCCATCCTCCTCCGCCTCTCCCTCTCGCCTACCCAGCTTACTAAAAGCAAGACAACACACCAACATAGCGGACTGGGACGATCATTTGGAAGATCTGGGTGCGAGATGGTTGGATAATGGAGATGTCGAGCTTGAGCTGAGCGAGAAGGAGATTGAGAGGAACGTGGAGCTTAAGAAAGCTGCTGCTGCTTCAGAATAATAGATGGAGCTGGGTGGAAATAGAGGGCTTAGCTCGGAAAGACGTGAGATCCAGCACAGGTCCGCGCAATGTTGTAGCATCAAAAGAGTGCGCACGAAAAGTCTCGTAGAGAAGCTCTGAAACGCACTTGCACATACACAACTAAGCAAGCCTTGGTATCAGGTACAACAGAATCCAGAGTATGGATGATCCAGACGCCCCGAAGCACCCTAGAGCGATCACAGGTAACACATATAGAGCGCGCGAGATAGTATAGAGCAGTCGCACGTACACCACGTGGTCTGCTTGCTTGCTTGCTTTTGCCTTGCATCGAGCCTAGCTCAAGGCACCTCTGCCCCCCGCCTATCACCAAGCCATCAACTCCTGATGCTCTGTATCTCCACCTCCCCTCTCTTGTCCGCATTGCCCTCACTGCCTGCTGACGTTCTGATACGCCGTGCTGGTCTCTTCATACTGGACATTAAAGAACTGCTCGTGTTCCTGCGTTATAAACTTGAGCATATCACCCAGCGACTCTCTTAGGATAGTGACTGTTTCAGGATCCATTGACGTATGCGCTATCAGGCCTGGGAGGTTGACTGTTCTCGCAATATTCATTAGCAGAGAACGAGATGAGATGAGGCAGGGAGGGAGGGAGGGAACGCACCGAACAGCCTCAATAGATGTTCCACACCATACACATCACTCATCTCCTTCGCCCTCGTTCCATCTTCCCCAATTTGCGCACTATATCTCTTCTTCATCTCAGCATACTGCCCTCTTTCGAATTTATAGAGTAAATTGTTCCCAATACATTTGTTGAAGTATAATTTCAACCCGTTACATACTTCTTGGACTAAGGACGTGGAACGCGTAGAAGTGCTGCTTTCGGGCCCGACGTGCGAGCGGTAGAGGTCGAGAATGTCAGAGACGCTCGGCGTGCGTGGGAGGGGGATGAGCTGGAACACGAGAGCATAATGTAGTGAGCAGAAAGAGGGAAGGGAATGATAGCTATCGTAAGCCACGCTCAGCAATAGAGGTGATGGCAATTGTGCCTACCTGCGAATTCTTCGTGATGGCCTCCCAATCATCTACCAACTTGACCTTCAGCAGATCCGGTATGACAAGTTTAATCTCCGGTTTATTCTTAAACTCCTCCTCTTCCACCATAGATTCTCTACTTCTCTTCGTTCCCCTCGCGCCCATATTATTCCCACCTGAATTCGCATACGCAGCTGCCGAGCTACTGCCTCCCGTCAACTTCGCAGATGATTTGTTGGATAGAGAAGTGTCGAGATTTCCAGCTTTTAAAGCTTCTCGCTCAGCGCGGTCTTTGGCGCGCTGTGCTTCGTTGAGCTGCTTTTGACGGGCTAGGTTCTCTTCGTTGAATTTTAAGAGGCGTGTCTCAGGTACCCATTCGTCCCAGCTGTGTACATCACATTGCGACGATGAGCGAGCGTTGACCAACGCAGTCAGCGAGATCGCCCAATCATTCGTAAGGGAGTGAGAAAGGAACACACGTCTGCTTCCATCCTTTGTAGTGCACATAGTAGTGTGGCCCTATCTGTCCTTCGTGCTTCTTGGGATCAGTCCAGACTTCGACCTTGTTTATCTGGCCGACGAGGATTGGGATCAGCTTGGAACCACCATAGCTCGCAGATATTCGTGCACACCTTCTGTATACGTGGTAATGACGAGCATGGGATAGGAGGAAGCGGGAGGAAGCAGTTTAAATGTCAGCGTTCTGCTTGCACTTTAGCCAGGCGCGTCCTTCGCAGAGGATTTGCAGCATAGTGATGGGACAGCACTGACGGCTTCGTATATCAATGGACCATGGAAGCAGAGTGCGCGCTCGTTCTCGCTGTACGTAGCCTGTTGCATTGTACCCACTTCAAGAAATTGCGAGGAATCGAGCAGACAACAAACAGCGTGCAAGACGGGCGAAACGCTGGCTAGACCAGATTGCATATGTTGATAATGCATTGTGAATCACTATTACAACTGTTCTACGCTGTCTTTGATCTCTTGTTGCGATAGCTTTTTGAGCCGTTCTTTCGGCTGAGCTTCTCGAGCCAGCTGGAGGTGTCTGGCTTTTGCTTTCAGGCGTTGGAAGCTAGTAGATCATGATTGGTTGGTTGTAATCCCGTGTAGTCACTTTCCCTCTCGTCTCGCTGCCCTCGTCATCGTCGCTTTATGGACACTTCGGCCGTCCGTGGACCGGGTGATGGAATAAGCAGAAGAGCGACAAGGAGAAGCTCTTTACAGGTTGACTTGGTACGACTAGACTAATGACAGCCATGGTGGAAGGGCATCATCACAATGGCCATACACACTCTCATAGTCACTCCCATTCACACAGTCCAGACGATGTAGACCTCCTCCGAGCACTCACGGCATCCAGCTTCAGCGCATCCAAAAAAGCAGCAATGAATGCAGCGACTACCAACAAACGACCTAGTATAAACAACACAAGAAGACCACAGCTGGATCCATTGATACTGGAAACAGCAGCTAGCTCCGGGCCACAGTCAGTCGAGGCTTCTTTTATGCTATCCTTCAAGCATGGGAGAGGATGTAGTATGCAATCGTATGCTGACATGTTTGTTGATGTAACGGCAGCGTCACTCGCAACCACTTCCTGCATGAATTCTACCCACATCCAGAAGATCCCAGCTCGTCCTTCTCGCACCACCACCATCCTCACCATAATCTATACGGCAGTACAAAACAAGCCTATGCAAGCTGCGACGTCGGTCCAGAGTCTGATGTAGAACAGCAGAAGAAATCTACATTGGGGAAATTGCAGGCGCAGGCTGCTTCCAAGTCATCATCTGGCTTCCCGAGAGCGGTAGAAGATGATAGTGGGGAGAGACAGAGTAAGTACCAGAGTAGACAAGCTCCTAGGAAGATTCGGCTGGAGAGGGAGAAGCAGGAGCTAGAAGAGCAAGAACGGCTATTGCGCGAACTCCAGAATGGGCACCATGACGACAATAACAGCCAGACGGAGAATATCGATCTACGTACATCATTGAAACATCTATCTCCATCTCCCATACTCGCCAATACAGCTTCCACGACCGTCACCGCTCCCTCTCGCAGGCGTTCTTCAGCAACCCACTCTGATCCCATCCAGCTTCCGAAAATCCTAAAAGCATCCCAACCAACTTCTTTACAAAGTCCACCTTCTCCTACGCATCCTCAACTGCGCGTCATCTGTCATGCACGTACGCGAGTCCCTACTCCGCATGGAGAAGTCTACTTACATCTATACAAGAATAACATGGATGATAAAGAACATTTGGCGTTTGTGTTTGATAGAGAACAATTGGCGCAGGATGAAAGTGAAGGTTCGAAGGAGAAGGTGGTGAGGGGGACGCTGAGGAGTAAGAGCCTAGATAGCAAGTGGAGAGAGGGCGAGACGGACATAGAGCGGATAGTAAGAGGAGCATATGTCGGACGCCTAAGTAGTGCAAGTGCGATCCCCTCTAGTCCACTAGAAAAATCACATCCATCATCTCCCGATAAGCCAGAAGAAGACAACGAGCCCGTTCTTATACGCGTCCACAGCGAATGTTTCACGGGCGAGACTATAGGTTCTCAGCGCTGTGACTGCGGCGAGCAATTAGACGAAGCTTTCCGCTTAATATCCTCTTCTTCCTCCGGGTTAGGAATAATCGTTTATCTGCGCCAAGAAGGTCGCGGCATTGGTTTACTCGAGAAGATAAAAGCTTATAACTTGCAAGATCTAGGCCACGATACGGTTTCTGCGAATTTATTGTTGGGGCATAATGCGGATTTGAGATCTTATGGCATCGCAGGAGAGATATTGAGGGATTTGAGTGTAGGGAGGGTCAGGTTGTTGACTAATAATCCGGATAAAATAGAAAGTGTCGAGAAGGAGGGAATAAAAGTGGTGGAGAGGGTAGCGATGGTCCCCAGAGGATGGGGAGCGCCGGCCGTCACTAAACGCAAGTCCAAGAAGCAGAAGAAGTCGAGCAAGAGAAGTAGCAAGAAGGATCAATTGACCAAGCAGAACCTCCTCATGTCCACGTCTGGTACGCCTCTAGCTGGTGAAGGCAATACCAATACCCGGCGACTTAAGAACAAGAATCTGGACCTCCATCCGCACGATGGGACACAGACGCCTTTGTCGCAAGTGGGGATCACGGACGACGATGAAGAGGGAGAAGGTGGATCATATCACTTCCCTAGCGCTCCTGGGTCAAGGACTTCATTCTCTGATGGAGCTGCTGCCGATCTGGAGAGTTCAGCACTTCTCGAGCCTGCAGCCATTCTCAAAGGTGATGGCCAAGCACTTGACGGCGAGCAAGAAGACACGGATGCAACCACTTCCTCCTCCTCTGAAGAAGAAGACGACGACAACGACGAAGAAGCCCGCCAGGATTTCCTGATGGCGATGAACCGTACGGGCGTAGGCATGATCGGCGCAGGGACTACTCATTCCAAAGAGCTGGAGAAATATCTGAAGACGAAGGTGGAGAGAATGGGACATTTACTTGTAGTGCCGAACACTCCGCCTAGTACGCCTATTGGGGGGATACCGTCGAAGAAGAGTGGGAAGAATAAGAGTAGGAAGGTGTAGAGACGCAGAAAGGGAGACGAGGGAAAGTGTCTTGTTCGTCTGGGAGATCATGCACTCTTGGGCTTCTAGCGGAGAAGTCGCATGTACAGCTTAGCATTTTCAGTCAATCTAATTCTACATAGAGTTGATACAGTCCTATCACTTCTTTATCCATGTTCTGCGACTTGCTCAGCTCATGATGCGATGTTGCAGCTATGTCTTCGACCAAATGTCCGATGATGGCTCACCAGCAGCATCTCCTTCGAAGAATGGGACGCGCAACAACCGCAAAGCACGCCGTCTAGCAGCTCGTCAGCGCGAAGCCGATGAGAAAGCCCAAGAATTGAAGGACACGACTAACGATGTAATGGAGTTTATGGGCACTTTCCAAGATGGTGGACCACCTCCTGAAGACAGAGATGATGGAACACAGCTGTTCTACGTAGATACGAAACCGGGTGGCCTGCCGAAAGGCTTTGTCGTCAAAGAACTCGAGCAGGAAAAGAGAGTCCCAGACTATGTAGGGAACGAAGGGGATGTACAAGAAGTGACTGTTCTTAAACAAACAAGCGACAACAGCGACTCAGAAGCTGGCGATGATGATGGTCAAGACGCATTGACTGTCCAAGCTGTCTCGACGGCCAACAACACAGCTGGCGAAACAGACAACGACAACGACGAGACGGATGCTGGACAAGTCTCGGGTTTGCTGCAAGATGAATTCGATGCGACGCAAGATGAGGAAGATGCAGGACCTGCAGAAACAAGAGAAGCCATCCGGTACTTCAAAGAAGATGATCCGTTGCAGATCTGTCAGAGATGCGGTGAGAGTGGGCATTCTGTTAGGAAGTGCGAACATATACAGGTCAGCCTTGCCGCTGGGAACGAGAAGATGGAAATGCTGATGAGGTGTGTCGAATGATCAGTGCAACACTTGTGGGAAATTGGATGATCATGGAACGAGAGCTTGTCCCTTGACTATGATCTGCTTTCGCTGTCAATCTCGAGGTCATCACATCAAGGTCCGCCCCACCGCACCTGCTCCATTTGTGCTTTAACCTGACATCGCGGAAATCGCAGGACTGCCCTGTGGACTTGTCTAAAGCACCTTCCCGTCTTGCAAACTCGCAATGCTCACGCTGTTCTTCCCGCTTGCATTCATCAAGCAACTGTCCCTATATCTGGCGGGTCTATATCCGTGCACCCAATGCTCCCTCTGGCTCTTCCATCCCCAAAATCCACTTCGCATGCTACAACTGTGCATCTGCCGAGCACTTCGGCGATGACTGCAAGCTTCCGCGTGCGCATCCTGTGAAAGCTATCGATCGATCAGCCTTCACGAGCGATACGAACAAGATCTATAGAGGCGCTCCTGCAGGCAGACAATCAGAGACGGACTCTTTCCCTGATCTGCAGAGAGATAGACTGCCAAGACCGAATATCGTCAATGGAATAAGACAGGACAGACCACCACCCAACGCGCCTAAAGGACCGAAAGGAAAAGGCAAAATGCGCAAACAGACGCTAGAAGAGGAGATCCAAGATCTGAAAGACGACGATGAAGAAGAAGATATGTGGAAGCGGCTGAACAATAACGTCAATGAGCGGACGGGCAACACAACAAGAGGAGAAGGCAGGCAGAATACCTCGGCGAGAGGTGGTGCGCAAGCACGAAGAGGCAGAGGGAGCTGGGAGCCATTCAAAAACAGACCCAGAGGGAGAGATCGGTCGCGAAGTCCTGAAAGGCGGCAGCATATGCGGTTCTCAGATTCCGACAGTCGGCCACCGCCTAGGAATGACAGCTACATCCCACCTTCTCGAGACGACAATCGGCATGATCGCAAGAATGAACCTCGCGGACCTGGTGGAAGACAACGCTCTCCAGACTTCCCTCGCTCTGGCTATCATGATACAGATGCTGGAAGGTCAAGAGGCCCGCCGGCGCTGCTCGATAGGATCAGTAGGGGCAGAGAACTGGCGAAAGATGATAGATCCTATCATAGTGATTCATACAGGCCGAACGAGAGGCAGCATGGCAGATATACAAATGACAGGCCGTCTGGTGGAAGGTATAGAGGAGGATACGTCTAGGCGGGTTACTTGGCCCCGGCTGCTGAGGCCCCGGCTGCTGCGCTGTTATTCTCGTCACGTAGTGGAACTTCGCTGTTGTTGTAGTATCACATCTTCTCCAACTTTGAGATCCACTTCGAAACTCCTTTGACCGGGCCGAATCGTGTTGACTCTGTGCACTACTCGACATCCATTCTTTGCCTCGAAACATCATAAGACTTGCTTGATGCGCTGATATGAGCTGGATAGGGCGAGCTTTGAGCTCAGTAAGCCAATACTGTACGTATGCCACCGAAATGGTCACGTTTGGGGTGACGGCGAGGTCAAGCTGACGATGTTGATCCTCCCTTAGATAAGGCAAGCTGGCACTTTCTACGATTTCCCAACGTCTGGAATGTCCTTGGACTGACCTTACAACGCCCAGGAAATCAACCCTGCTACACTCTCGGGCGCAATCGATGTCATTGTCGTCGAAACGACGGCGAACGATGGAAGCACACAGCTCGCTTGCTCGCCTTTTCACGTTCGCTATGGTAAACTGAGCGTACTGAGGCCTGTAGACCGCAAGGTGAGGCTACTCCATCCATCCAAGCCGGATATGCAGAGGCACGTAAATGATGATGGGCTTATGCTGGGGAATACTCCGCTCTAGGTATACATCAAGATCAACGATGAAGAAGCTCCCTTTCATATGAAGGTCGGCGATACTGGAGAAGCGTTCTTTGTCTTTGAAACGGATCAAGAAGTCCCGGAACATCTTCTTACCTCGCCGCTGGCTGGACCTGTCGAAGATGGTGAAGCAGATGCTCTCGACAACGATGTGCGTGAAAAAGCCGCTCGGCCGTGAGTCAGCTAAAGCGAGTTATCTGGACAGCCCGAACCACTGGATCTCGGAGACTCTGTAGCTACACTTGCGCCATCTACTTCAGCTCCGCAGCAGCATATACATGAAGAACAGTTACAGCCGTCGACAGATACGGACACGTCGGATGCGCCTCTCACAAACGAAGAGAGGCTTCGATTTACAGCCAACCACGAATCCAATTCCTCGAAATTCCTCCAATCAGCAACTCGAGGTGCACAAGCTGTTGGTGGTACAGTCCGCGATTTGGCGCATGCGAATGAGCGGCTGGAAAGTCTGGCTGCGAAGAGGCCACACCTGCCTCATCAGCTGCGGCGGCACAAGACGGACGAAGAGATTGATTCAGAGACTTTCTCAAGCACAGCTCTGTCCACGAAGCAGAAGAAGAACGCTATCACCGAAGAAGCCTTTGTAGCTGCCGAATTCGATGGAGTGCCGCCTGAAGGCGACGCGTCAAGTGTACAAGGCTTCGATCGTGCACTACCGCGGTCACACGATAGTGTCGAATTCTCAGCTTTCGCTGCTGGACCTAGTCCAGCAAGAGTGCAGGAGCTGCAAGAAAGGCTACAAGCGAATGCGGAGGACGCAGAAATCGGCAGCTATCCTCGCGTACTAGCTTCTGAGTCAATGGAGAAGTTTGAGAACAGCTATGGCCGAATGCGGATATCGGAGAGTCCAATGCCTGAAACGCCCAGTTCGATTGATGCCGAAGGCCAGAAATACCCGCTTGGCGAGTCTAGCAAGACATCCTTCGAAACAGGGCCTGTTCCGCCGACCCCAAGTCGGGAGAATGAAAGCTTGATGCTTGATATGGACGGGTACAAGATGGAAGATGCTGCGAAAACAGCTTCTTCAGCAGATCAGGCGGATGCAGATGGTTTGAAGACGCCGCCTATAGAGGAGCTTCGGCGAATGGTTGAAGCGGACGAAGCTGGACATGTCCCACAAGCTCAGGAGATAGGCGTCGGTGCGTTTCCATGCTTACTTAGAGACTAGCGAAGAATCAGACCTGACAAACGCGCATTTAGATCCAGATGTTTTAGCTCTGACAAGAGCACTGTTGCGGTACTCTGAAGCAAAGCCAGAGACAGCGCATCCAGGTTAGCTTATAACACTTTGCAAAGCTAAGCGTGATTGACATCTCTTCGCAGATGGCAGAGCCACTCCCTCAAGCAGCACACTGAGCAGCTCAACAGTGAAAGCTGAGATGCAAGAAGCTGCTGATCCATATATCTTCGTAGTCCTTTCCGAAGGGCGCAAACATATTTTCGAGCTTGCAATATGCCAGCCTGCATCAGAACCTTCAGCAACCAACACTGTCGATGAAGTCACAGCATATACAAGCCTACCTTCGCAAGATGACTTTACGAACAATCGCCTTTCGAAAGAGGAATTTCTGAAAATTGCAGAGAAGGTGGAAGACCGCAATCTATACGTGCGATATAACGAACAAGTCTTCGGCTGGGATAACGGCTCTGCTGCCTTGGCATCTATGGCTTTGTACAGGAAAGCTCTGATAGACAGACAAGCCAAAGCTCCCGTTGCGGCGCCAGTCAAGCAAGGCACCTGGAAACGGTGGTGGGGCGGTTCGCGTAGCCGGACTATCACAGGCGAGACGAACGGATCTGCGACTAGCTCAGTATCTTTGGTGTCACAGCCACCGCCTTCGCAAGACAACGATAGCGGCAGCACATTACAAGTGCATCAACGCATGGAGCGCGCAAGCTCTGAACCTCCACCTTCCTTCTCGCCACCTACTTCACCACCACTTCCTGCAAGTCCGACACTTTCGCAAACCGACACGGTGCACGAAAAAGACGAAGAGCCAACGGCAGGGCAGAACAAGCACACGCATTATGCGAAGACATTACGTTTGACGTCAGACCAGCTCAAACAGCTTAACCTGAAGAAAGGCAGGAACGACATCTCGTTCACTGTTCAGTCCTCCTTTTCTGGTGTAGCAAAGATCACTGCCAGAGTCTTCCTTTGGGATGCTGATTACCGAGTCGTGATCAGCGATATAGATGGCACAATCACCAAGTAAGCCAGAGCTCCCTTTTCAAGTGGGCATACTCATTCAATTGTTTGCAGATCCGATGCTCTTGGCCACGTCTTCACCATGATTGGACGGGACTGGACTCACCCAGGTGTTGCGAAGCTGTACACCGACATAGCCCGTAATGGCTACAAGATGCTGTACTTGACGAGCAGAGCCGTAGGGCAAGCCGACGTGACGCGAGAATACCTCAGGGGCATACAACAAGGTGGATATGCCTTGCCAGAAGGGCCGGTGATCATGTCTCCGGATCGTCTACTTACTTCCCTGCATCGGTAAGTTGCAGCAAGCGATGACACTGCTTGTTCTTACACTCCTTCATCGCAGCGAGGTGGTCCTGCGCAAGCCGGAAGTGTTCAAGATGGCATGTCTACGAGACATTAAACGACTTTTCGCCGAACAGAACCCCTTCTATGCCGGCTTTGGCAACCGTTTGACAGATGGCCTTTCATACAGAAGTGTCGAAATACCTTCCAGCCGGATCTTCACGATCGATTCGCAAGGAAACGTCAAGCTCGAGCTGCTAGAGCTAGCAGGCTATACTTCCACATACATTGGCATGACCAATCTCGTTAACGAAACCTTCCCTCCCGTTCACCGAAGCAATCAACCACAATATAACGACTTCAACTACTGGCGTCCTTCTCTACCTGAGGTCGAGTTCCCTGATCTTTCTATACCTACACCAGTCTCGCCAGCTTTGAGTGCTCGTTCGGACTCTAGGATGTCTGTCTTTAGAGTCGGCGCCATCGCTGGAGCGATCACCAAGCGTGCAAGCCGAAGTCAATTGGTGTCATCAAAGCCTGCGGCAAAGGACGGCACCAAATCACCCCTCTCGTCGAGCCCTCCCGTCGACAGTCAATACGGCTTTGCGGAGCGGTCGCAGAACGAGATCGACCTGGAACGCAACCTGCCTAGTACCGAGAGAACAAGTGCCAGAAAGAGGAATGACTCGATGCCAGGAAGCTACGAAGACAAGTCATATCTCGACAAGCTTCACGAAAGCGAAGAGTTCGAGGGTGACGATCGAGAGAATGGAATTGAGGATGTAGATGAAGAAGACGAGCTGGACGAGAACGACCTCGAAGCGGGAGACAATACCATGGACGATGACGATATTCCCGAAATGGACTTTGCGAAGGTTCCGGTAAGTCGCTTGTCACTAGAGATACAGGACGAAATTGACGATTGCACCCGTCCTTCAGTACCTCTAAGCTGTACATAACGCACAACCCGTTTATGTTGCATCGACAGAAAGAACTTTTGTTGTCATATCTACTTGTAGCCCATATCATCTATTCGTCGTTCACCTTGCAAGGGCAAACAAGGAGCTCTGCACCTAATGCGACCGATTATGGCTAACTATCCTGCTCTCCGATGATCTTGGACGTCGCGCGCTGATCTAGGCTTTTCCTTGTCACGATTGCGATCTCTGCCCCATTCGCGCCTCGGAGGAGAGGGAGACCTCGGCCTCGACTAGAGAAGCGCTTAAGGTCAACCCAGGTAACATGCATAAATTCTGAAGACTCACTCTCGATACAGCAGAAGGCGGAGGCGATCTAGAGGACTGCCGTCGTGATCTACCGTTGGCAATCTCCCGACTGTCACCCCTGCTGGGCTTTGGTCGATAGCTATCCCGGATATCTGGATGCGATGTAGGCGGCAGTGGCGAGGTGGGTCGACGCCGATCGTGCATCGAGTCGAACATAGTAGCATCTGATACGACTGGCTTGGGCGGCAAGCCAGGAATTGCAGCCAGCGGAAGTAGTCTACCAGGAGCTGAGGCTGGCGTAGGAGGCTCTGACCTGCCAGACCTGCTTGTTGGTGGCGCTGAACTCGAAGGGTGCGCGGGAGACTTGATACTGATAGCTTCGATGTGTGAGAGGATCCGTCGTGCGTCTGTGGAGTCGCCTGAAATAGGATTGAATAGCCTTATGAGGGGCTGATCCTTATCTTGAACTTCTGCAAGCACCGTGCCAGGTAGTCTGGCTATATCTACGAAAGTGTCGTCAACCTCCATGCTACTAGCCTTGTCTCTCCCGTTCTCCCCTGATCGACTTCTGTCGGCGGCTCCTGCCAGAGAGATAGGTGATCTACGCCGTTGATTGCGTCTTGCGTCCTTTCCTGCTGGAGGTGAGATCGAGCGTGCTCGTCTGCCTGAATTATTACGCCTCAAATCCCGTCGTTCGTCAACTTCCATTCTATCGTCACGTCGCCTGTCGATATCGGGTTCGCCTCGATATTTCTTGCTTGGAGGAGCTCGCAAGTCACCATCATCTCGCTCATCGAAATGGTCACGACGAGGCCCACTATCGCCTTGACCCATTCGCGAGAGTAAGGTTGACGGATTGCGTTGCTCTGTCCTGCTGACGACCGGCGATGGCACTCTTGGACGCTTACCCTGCGGCGGACTAGCAGCTCTGCGGCCAACTCGAGGAGGGGATGTCAGTGAGCGGGCAGAGCTGACACGGCCCGCAGCGGGAGCCTCCTGTCTACGTCTGTCATCTCGTCTTGCTGGCGGCGGCGAGAGAGGCCTATCAAGCCTTCTTTCTGCACCCGGCGCGAGGGGGGCATCTCTGATTCGTATAGGTGCGTCGCGGTTGTCTCTTGCATCTGGTCGAGTTTCATTGACTTGCCATGCGCGCATTGGGAGGGGCGAAGCACTGCGCCTTGCAGGAAGCGATCTTGGCTGCGGTGAAGGCGATCGAGGTCTGCTTGTCTGCACAGGCGGACCTCTACGACCGCCATCGTAACCACGCAGATCATCTTGAGCTGGAAGAGGTCCTTTTGAGCGATATGAAGCTTGGCCTTCTCGAGACACTGGAGAAGGGGATCTTCCCTGTCGCAGACGAGGAGAGCGAGGACGAGCGTAATCATCCTGAACATGGCATGAGCGTCCAAAAGTGCGAACTTGTACTGCGAAAGCCTCACATTGCCGCGCTCTATGAATACTTTGGCCTGAGGAGCACGCTTTGGCCAGCCTTGATCCCGTGCGGAAGCTGGATCCGGCCGCCCTTGCCGAGTCGTAGTAGACTCATATCTCTGCTCGCGCTCAACCAGCGGAAACTCAGGAGGGCCGTGGTTTCGACGCTGATCTTGTCTTGCTGGATTCGGCGGCGGCGAGCGAGACTCTCTTGCGGGTCTAGTAGGCCAGCCACTGTCGATACTTGGTCGAGCTTTTGAGTGCCCAGATCGGTTGTTATTGGGATTGGATGGTCCTGTCGGAAGATTCGCCTGTCTGGAAGAAGAAGAAGCGGAAGCATTTGTTGGGTTTCGAGTGGCTGAAGGGCCCTTTGGCAGATCGGAAAGGTCTGAAGGATGGGAAGAAGCTTGTGTGCCTTTCTGACCCGATGGTCCTGAGAAGCTTCGCCTGGTCTGGGATGGAGCAGGTCGAGATCGATCTGCCTTCGGTCCCGTGGGAAGACCAGCTTGACCTGTAGCTGTAGCTGTACTTTGCGATGTAGAAGCTGAGGAAGAAGGAGCGGCTCCTCTCCGCCCCCGCGGTTCTGTAGGTATACCTGAAGCAGATCCAGCTGAGACTGGTGTGGGAGGCTTGAATTCGTCGTGCTGCCGTCGACCTGCCGAAGGACCTGTAGGAGGTCTTGATATAGGCGGTTGGGATAGCTTGTTGATGCTCTCCACCTTGGAGAATGCGCGTCTTTGGTCCGGCTGCGTTGTACGACCTGAAGTAAACCGTTGTGATAGTCAGAAATCTGCGACCTATGATGCATCCTCTGGTCGATCGGAAATGGCGAAGGCAGATATGGACCGGTATCCGGCAGCCCGCTAGCAAGGGCCGGTAGTAATGAATGAGCGGAAGCTCGTAAACGTTCTTGCTCGAGGAAGACTTGTGGGCATGTACGCATGTACTTTGCCTGTGTACCACGTTGCTTTGCGAGCTTCAGAGCCGATGCCAGAAGTGCAGTCCGAGGAATATGAAAAAGCGGAAGAGAGGATAGGTAGACGAGAAGATAGCTCACCCCAGGGTGCTGTAGCGGCTTTGTTATTGCCTTCGTCGTTGGTGGTGCCAGTCGAAGCGGATGTAGAGACTGTTGTAAGAGAAATTAGGTACGGAAGGAGTGGGAAGGAGGCCAGATTTGGTCGAGCGTCGATTGTTTCGTTTGTGAGAGTTTGAACGGATGTAAAATATGTGGACAAGATAGGCGTAAGGGAATAAGGGAAGGGAGAAGGAGACCATGAGGAGAAAGTCAATGAAAGCGGTTCTTGCGGTCGCGAAGGGCCTTGACAGGACGGCTGTCCCATCACAGTACGACGTACCCTTCTCCCTGTCTGTTTCTGCTTCAGCAGCTCCCCGTAGCCGCTGTGATTGCCTGCCATTGTCCGTAGCTTTACCAGGGACGGAGGCCTTTCTAGCATCCCGAGAGTCTGCCACGACGGGTGTCTGAGCTTCTTGTGATTGTTCTACGTCTTCCTCAAGTCTAGCCGCTGTCGTGGGGCGGTCCCAAGTCGTGACGTTGGCGGTTTTGTTGAAATAGTAGAGCTCGTTGTTTCTCGAGTAGCGCCTCTGCCAGCCAGCAGGAAGCGGTGATTCTGCACCATCGTTGTTGTCGTTCGTATCATCGGCGTACTTTGCTCGACTATCGCTGGTCTGTTCCGCTACCTCGACCTCGACGTCGCCTGCTCCAGCCTGGTCTTCGTCGCCGTTCGCGCCTAGCGAGATCTCAGATTCGCGGTCTTCATCGTCTTCTCCAAAATCTAGACGGTCCTCCTCTTCTGCTGACATGCTTTAAGCTGCTTTGGGCGGAGCAGAAGAGCAAAAGTACGGAACTCGAACAAGATGGACGGCTGCCGCGAGAGGATGTGTACATTACAAGTTGTACGGCACATCACTGAGTATAGACTACGCCGACTGACCTGTACTGAGCCTTCGCACGTCTTCGAGGGGCACGTAAATCCCATACAAGGCCTTGCAGGTCCACAGAACCCCATCGCAGTCCTTCGCTACTATCCCTGATCAGGTGCGATTCACAGTAATGTGAAGGTCTGCAATAACGCGTACGTCGTTCCGTTATTCGTCCTGGAGGCTCGGGCAGTAGGATTCGCTTGATGAACGACGCGATCGTCGCTGCTTAGGATCGCTCTTTGAGGTTTGTCATGGCTTGCTAAGTCATCTCCAGGATGTAGACGTCCGTCTGCAGCAGGACCCGCTGTAACTACTCCAAGGTATTTCTTCAGCTCTTGCGCAGATCGTAGCGTTTCAGCTGCAATATTGCTGGGCCGTAAGAAGCCTCTTGCGGATCAGTGGGTCCGTAGATGTAGTTACGCTGCTTGGGGCTGCATCTCCAGATCCGAGCCGATCTTTTCGAGGCTTTTTCCCTGTGTCCTTTTTCGGGGTTGCAAGACGCCGTCATCGCGATAACGCCAGAGCCCTTGACAGCGTTTTCTTCCAGACTGACAGGAGCCTTATCCGCAACAACACCAAGCTTCAGGTCAGTACGCTCAGCCTGTGCCTGGGTTTGACAGCTGTCAAAGCCGAAATCAAGGCACCTTAACGGTTATCGCTGACATCTTATCGCTCCGCCAGATCCGTAGAAGCAGCAAGGAAGCGGACCACACTCTTTGGCGCTGACCATCATCTCGACGCCTCAACATCAGCCATGGCTACCTCTCCTACCTTATCCATGTCGTCCGATAGCTCTATCAGCCTGAGAGCTCATGATGATCCCAATCCTGGACAATTTTCACCACGCTTTGATTCGCATTGCGCAGATAGCGACCTCATACTGCGTACGAGCGACAACATCCTATTCAGAGTGCACAAAGCGCGACTCGCTGGATCAGGTGTGTTTCGGGATATGTTCGAGATAGGCTCTCAAGTTATGGAGGAAAGTGCAGAAATCCCTACCATCGCACTTGCGGAGGATGCACAGACACTGGAGAACGTCCTTCCATTCTTCTATGGGGAATATCCAGATGTCGACAGCTTGCCGTTTGATCAAGTCCTCGAAGCGTTCCAGACTGCCATCAAATACTCCATGTCTTTAGTCGAGCATATCTACACGGCACGCCTGAGGTTGGTCGCTTCTTAAAGCCTATTTAGGAGGTTTGTATGCTAATACAACCCATGTCCAGGCGGATGATGCCAAACTCGATGACCGGCGATCAAGCATTCACCTTGTGGAAGCTCTGTACGACGCTCGATAAGCAAGACCTGGCCGCCCAAGCGCTCTTACTCACTACCAAAGGCGACATCCTGCGATTCTCGAGCAGTGGTCTTCACGATCTTCGGGCTAGCGATGTAGATCGTTTGGTGAGCATTTTTGGTCATATCCCAGCTGTTGTGGCTCATCCTTGTCTTGATGCAGTGGAGGACACATCTGCAAAAGTCTCAGAATGCGGTCGACAAGCTCTTCGATTACGCCTGGCGGAGTACGAGAGGCGGTGACTGCTTTTACTTTCAAAAAGCAGCCCATGAAGCGTATATGAAAGCTCTTCTTCGATCGAAGTGCACAGGCATGGCATGTGAAGCGGAGGAGCCTCTCGGCTTCAAAACCTGTGCGAAATGCTCGACCATGCAAACGGAATTACTTGCTTAGAAACACAGTCGTGTGTATAGAGCCGCTGTTCAGTCAGCTGGCATGCATCCTTTCGTTAAGCTTGTCTCCTTTCAGCCGCAATGCAGCATGTTAGTCTTCCGGGTTTTGTTGTTGTGCAATCATTTGTCTGTCAGCAATATAGACGAGTGGTACGTTTCATTGGCATAGGCATAGTACTTATCGAACGAGCGGAACGTCTGTCGATGTGACACAGCCTTCCACAACTAGATCAAAAGCCTCATCGAGTAGTCTGACCTTGACGCGCCAGCCAGCTCCAGTAGCTGACTCCTGCAGCAATCAAGCCGGCCGTAAGTAACATTCTGAATCGAGCAGCGGGATCTGCCTGTAAACTCGTGTCCGCATGCCTTCGGGGTCGGTTTGTACCTCTGGGAGCGAAGCTGTTCCGGCGACTGAAATTGCTAGTAGCGGCATGGTCCTCGTGAGAGCTATCTGTGCAGTGGCTCCCATCGCAAGACGCCGGACCATGAGCCCGGGGTGGAGAGGGTATAGTAGTGCCCTGGCTTCTGGCAGTGAGTGCCCTCGCAATTCATGTGGTGCATGGAGTTCTTCTTGTAGCTGGTATCTTAGTGTGAAACAGAGCGGGAGAGCGCGTTCGACATGAGCAAGCCAGGGAGCTGACCAAAGGTTGTTTTGTAAAAGGGCTTCCTCGAACACCGGGTAAGAAGATCAAGGGGAGGCGTGATTGCGAGTCCGATTTAAATCAGTGCTCCTGCTTCAGCATATCAGCTCTTTTAACATTAAGGTGACCACGCTCAAGTAAAGTGCCTTAGTCCGATCAGTCAAAAGGCAGTCATTTCCAGAACATTGCGGGAGATATAAGCGCGGTCAACATTTTCATCGCTACTTGGTTATCTTCGCTATTGGGTTATTGCGGCTTTCGCTTGCAGCTAGCAATCTTTGGAGCTTTCGTTGGCTGAGCTTGGCCACCTTGTATACAACTTCCGTCTTTTCCAAGTTGACGTCGAAGTTGTCCGAACCTCTCCTCGTACACGACTTGAGCTTCCATGCGCTGCCTGCTTCAGCATTGCGTGCGGCAGCTGAAGAATCAGCAACCAGCATCTCGGCTAACTCTGGCTGATTGACTGTCCCTTTCCATTCGAGAAGCGCGTTCTTCTGAAGCTCGACTTGAAACTTGTTTGATGGTGTTCTCTCGAGTGTCTTAAGCTGCCATCCGTTATTCGAGCTGATACTGCTGGCCATCGTCGAAGCGCTTCTCATGCTAGCATTGCTGCCTCGTCGGGATGATCCGACGCTATCGGCTGAGGATCTTCTTGAGTCAGCTGTCGAGGTCTTGCGTCCGAGACTTGACTTGCGATCGGGCTGTGCCTTCTGCTGGCGAAGCTCCGTAAGTCAGGGACCTCTAGACATGAAGAGAAACTCACTTGTACCGCTTGAGATTGTCTCTTCGCTTCTGCTGCAGCTGCCTGTTGTCGCTTAGCCTCTGCTACAGCTGCCTCTTGACGCCTGGCTTCGGCTGCAGCTGCTTGTTGTCGTCCAAGCTCAGCTTGAGCTGCTTGCTTTCGCTTGGCCTCAGCTACAGCTGCAACCTTTCTGTCGGCCCTGTAGCACTCATGAGACCAGTCGTGACAGTAACTTCCGTCGCAAAATTCAGGACCATGCGGAGGTGTAGGAGGTGAGGGTGGAGAGTAGGATCGATAGGAAGTTCCACACTGGCAGTGAGTATCCTCGCAGACGTGAGCCATTCTGGTACGCCCTGAGAGTTACGTGAGATTGTAGGGCAGAGGAGAGGAGGCGATAGAGGTTCAGCGAGGAAGTAGAGGTGTCAGGACGTCTGACGCATGCATCGCCTTCTTGCAGTCTATCAAAGGTGTACACAAGAGCCGCGTGGAATGATTGTGCTTGGTCACTTGTAGCTGGAGGGTGGTGTGCTCCGACATCACGCGATGAGCAAGAGTCTGGAGGCAGACATCAGACGAAGAACCGATTAGCAATATTTCGACAACGGAGTAAAAGCCCTTGGCGTCTGTAGCGCATAGATGCGTCATGATCTCTCGGCAGACGGGAAGCCTTTGGAGAGCCTAATACCTCGATCTTTTCGAGCCAGGGTGCCCCTTGTTGTGAGCGTGTGGCATATTGTCAAGAAAGGCATTCAACTCTGCTGGTGAGACCCGCTGCATTTTGCGTGTCAGCTTCCGGATAGTAGTAGCTTCAAAGTTTCCGGAAGGTGTTCTCTTCAGTGTGACCTGAGGATCGTCATCTTCCTCGATTGAGGTACAGCTGCAGCTAGATGCACTACTGCCAGCGACGGAAGGGCTACGTGTCCTCTTCAGAGATGAAGGACCCTCATCTGAATACACACAAGGGAGTCAGTAGGTTCTGGTCCATATAGTACGCCTGTTGACGTACCCGGAGATAAACTAGCCCTCGAGCGCTGGGGACGCTGTGGGACGGCTGTTGGGGATGGCATGCGTCTTCGATCAGAGGCGTCAAAGACAGAGAGATCGCGGTTGCCGCTGCTGCTGCGCCTATAGTCGGGACCGGATCGTTGATGCCGCAAAGGCGCCCTCGTCTGAGCTATATTGCTTTGGTGCGTGGGATCGAAGATCGATGCATCGCTGTTGCCACGGCTTCTAGGAGTTGGTTTTGAGGTATTTGTTGAACGACGCCCCTTGATGGGGCTGCTTGACCCGACGCCTGCGTCTACGTAAGCGAAAGCTGAGTGATCCGCCGTGCAGTGGGAGTCTTCGCATTCGTGGTAGTACTCCATGCTTGAAGCTGGCTTTGGTGCTGTTTGTTCCAGAGGCAAGCTCAGCGTAGATGTCAACCTAAGGGCCGGAGCGAGCTGCTGTGCTATCAGCAACCTTTGTCGCCTTTGAAGACGGAAGCTGGCTTAAGCGGGCTTTAGAGGGAGGATCAGAGTCTTGAGCACGTTGACGACCTTCGTTTTCACATGCTGAGCATTCGAAGGTACAGGCGGCGGAGAGTCTCGCTGTAGTGAGCTGCGTGCCTGAACATGAGATATTTGAAGCTGATGACGAGCATGTTACTGCAGAATGCAAAGGAGCAGCTAGTATACATTGAAGCAACAGAAGGTATGGAAAAATAAAGAGGCCCTGCGCCCTCGCGTCCGGAGAGAAAGCCATTCTTGAGGGCAGACTTGCGATATACTTGCAGTCTTGAGTGAAAAGAGGATACTCTACTATCGAGATGTCGATGTGTGTGGTAGGTGCTAGCCGCTGCTTTACGACATTGCCAGCTCTTGCTTGACCTGTGCGGCACAAATCATGAAATTAGTCAAATTTCCAAGGCTTTTTCCTCTTCTTTCCCCTTCACTTTCCTGTGCAATTGCGCGAGCTGGGTTAAGGCCTTCAAACATTTTTCAAAGCATCCCAAGAGTCAGTGAAATGTTTTGGGAAGCTTTGGGAGGCCGGGCGGGCCAAAAACGAGCCAGAACTCACCCTTGGGGCAGGTCTTTGTGCAGTTGAAGATAGTATGGCATCTGTATAGCGACAGACTGTTCTGTAGCTTCTCTAGTCTCTCTGCTCCCTTCTCGTCTCTTGAATCGGCGATCCATCTGTATGCCTGCATAAGAGTAGCGGGGCCAAGGTATTCGTCCTGATTCCACCAGTACGAAGGGCACGAAGTAGAGCAGCATGCACATAGAATGCACTCGTACATTCCATCAAGCTTCTTTCGGTCTTCTGGCGATTGGAGGTGCTCTTTGCCTTCAGGTGCGTTGGACTGCAGGAAAGGCTGGATAGACTTGTATTGCTTGTAGAATTGAGTCATATCGGGTACGATGTCCTTGACGATGAACACTTTTTAGAAAGCTATTAGCTTATGCTAACTGAACGAAACGGCGATCCGGCTCACTGTGAGGAAGAGGGTAAATCTTGACATCCTTTGCACCCTTGGTGTTGATTCTCTTCAGGCATGCGAGCGTGTTCTGTCCATCGATGTTCATGGCGCATGACCCACAAATTCCCTCTCGGCAAGAACGTCTGAATTGCAGCAATGTCAGAAGAATGCTTTTCCAGTATGTGGATATACTAACCTAAAGGTAAGGGTAGGGTCGATATCGTTCTTGATCTTGATGAGAGCGTCGAGCACCATCGGCCCACATGAAGAGAGATCGATCTGGTACTGCTGCATGTACGGCTTTTCCGTAGGCTTGTCTGGGTTCTGCACAGTAATAATACGTTAGTACTACCATCCCTTCTCTGTACATCGCTGCGACCAACCCATCGGTAAATGCTGAAAGTCTTCATGTTCTTTGGCTTGCTGCTGCTTGACGAGCTATCGACGGCGGTCGCAAGGCCTCGCGGTGCTGAAGTCGACATTGCTCGCATCGAAGGCTGCACATCACATCGAATCCAAATCATCAGCCATCGACATCCATTTCCCTGGCCAGCCAGCCAATCCGAGCCGCTCTAAAGCTCGCTCTTTCGCGTCAGAACTCACCTGAGCAGCAGCTCTGACAGCTGGGCGGACGATGGACTGGGCCATAAGTGAGCGGACCATGTTTGCTGGAGTCTTAAGTGTTTTGTAGGGGAAGTGTACAGCTTGGAAAGAAAGGCCTCTCAGTCCTGACTGACCGGCAACGAAAGCTGCCGCCACTTTGGACTGAGATTCTCGGAGCAGCTCGGATTCGAAGGTCTCCTTGTCGAAGGCTGATGAGGGCCAGGCTCTGATACTTACGTCTACATCCAATGATATGAAACACAATTCAGACAGCCTTACACGATGATGTCTACGCTTGAGAGAATACGCTTTGGAGCCTTGCCGGAAGTAAACGGAATCGACGATACACTACTTCATTCCCTACAAGACTACCAAGTGCCCTCTGTCACGTCAAATCTATGCTACTAACGCTCACACTGCATCGGCTGACTTGCTGATCTTGCTTTGCCGGGCTGCTTCCACTCACATTTGTCGCTGCAAAGGGAGGATAACCCAAGCCAGATAGCCAACCAGCACGATGTCGACTAGCTGCAGGCACTGTGGTTCATCTGTTGTCTCTTCTTCAGAACAGCCCTCTGCCAAGCGAAGATGGTCGAGGCGCAATCTACAGGAACTCCGCTCAACGGTGCAACCGGCCTTGACGCTAAGGAACCTCAAACAGATGACGAATGTGCAGAAAAAACACTCGCAGGAGACTTGAAAAACTCCTCCTCATTTAACGGAGATGCAAAACCTCCTTTAGCTTTCGGCATGCAGATTGAGAACCTCTCGCTTCCAGGCTACAGGGTCGAGCAGGATGGAGTCTTTACTGTAGTTAGAAGGAAAGGAACGACCGGACGGTCAGGGACTTTCCCAGCCAGAATCGCTAGGTATATTCTTTCTTCGAATGCAAGACCGGCAGAATCGCTGACCGATAGATCTACAGGTGGCTTATGAGCAGCAAGCTGTGGCTACCATTACTGGTCCGATTCACCATAGAATCAGTATCTTTGGCTCCATATCGCATGATCGTACTACTTGTCAACAAGACGATTTCGTCGTTGGCTCCGGCCGCTGGTCTCTGGGCAACAAGCAAGATGTTGCGTATCGTGAGCTATCCTCCCGTGTTAATCTCATCGAGACTGACCGTACCAAATTTAAGGTCGAGAAAGCTATCGAAACTGGGCGTGTTCAAAAAGGCCAACTCGGCTTCTTAACTTTCACGGCCGTCATATTAGCGACCGGTGTTAGTCGGGTCAAGCTGTTTTTGTAAGCTCGACCTTCGTTATAGGCTTGCATAGTCTAATGGCTCAATTGCTGCCACGAACAGCGCTCGCAATGCTGGCATACTGGAAAGACAATTCGAAGCCAGTATTATGGCGCGGCTGTTACAAGCAGGAGCGCCTCTCGACTTGCAACAACGGACCGATCCGGAGATCACCAAGATCTTCGGCGATGCAGGCGGCGTTACCAACTCCAGTGCGTTCCGTCAAGGTATATTTCTCTAAATGGTCGTAAACTGACATCCTATGCATCTATACACCAGACTCCGATGTCGCTTTCAAGGTTGTTGGTGACATAGTCAAGACTTTCACTAGCGCTATAAGCGCGGTCACTCAAGCTTATCTGCTTAGACACAGCATACACCGTGGTAACCTGGACCTATTCTTACTGAGCTTTGCTGCCAATTTCATCAGATCCGCAGAATGGCTCTTCCGAGGCGGTAAGCGAAGAAAACTAGTAGCCTGCATAAATAGCTTAAGATTGTTGCCAGATCCCGGTTACAGATCTTCTGTAACCAATGTTCATTATCAGCGAATGCAGACGCTGGCCAGCGAGTCGACCAGTATCAACAACGAAGGCATCCTCCTAGGCCTGCCCGCCTACCTAGCTAAGGAATACGTCAAGGCCAACGAGAAATTGGGAGATACTTGGACCTATCGTCTACTAGACAAGTCTCGCCTCGCCAAAACGACCGGAATCCTTCATGATATTTCGGAGCCGCTTCTGTACGCCCTCTTCGCTCTCAGAGCTGCTGGCCGCCGCAGAAGTCCTGCTGGTATGCTCGACAACACCTTCACTATGGGAGGACTTGCTTTTATACAGAACGCTACTTCGGCTCTGGCATCGGAGATTGGTACCTTCGCATTCACGTTGGACGATGTCCGGCAACACTGCACAGAGGTCTTACAATTCTATCGAGCTCTAAATATCAAGTCTAAGCTCAAAGGACCGAAGAATCCGGTTAAATACATCACTCAAGTTGGTCTCGGAGCAACTCCCGGTACCGTGAATCGTGGTGTAAGCTGTGTGCCGTAGTTGGTTGATATCGTTCTTCACTGAAATTCAACCTAGATGGGGATCGAGCTGCGACAAGTCTCATTCAAGTACCCTGCCAGCGAGAGAAACGCACTCCAAGACGTTTCGTTCAAGGTCAAGCCTGGTCAGCTCTGCTGTATCGTAGGATACAACGGTGCTGGCAAGTCAACTCTGCTTGACCTTATCTGTCGCATCGTGGAACCTACATCTGGCTCTGTCCGCATCAACGGTGTCAACGCTAAAGACTATTCACCTCAAGACATCTATCGAAGAATATCCTGCCAGTATCAAACTACTCTTCCGTGCGACGTCACCCTGCGCGAGTTCATGCACATGGGAGATGTGGACAATGAAGACGATGAAGCAAGAATACACGAATGCTTACGCATCGCAGGCATCGATGGCGTCATAGCGAGGTTCTCTAAAGGTCTAGATGCAAGACTAGGCCCGTACCCTGCTAATCCTACCCCGCAATCGACGCTGCGCGAATTCGCTGAGGAGGTTCAGACTGGGGTCAAAGACCCTTGGGATGCCGATTATACGACACGTACTGAAGCTGAGACTCGAGAAGACGAAGAGAATGAAGATGAGGTAGTAGGCGGAGCTGGGGCTGGTGGAAGTGGAAGTTTGAAGGGCAAGGATTGTGCCTTTTCACCCGGAGAATGGCAAAAGCTGTGTTTCGTAGGCTTCAATGCTCACGGACATAGATGGCACATACTGATACGGTTTTCCGGACAGGCAAGTAGCTTGATGAAGAAAGATGCCGATCTTAGGTAAGGAGGCACCTAAGTGTCCGAGAAGGACGACAAGTCTGACAATCCTATGTCAGAATCTTCGACGAACCTAGCGCATCGCTTGATCCGCTTGCCAGCAAGAAAGTCTTTGACCAGATCGAAAGCTTACGAGGGAAAAGTACGATCATCCATATTACACATGATTTGGCTGCGTGCATCAAGTGAGTCTCGCAAGAATTTAGCGAGAGAAGATGCTGACTATAATGCAGAGCCGATCAAGTCATTATGTTCGAAGACGGAAAACTCATCGAGACTGGCACGCATACAGAATTGCTCGCTCAGCAGGATAGCAAGTACAGGGCTTTCTACCTCTGCCATATCGGCCAAGAAGACGACGATGAAGATGCTGTTGAAGCGACCTCAGCCGATGAGGACAGCTCGACTCAGGTGGAAGACGAAGATGCTCAAGTTTGGGAAGACACGACGAATATCAGCGGGGAAGGTGACGCGGCATCCGCCAAAGATGGAGAAGAGAGCTATTCAGCGAGTGAGAAAGACGGAAAGCCAGGTAGGGCAAGAGGCCACAGTGCAGGTCAGGATTCAGGCTTCCAAGTCGGGGAAGATGATGGCATGTAAGCGTTCTTGCAAAAATTAGACAGACTAGACATTCTGTAGCATAGGATTTTGCACAAGAAATGATCACCGCGCTTGTGCCTGTCTGCATCCTAATGATGCGCCGATCCCCTCGATATCACGGTCGAGGTTTGCTTCAATCCAAGAAGCCAGATTGCAAGCCTGACATAGAAGAGCGTCCACCTACTCGCAATGGACGCCAGCTCAGGCGGGAACTATGCTGGAACGACGATCTTCCTGAGCTACATTGCGGCTGCCTTGGTCCTGGTCTTTCGGCAGACGTGGAACATCTATACCGCATACAATGCGCCCAAGTTGAGCGAAGAGAGACGTCGTAAAGCTGGCATCTTCGCGGGACTCGCCCTCGTCAGTTTTGGGATTCTCTCTATCAATATGCTGCATGAGCTCTTCAAGTCATACAGCGACTACAGCAAGCGTTCCGGTTCTCAAGTCTCCCTGTCAGATACCCACATCTGGTCATGGATGATGCATTCGAACCTGTTTGAGGAGTTCGTAGACGCGTTAGCAGGATCGCCCGTCACCTGGTGGTGGACGCAGCTTGCGCTTCTGGTCACTATGCACATCTGTATCTGGCTCGCACAAAACTGTACGTTCCTCGTCTCTCTCGCAAGGCCACTTTGCAAGATGAAGCTGATCGATGTATTATATTCAGACAATGCCAAAGGCCGGCAGGGCTTGATGGAGTTGGTGCTCATCTCACAAATCCTTCCTATCTCCTTCACTCTCAACTTGGGCTACACGCATGTTCTGCTCGATCCGAAAACAGGCACTAAGGAGATGTCTCGCTCCCATCGCTTTTCGGCAATACCGCTGCTAGCAGTAGTCGGTGTATACCTCGCTGCCTTGTCCTATGCGCCAGCGCAAAGCGAAAAGGGCTCCCTCATACCGCTAGTCTTCCTGATTCGCCTGCTCATGATCGTCCCCTCCGTTCTCACGCCTGCCGTCTCGACAACGTCTGTCCACGCTGTTCTAGCAGCGCTTGCGCTTGGAATACAAGCTCAGGCGACTTCGAACGCCTTTACTGTAGGGTATGGCTGGATCGATATCTTGAAAGCGCTTCATACGCATCCGGCGGTGACGACTTTGGGTTACGATGTAGTGATAGCAATCATTAGTAGCATAGGTTATAGGTGTAGCATGTAAAGCCACCTTAGCGTGTAGCTCTTCAGCTTTACCACTTACCGTCTCTCGGATGCGACATCATGCCTCTTCGGTAGCATCCTTGCTACACTTTACAGCTTGTACATCTCGTACGACTCAGACTCTGCTGCGGCGGACGTATGCTTCGACAGCTTCTACAGGAAGAGCGCATGACGGGCCTTTGCATCTCGTCTTGCTAGGTGCGCCAGGCGCTGGCAAAGGCACTCAGACAGACTCTCTCCTACGTAAATATGATTTGCAAGCGGTGGTGGTGGGAAACCTGCTTCGAGATGAAGTCAGCAAGAAGACCGCGCTCGGGGAACGAGCAGCCGAGATCATGAAAGCAGGCGGTCTTCTCGACGATGCAACTATCCTGGACGTTGTGCGACCAGCATTACAAAAGCTTGATGGCACCGACTGGATTCTGGTGAGTTGTTCAGCTGCCGGAGGTCCTGCAAGATCAGTCTCCGCAAACAGATCATGCGCCTGTTCGCAGATACCTGATACGTGTTCTCAGTGCAGCGAAGCTGACGTTGTTCGTATTCTGATATGCAGGATGGCTACCCTCGGACACCTCAACAGGCCCATGACCTCAACAATGCGCTCGCGGAATGGAATGAATCGATAAACCTGGTGGTACAGCTGGACGTACCGGATGAAGTGCTGCTCTCGCGGATAGAAGCTCGCTGGGTGCATCTTCCATCTGGGCGTGTCTACAATACGGACTATAATCCTCCGAAGAAAGCTGGATTGGACGATGCAACGGGCGAAGCGCTCAGTAAACGATTAGATGACAATCCGGAAGTCTTCAAGAAGCGGTTGGACAAGTATCACGAAAAGAACGAGCCAATCGTTGAATACTATCGAAAGCAGGGCGCGCTCGTCACCTTGAGCGGACGTACTAGGTGAGCCGAATATTGATATTTGTTCAGAATGCGGCTGAGCAGCCTATTATAGCGCCGAGATATGGCCAAAGCTGGACAAGGTCATAAACGATCGTTTTCCTCGCCTGAAATCAAAGGCTTGAAAGAGTGGGTGCAGGAAGTCATGATGTTGTACAAGTACATAGGCATACACCTTTTACAACACCTAATTTCTAAACCTAGGCGATCCAAGCTCTAATCATACCGTTCATCCCTTTTCGTTAGTCGACTGGCCGGCAGTCACTGCACTTCGACACGTTGGCACACACAGTCGCAGAAGGACTCGAGAACTTTGGAAGATCAGGTGTGCTGTTTCGACGGTGCTGAACACAGTTGAGCTCTTGGCAGGCATCCGTCCCGGTCCCTTTGAAAGCTGTGGACAGATGGTTATGGTCGCACTCAGGTATACATATGCGAGGTATAGAATCGGTGCATCGATGCTGTATTCAAAGGTCAGTGTGGTTCGATAAAGCAAGACTGAGTGGGGATGCACTCACTTTTCGGATAGACCAGGTGACGGGGTTTTGCGAGTCGTTCGGAGCTGCGCACTTGCGTAAGCTCATAGTTGACAGCATACCACATGGTAGCTTGCTCTCAATCTCATGTATGGTATCTTGGATATCTGTGCTTGAAGAATGGGGTGAACCGCTCGCCGAAGGGGTCTTTTCGCCATCATTTTCATTCATAACATCGGAGGCGAGCGGATAGTCGAAGATCCAGCTGGTCATACCGTCTTTTCGTGGTATCGCACAGTGACAAATCGATCGTCCAGCGATTTCATCGAAGGTGAAGCTGTCGCTGCGACGGGGTAGTGCCGGCAGGCAATTCGTGCACAAAGGCAAGTCGACAGATTGGAAGATTGCCTGTTGGCTGTTCGGCCCTGTTACTGAACGATGCCGCAGCAATGTGGTATCACTCTTGTGCATCTCTCATAACGGACTGGTAGATTTGATGATGCAGGACTTCGGCTTTTCGAGGAAGGAACAAGATAAATATCTGCAGCAGACACAAGATCATTAGCCGAGGGCGCTGGGTACAGCCTGGAAGTACAGAATGCGGCATAAAGGATATTCAGATATCTGTAAAATGTCGCACATTGTCCGACAAGTATCATGGATAGCAGACAGCTCAAAAGAACGGAGGGATCCACTCCTCCGAACTTGCTCTACGCAGTCTGGCTACCCGACGTCATTTCGCGACTCCTACGCTTTCGAAAGCCCTTGTTCCTTTTGCAAGGTACTCAGGACCTCCCAGGCGTCTGGATATAGCTCGTGACGTTAAGTTTCCGGACAATTTGCTTCATTGAGCGGCTGCCTGCTTCAGCAGTATCAGGCTTTGCATCGTGTAATGGGGATGAGGGCAAAGTACGGAGGTGGAAGACGGGGATACAAATGTTCAAGCTGCTTACCTTGCATTGAGAAAGTAGAGTCCACTGTACGCTCTCTAGTCGAGGCCAGTTTGACGAGCATCACTTCCTGTCTTTCGACGATAAAGACCAAACATGAACGCATAGCATATTGCGCAAGGCTTCAAACAGAGCAGGAAGGTAGCGAGGTCTTGAAAGATGGATGCGCCAGCTGTTGCGACTGCGCGGCCGGCGTGGAAGGACATTGCTTATGGCAGCGTGCGTCCAGATTGACGAGCTCGTCAGAAATACCGCGGCTGAAGCGTACTTTGCAGGTTGCTGGGATGGTATCGAAAGTCTTTGAGGTGTGTTACATCAAGCACACTTCTTCCTCTTCACGCACTGGCGAAAGCGAAAGATGCGAGGTTGGCCAAGCCTGTCATCGTTCGCGAAGCCAGATGCATTCGCTGTCTTCGAGTTTTCTCTCTCTCCTTTCCGCAATCACGATACCACAATGCTTCCCGCTGAAATCTTCTACTGACTCGCTGCTTCTACATAGCAACCTTTCGATATTGTCAAAGGTCATCGCGTTCCATGAAGATGAAATCGTAAACTATATTGATAATGGTCCATTACAGTCCGACTTCAGAGCCAGCCTGCAGACCAGCCGGCGCGCTTTGCTGGTCCCGTAGACTGCTTCAGGCAGACGGTGAAGAATGAGGGCCTTCGAGGACTTTATCGCGTAAGTTGACTTGACCCTACCTCCACTTTGAGATACTGAGATCACAGTGTAGGGCCTGTCCATGCCGGTCATGGGAGCAATGGCAGAGAATGCGACCTTGTTTGTCGTATATAGCCAAACACAGGCTTTCCTGCGGCGGCACTTCCTAGTACGGTCTCAAGGAGTCTCTACACCTTCCAACGCACCTCTTCCACTCTCTCAAATGGCTTTCGCAGGTGGTTGCGCTGGAGCAGTCACCTCATTTGTCCTTACTCCGATCGAGCTCGTGAAAGTACGGATGCAAGTCCAGATGATTTCGCAAGAGGCGAGTGTCTTAGCTGCGCCAACCTCATCGGCGGCTCGGACAGCCCTTCCCGGCCCCATCCAGCTCTTTCAGAGCGTGCTTGCCCAAAGAGGCTTCAAGGGTCTTTGGCTTGGTCAGACAGGCACCTTTATTCGGGAAGCTGGAGGTTCGGTCGCTTGGTTTTCAGCTTTCGAAGCTGTCGCACGTGCGTTCATAGCGAAACGACAACAATCTGCTTCACCCGGCCGGACCATCACAAAAGACGATCTTAGCAGTGCAGAACTCATGCTGGCTGGTGCATGCGCCGGTGCAGGGTATACAGTCGTACTGTTCCCTGCAGACTGTATCAAGTCAACGATACAGACGGGCGACGAGCTGGCTAAAGGCAGGAAAGACAATGGCTTTCTAGCTGTAGGCAGGGAGATCTACAAGGGAAAAGGCCTGAGAGGCTTGTATTCGGGCTGCGGAGTGACGGTGGTCAGGTCGGCTCCGTCTAGCGCACTCATCTTCTGGATTTATTCCCTGCTTGAAAGGCATTTCGGATAGCCACGCCTATTATCTACGAAATACAAGTCGCACGGCGCGTATCGGGTCTCAAGGCTTTCGCCAAGCGACAGGGACGCAATAGAAATGTCTGCTGCTTGCGCTCGAATTGACCTACAACAACAAGCTTGATGGACACTTATATGAACAAGATGTTGCTGTGCTATGGGAACAAAATGCGGGCGTCACACGTATAGAATCATTAGAAATAGTTTAGAACGACTGTTGTCCCTTCCGAGGAACATGCAGATTGCTAACATAGTATCGAAGTCATATTGTCCGTTGTTGTGGTTTAGCATTGATCGACGAGGGAATTTTTGGGGAAGCCACTGTGCGATAGTAGAGTCAGATCGGCTTCTTCTTGCGGATGATGCTATGACAGCACTATGACGGGCTTACCTAGGATTCGCATCTTCCCAGACCGTCAGATTGTAATCTGTATATGCGTTGATGTGCCGTCTGGAATGTGAGTCGATACTATCAGCCTTTCAACGAATACTGCAGAGCTGTAAACGACTGACTGAATATAATCGGCGGTTGGGAAACCTGGAGGGTCGCAGCCTATGTTGATTTCGTTTGTGTGCTGATACTGTAGGGTATATCCTGTCAGCCTCCCCTGCCTGCTTGCCATCGATCAGGTACTCACGACACGGATATAGTCGATGCGGAATATCGCAGGGAAAGTGAGGTCTTCTTTGTCGACTGTAACGTGCGAGTGGTCAGCGTGCTGTGCAAATACCGGTCAATGGCAGACATGCTACTGACCAGGATTGAACGTTTCCGCCATTCCCAAATTTAAGACCATGTACATCGGCTGCATGATTCGCTTCATCAGCCACTCCTCGCTTTCACTTTCTGAAAAAGCAATGAACCCACCTCTCTGGGCACCAGTCTCTGCGAGTAGTCCATGCTCTTATTGCCTTGTAAACCCGCTTCGTTCATCATCCAGTTGACCTTATCATCCTGTTTCCAATACATGTAACCATCGTATTCCTCGCCTTTAGAAGGTTTGTACTCGACCGAGTAATTATGAAATGCGGTACGGTCTTGCAGATAGTAGCCATCCGGGTTGGTAAGAGAAAGCGCAGAGCATGACTGTTGATAATGCCCCCCATGATAGTCATTCAAAGTCGTCGCTCTAGGCGTTTCAATTTTGAAGTTTTCGGTCGTATTGCTCCACAAATAGTCCATGTCGAACGGCGCGACTTGCATTGTTTGTGAAATTTCGCCAACGAAGGTTGCGGGGTTTATCAGAGCTTCAAAGACATCAAGCTCGGGTGCGGACCTGCCGACGCTAACTGAAGGCCCAGGATGGCTTTTATTGCAATCATATATCAGCTCTGGCTGCGGGAATCGGAATGAAATTCAAGCGACTCACTCCTCGCCTTTGCAAGTGCAAGCTGAAGCTCTTTGTCCTGGCAGATAGGATAGGTCGTACCCGTCAGAAGTTTGCCAGACCGTCGACTGCGTGCTTGGATTTGTCTGGTTCTTGAGCGTGCCAGAGTCGCACGAGTCATAGGAGTAAGGCCACATGCCGTCCAAGCTGGATCCATAACCTGCTCGACCAAGATTGCCCAGAGTCCAGAAAGCTGGCGAAAATCACGGTTTAGGAGACGCGATCGTGCATATCAATGACAAAAGAAGCGCACCTGGCCATAACCCTGTCACGTCGTTCGCGCCAGGTATTGAAGCGGAAGCTGGCGAATAACAGCGTCAGATCTGCCTCGGCCGTAAACTTGAATGTAAGCTTTACCCTCCACTATACCTCCCGTGAAGCACAACTGATTCCAACTCTGCAGCATCCCCGACATGTAATTCATGTTGTGATTCTGAGTAGGGTCCGGTACTTGCGTCAAGTTGATGACAAGGTATCCTCCCTGGGTTGTGACGCTCTGCGGATTGTAGTACTCCAGATCTCCGGTCGAGTAGTAGTACATATCCAGCGCTGTCCAGTAAGGATCGTCTCCATCGTAGAAGGTCCGGCCGTCCGTGTTGAACTCGTCAGAAAAGACCAAGGTGTATTCTTGGCCGTCTGCTCCAGTTTTCGTGTATGCTGAACTCGGCGTGTCTTTGTCTATGAGGCCTCGGAAGCCAGCAATGTCGGGTACTTGGCCTGTCCCATTCGTGTGCAGTGCTGAGGCGGAATGTTTCGCTTGCAAATTTCTGATGTATGAGATGACTGGCCATCTATATACCTCACATCAGCAAGCTTACACAGTCGAGAAGCATGACTATGCTCACCCAGCGAAAAAGAAGACGATTGCTCCTAGAATCAAGACCAACCCGAGGACATTGATGAGTCCCCGCCACGATACCAATGTCCAAGAGCCATGCAGCACTTTCGAGTCCGCAAGTCGTCGATCTGGTCCTATACCTTTCAACCGGGGACCTGGATCATGGAACGCGTCGTCTTTCTCTGGTCCTTCGTACTGCGGGACGCCCGGTTGGATATACGCGTTGTATGTTCTGTATAGACGAGCACAGATATGAGCTTTACGTATCACATGAAGGATGTGTCCACGCACTCCTGATTACTTGGAATCTTGTGGTCGCTATCCTTCAAATGCGTAAAGCTTGTCTTTTGTCGCAACGTCCTTCCTTCGTACGACGGAGGAGTCTTCAAGCTCATGAACGAATGTCCAGAGTCGCTGTACTGATCATTGTCGATTAATAACTTCTGGTCATCGAATGCCAGGCTGTTTATCGAGACCGCATCATCCGCTTGAGGGTGGAATCTTCCCATTCCAATCTTTCCTATGTCTGTAGCAGGGGACGTCTGTGCTGCACTGTATCCAGCCAACGAGTACCCGCTTGGGAAGGTTGCGACTTGATGGACTCCTGGCGAATCTGGGACATTTGCGCTGTTGGAGTA
The DNA here is from genome assembly GCA_001600175.1 of Erythrobasidium yunnanense. Classification (NCBI taxonomy): domain Eukaryota; kingdom Fungi; phylum Basidiomycota; class Cystobasidiomycetes; order Erythrobasidiales; family Erythrobasidiaceae; genus Erythrobasidium; species Erythrobasidium yunnanense. Next base: position 3,038,714 of record BCJC01000002.1, read on the forward strand.
GGAGGGATGGAGGTTGCCTTGCGGCGGTTGTTGTTGCGCATATTGGCTTCTATCTATTGAGGATGAAGGACGGTGCTGGATCTGCCGCCAGCCTGCGCCTGGGTTGGCTCGGACTGCGCTGCTCGTCGACGCGTCGGCTGAGCTCGCACTCTGAGGATGCACGCCCTTGAATGGATTGCCGGGCATCGTATGCAGTCTTGAAAGCAGACTTGTTTGGGTCTTAGACACTCTCTGTTGGACGCTGTCAAGAATTCGACTTGTCCAAATTCACTAAGGACGCGAATCCGCCCAAAAATAGACGAAAACAGCCAAGCGCAGCAAGTTACGCAACGCAGACGACGGCGCATGCCGCATCTTGTATCTCACTCTGAGATGATTGCTGCTCAACGTCCTACGCGTCGAGTTGAGACGTGAAAGCCGGGTATTAAAACACAGGCACATTGAGCGTTGCGGCAGCTCCACGGCGCTTCTGGCGTTCTCCAAGACTCCTGAATACTCATATCTACACCGACGGTTTAGCGATGTCGCAGGCAACAGCTAGCGCGCGAGATCAGCCTTGAGAGGCGCCCGGACCCCAGAACTACGACGCTGCTCATGCAAGCAAGCATGATATGAGTATTATGATCATATGAGCTGCCAGGCCATGAAATTATGCGTTAGACTCAGGGTTGTTGCGTCGAGCCGGGTTTGCGAGGTCTGCTCTGCTCTTGCACGCCCAGAAAGGCCTTTCGAACGAGCGCACGCCATGTATGCGATCCACAAGCAGGCCGTTCCTCCTTCTGGTCTCTCGCACACCATCAGCGCCCGCCTTACACCCAGCTGCTACCAGTCGACCTCATCGAGGAGCCAAAAACGCATTGTCCGCCAGATTGTAGCGGCCAGAAACAACTTCTTGCAAGTGTTCGATGTTCTCGAAGAGCTGGACGAAGTAGTGCAGAACGGTGCCGATATCGAAAGTAACGGGAAACAGCCAGAGGTCAGTCCCTCCAAGTCGAGCTGCGAAAGAAAAGCTCAAAGGCGACGAAGCATCAGAGACTGACTCTCTTACAATGTTTTACACTTCTTCACTTGTTTTACATCCCATCGATATCTCGTACCCTGTTCCTACTGCTTCTCCAGCGACAGCCGACAGCCAGAGCTTCGTTGCACTTTCTGTGCGAACATAGAGTGCACGGTACCATAACTGGCATACAACGCATTCAGACCATAGACACAGCAAAAGATGGCCTCGACAGACTGCTCGTCAGCTTCAAGGATGCCAAGGTACCTAACCAAGCCGAATTGCCTAACTTTCGGACGTAAGGCTGATACAGCAACGGTAACATAGATGTCACTCTTGGAATGGTCGTCGGACCTTTACGACCTTATCCCGCTGTCTTTGCATACTTTCGAAAAACTCCCCTATATCGTAAGTTGTTCGCATTCGCTTTTGGGCATCTGTAAGCCGATACTGATCATATCGTAAATGTTCTAGATGCAAGGGGACTTACTGGGGTATGATGCTATTCTCCGCACAGAACCCTTGAGCAGATGTGCAGCCCTACTTTTACCACAAGATACGCTAGCTATTACTCCCTTCTTCCAAGATCAAATAGAATTGGAAGGCGCTGAGAATTCGAGTATAGCAAGGTATGTCGACCGTGCATGCGACTACTGTTCGGCTACGATTCCCTGCAAAGCTGATGCTTGTCGGTGTACAGCTTACCATACGCGCCGAGCTTCACCCTTGAGCTGTTAGAGATCAATCCACAGCTCCGTAATGTGATAGACTTCGTCTTTCTGCCCGGCTTCAATGAGCCTACGGTCGCAATTCTGAGCCAGCCTGTACAGACTTGGTCTGCGTAAGCCATTATGTATATCTTCCTGGCGAAGCGAAGCTGAAGTTTATGAATACAGCCGCCTCGAAAATGCAAAGGACACAGTCCAGCTCTTCCTTCTCACACTCGACATTACTTCCTCTTCACCTTCCAGCACCGTCATTTCCAGCACCACTTCCTTACCATACGATTCCTTCCAACTTACTCCCTGTCCGAAAGATCTAGGCGGCGTACTCGTCACGACAAATAACTCCATTATTCACATTGATCAATCAGGAAAACGGACCGTCCTAGCTTTCAATGCATGGGCGAATATAGTATCCGATATGAGCAAAGGCGATCTCATAGTCGATGAAGTCATATCGCTTGAAGGCAGTCGTGCTCTGTTTGTCACGTCAGAACTATGCCTTCTTTATCTCCAGTCTGGCGAAATACGAGCTCTGAAGATACAGCGAGATGGAAGAACTATCTCTAAGCTCGCGCTTCTGCCTGATCGCTTCCAGAACAAGACCGTACCACCTGCGGATGTCGAACTAGTCCGAAGTCACCTCAGCCCGAAGTCTGCACACGATGGAACAAGTACACAAGCGTGTTTCGTCTTCGTGGCTAGTATGGTGGGAGATAGTGAGCTGTTAAGGATAGACTTCAGGACAGAAGTAATAGATGAGTCGGAAGATCTGGCTATCAAAGCGGAATATGATCAGAATGGGGACGGCGATACAGCCATGACAGATAGCAAGGAGGAAGATGAAGAGGACGACATAGACATCTATGGATCTGCGGATGCTAAACAAGCAGCTCTGAGCGCCGAGTCTGCAGCTCGAAAAGCTGCAAATGCAAAGCTGGTCCTGGGAGCTGAGAAAACTTATACCCTACCTGGGTATGGAAGTATACGAAGTGCCGTTATGGGACCATGGGATGCAAATGCACCGCCGGAGATCGTCGCCTGTACAGGAGATGCCGAGTCGGGTGGCCTGACTATCTTTCACGTAAGTCTCGATTGTGTCTGCGCTACAAGGGCTCGACACAAAAGCTCACAATGTTATCGGCTCAATAGCGATCACTGCTGCCCACAAACAGGCAACGTATCAATCTGGACCACAGCACGGAAAGCTTGTGGGCCGTCAGAGTGCGAAGCGATGCAACTGCGAATGGCGAACACCCACAGCAGTCATACAAGAATCTGCTCTTTACATCTCAGGATCGCGAGACACAGGTAAGCTCGAGTATTCTTGCCGTACTTCCTGTATACTAAGAAGCTGAATCAATTGACTGTTCTTCTTTAGATATACGATGTGACGCAGGAGTTGTCTGGGCCAGAATACGTCAAGACGTTCGGGAAAACTACGTTGGCCGTAGGCTCCCTACTGGAAGAGAGCTATATCGTCTATCTCCTGCAAGATAAGCTAGCCGTGCTCGACAGTAGTAAGTTTGGCCCCTGATACGTGCTGGAAGGTATGTCAAGCTGACCATAACGACACCAATCAGATCTCAAAGAAAGTCAAGCGATGAAGCTCGGGGACATCGGCAAAGCGACCTCAGCTGTCATTAAAGATCCTTATGTGCTCGTCAAATTCGAAAGTTCGCCTACTGTGCTGTATAAAGCAGATACAAGCTCTGGACAGCTTGACCGGCAAGACCTGCCTTCTTCTATCGTAAGTAGGCTACAGACTGCTAGACAACAATTACTGATCACTTAATCCGTATACAGCCGGCCGAAGCAGCTATAACGACGCTATTCAAGAATGTGTCCAGTTCATTCCGACCTCGCAAACGCAAGGCTAGGCCTGTTCAGACACCGGCATCGGCAAGGCCTATTAACAGTCAGACGGGACTGCCCATGGACAACGATGATGATATATATGGCGAGCCGTCTCAACAGATTCCACTCTCTGCCAAGATCAAGCAGGAGAATGAAATGCAGGAAGATGAGGTGGAAGATGATCTCGAGGAAGATATTTGGTCTTGCAGCTGTTCGGATATCGGGCATCTGACGGTCAGTCACCGTCTCGCAGTGAATCTTCGCAAGCTAAACTGCTACCTTGTAGATTACGCATCTGGGTAGCGGCGAGACTGTCTTCTCGGCACAAGACGTTTTTACGTTTCCAGCTATCATTGAGAATTCCACAGCTACAGAACCTCAAGAAGACATGCCCGAAGATGCTGTACTCGAGCAACTTAGCCTGACTAACGTTGGCCGCAACCGCATTCGGCCTGCTCTTTCGGTGAGTGCAATTCGCTACCAACGAAGCAGCTATGTATTGACTTGATGTGGCCTTGTTAGCTCCTCATGGAAGACGGCACGCTTGTCGTGTATGAAGCTGTGCCGGACTACGGTTATGCAGCTTACAGAGAAGGGACAAACCGCACCCTAGGTCTCCGCTTCATCAAGACTCTTTACAAGAATCTAGGCGCAGTCAAAGCACGAACAACAGCTAAGACCAACGGCGCATCGGAATCTTTGGGTCCTGCCCCTCGTCGTTTCATTCCTTTCGAGAACTTCGGTCCCTACTCTGGCTTGTTCTTGTCTGGCGAAAGCCCACTCTGGCTTATTGCGGAAGATCATGCAGCGTTCAGGCACTTCGACTCTACCGTCAAGCCAATCTTCGGCTTTTGCACTACCTCAAGCGGGAGCTGCATACTCACTACGGGAGAGGTACGCACAGCAGTATGCTCTAAGCCCGTCTAAGCTGACATGCGCACTGGACAGGAAACGCTCGCTGGACAGCTGTCTGCAACAACTGACATGTCGCGAGAATTGCCTTTTACGAAGGTGATAGAAAATCGCTTGTACACCGGAGTTGCCTTCGATAAGCTGTCCCAGTCCTACGTCGCCATCGCATCGTACGAAGCACCATTCGAGATCTTTGACGAACAAGGCGACCCAATCAACAAAGCGAATCAAGGCTTGCTTGAGCCTACCGCGACGAGGTCGACTCTGGAGCTCATTGAGCCAGGCACATGGCGGACAGTCGACGGCTTCGAGTTCAGGCAATACGAGACTGCTCTTTCGATACAATCGGTCACTCTCGAAACGAGAAGTACGACCTCTGGCTACCGAGACTTTATAGCTGTTGGGACAATCATATCGCGGGGAGAGGACTTGTCCGCCAAGGGAGCGGTATGTCTCTAAAGTATGCTGCCAGTCAAGCTGATCTGACGAGCTTTCTTCCAGGTATATGTCTTTGAAGTCGTCCAAGGACGCCCCGGCAAGCAGGACGCTGCCTCATACAGACAACTACGTCTGATCTGCATGGAAGATTTGAAGTCCGCTGTCTCAAATGTGACATCGCTCAATGGGTATCTCCTGCATTCTGTTGGGCTCAAGGTACGAAACTTCGTATACCGACCTGTATCAGGCTGTCTGACTTGGCTCGTTGACCAGATTTATGGCAAAGCCTTTGAGCAAGACGAAAAGCTCCTTGCGCTGGCATTCCTTGACGTGAACATGCATACTACCTGTGTCCGATCGCTCAAGAATCTTCTGCTGCTGGGCGACGCTCTCAACGGACTCAATTTCATTGCGTTTCAAGAAGATCCCTATAAGCTCATGTCTCTCGGTCGCGAGTTCCATGGCACTCCGACTGTCACTGTCGACTTTCTGGTCCTGGAGAATCGGAGTGTCTTCGTCTCGACAGACATTGACGGCATCGTCCGATTCTTCGAATATGATCCTTTGCGTAGGCCGAACGCTATTGCCAATATCTGAATGTACACTGATAATGACGTACAGTTGCGGAGACGCACGGAGGCCAAAGGCTTCTGCCTCGAGTGGAATTCAAAACAGGCGTCGAAGCCTCAATGTCGATACCGTTTGCGCGTAACGTTGGCGGCGATGCAAAGCAATCTGGCGTACTCTATTGTATGTGTCGCGGAGGCATAGACTCAGACCGCGCTGACAGCGTTTTGCGGCAGTAAATGTTGACGGGTCTTTGAGCACCATTACACCAGTTCGAGATGCAGTCTACCGCCGTCTGCAACTACTAGAAAGACAACTCATTCGACATACACATCACTTCGGCGGACTCAATCCTCGAGCTCACAGAACTGTCCGCAACGATCATGTCCCTCGACCGCTCACGAAAGGCTTACTGGACGGAGATCTGCTTTCAAAGTACTCTATGCTAAGCACTGTCAAGCAGCAGCAACTGGCAGACCGTGCGTTATCTCCTTTGTCGCCTCGATACGTTGCTAAACAGCGCTTGCCCTGCAGCACTCGGTTCTGATAGCGATACAATCAACTACAATCTCAAGTCACTCAAGGCACCATGGTGATAATCAAGGTGTCTGGCAGTCCATGATGGTTCGTAAGTCTTCCGTCAGCTTTCCCTTTGACGATGCGAATCTCTTTGTAATGTCCCTTTCGATGGCCAGCCTTTTGAACACCTCTGGCTACTTAAGTCAGTCGATGTAGCTTTATCTCTCTGCTCCTATCCATATCAAGTTAAGACAGAGCAGCATTATCTATCGAGAACAAGGCTATACATAAGAAAGACCATGCACACCGAATCAAGATCAAGATCAGCGAGCCTGATCAGCGACAGGAGTACGTCGACGAGCCGTACAAGTGAAGCGACATCGTCGACAACCGGTTTGCGAAAGTTGCCCTCACGTCAAGTATCCTCCAGCAGCACCCCCACCCGACCATCGCTAGCAAGGGCTTCGTCATCTACAGCTAGTCTCAGTGACAATGCATTGCTGAAGCCAGACTGCTTCGGGGGATGGGATTCCCACAACTATAGTCGCAAGATCCGGGTCGTCTGTCAAATGTTGCAGCGTCCTCAGATCGTCGAAGAGAAACACAGGCATGCTCACGCCGATATCACCGCCTATAGGCTCACGGCTACCTTCGGCTTACTGGCTGATGATCAGGGAGATGGTACCGCCTATGAGCTCGGTGGCTTGGCTATATCTGGGCTCCGTCATGCAGCCCTTGACGACCTCAGGGTCGGGGCCCACTGCATAGGGTCAGTCTTAAGCATGACAGGAGGTATCTGGGAGTGGAAAAATACTCGAACAATCAACTGTATCTATTGGAGAGCTGCACAATCGGCCGAGCCATGCCCAATCGACATATCCCCATATTTCGGATGGGGAGCGGGACCGAGAGAAATGGCATGCGATTCCGTAGCTGCTGCTCCCAAAGGAATCACCATTCGCCTCAAGATGCTTGGAGGATTCGAGTCAGATTCACAAATTGAGCCTTTAGGTGCATACAAGAGCACGGCCGATTGTTTCAAGGCGCAGTACCGTATGAGCGTCACAAACAAAACTCTGGGCGATGTGTCTGTGCCGCAGCTTCAGCAAGAAGCCATTTTTTACCAAGCACTGCCTCACTGCAAATTCAATGAACAGACGAAGGAGAGTGGCGCTCTATTCAGAGGCAGGGCAAACATCAGCAACGGAGTATTGGGTTCAGTGGCATGGCAAGCTGGTACTTGGATGCCGCTGACCAAAAGCCGTTCGGGATTTTAATGCGGCAACATAGCAGCAGCTAGTTACAGCAAATGTGCTCGCGAGTGGTCTGTGATAATGATGACCAACTACGACTTCAGCAGCGAAGTGATCCCCTCTTGAGTGCCTGGACTGATCTCAGTCATCGTCTGGGTGTGCCGTCACGTCTGATAGCTATGCGACGACACATATGCTAAGCTTCTGGAAGGTACCTTGCGAATCCGACAGGGCACCTCGTATTCTGTCATTCTTTTAATACGCTTCCCCTTTTGTCCAAAACCTATCTATGCTAACCCTTTCAATACTGGCAGCCCTTGTCCAATTCGCTACTAGAGGTCCATTAGTCGAGTTTGTCAGCGTCTCTGCTCCTGACCATCACGCCTCCGGGATAGGAGGAGAGACAAGTATAAGTTTTCCTCTAGACGCGTCTAAACATGTCAACCAATTCAAAATCTCGGTCAGCTAGCCTGACTAGTAACAGCAGTAGCACGCTGCGACACATCACCGCGGAGATACCAGCTATGGCCAATCCTCGATCTCGTCGAAATTCCTCTGCCAGTAAGACCCAGATCCGACCACCGCTCACGAGGGCGTCTTCATCGACTGCCAGCTTGATCGACTACTCGAGCCTGAAGGCAACCTGCTTTGGGGGCTATGATAGCTACATAGGCAAAACAGAGGTCAATCTCTACTGCCAGATGCTTCCACGTACGCTCATCGAAGAAGAGCAGTATCGGCACGCGCACAAGGCCATGCACTCGGATAGATGCACGGTTTCTTTCGGCCTCTTGGCTCTGGACAAAAAGTATAACCGCCCTTACGAGATCGGCGGGCTCGCTCAGAGTACTTTGTTACGGGAAGCACTCGAAAGCTTAGTCTGCAGGTACAGTGTCTTGGGATGTACGTTGAGTATCACAGCGACTATCGATTCAAGCGGGATTGGGTCAAATAAAAGCTACGATATCAACAGCATCGTTCGAAGTGCCGGCATCACCGCGCACCCACTTCCAGTGGACATGTCGAACTGTTACGGTTATGGAACCGAAGCTCTGCCTGCCCTTCATGATCTGGCTCCCAGAAACAGTCGAGCAGATGTCGTGATCCGGCTGAAACAGCTAGTCGGTATCGAGATGGACGTAAGTCCAAAAGCGCACGACGTCGTCAAGAAGGGAGCATATATATGCAAGGTACAATACCGTCTCACTGCAACTAGCCAGACCCTGGGTGATCTGGTCATACCCTCCTCAAGTCGCAAAGCCATCTTGGTGAAGGCTCTTACTGCGTTGACATACAACAGAGACACGCGAGAGACTGGTGCTCTGTTTGATGGCTCGGGGCAAGTGAAGGATGGCAAGTTATGTGCTGTCGATTGGGCCACTGGCAGCTGGTTGCCGATTACCAAAGAGCGATCTGGCTTCTAATGCCTGTGAAGGATTGTGCTTTTGTACCACTTGGAGCCACTTTACGACGTGATTGACTCCGTAAGTGCTTGACTTGCGAGCTCTTGCAGAGCTGGCAATCCTGGCCCCTCTGATGATCTTGTTACATCGACAACTTGAGCAGAGCATCCTCCCACAGACCGTTGACCAGCATATACTGCTTCCGATCACTACCTTCATACATATTTGCAGTAGAAGCCGTTCCATAGAAGTCGCCTCTGCTCTGGAATAGCATGGTGACCTCTTCACTTGCAGACGAGAACAAGGCCGAAGCTCTTTTTTCAAGCGACTCGTCTCGGAGAGCTTGCTTCCTGTTGTCTATCTGTATCATCGCTACCTTGCTTCCAGACATGATCTTTCCATTCGATTTCGCTGTCATCAGGTATGCCAATGCGCTTGGATGGCCAGCCGCGAGCAGAGTGTCTCCCTCCGAAAACGATCTAGGTACGAACGACAAGTTGTCGGGGCAGAAGCCAAGTGCGATGGTTCTCCGATAAGTGACTTGGCTAGCATCCGTAATACCGCCCTCCTTTGCGTTCGTCACATCGTACAAATGTATGTTGAGCGAGGTACAGCCTGCCACAGCTAGTATAGTCTTGTCATGGTTGAGAGCAAGGCCATTGGCTAAGGTGATTGAGCTCGCCAAGGTTGTGCAAGAGGCTTTCCCGCTAGGATCGATGGAAAGCGCCTTTACGCTCCCTCCTGGTAGAGCGACACCTTGCTCTATCTTGTGTAGAAGTGATCTGGAACGAGGCGAGAAGCCAAAGCTGTTGGTGAAAAGTATGTTGGTAGGTGATAGGACAAGGACGGCATTCGGCGATGTGATTTCGGGGTGCTCGATAGTCCCTCCGTGCTTGGCTGTGATCGAGGAGCCAGAAACCACGATGCGAAACATCTCGATGGAAGCTGACTTCTGTGCATAATTGGTGGCCGCTAGGATAGCTTCCTGACCAGGCGTGATCTCGAGAATATCCATTCCCAGGGGATGAAATGGTTTCCCTGCAGGCCATCCTTCCACATCCTTGGTCTCGACCACTGTGATTTGCTGTGTATCGAAATGATAGAAGCCTAGTCTTCCAGCAGGAGCAGTAGCCTCGTTCCCAGCGGCGGTAAAAGCATTGAAGACGGGTCTTGACGGGTCCGAAGCGCAAATAGCTAATCTTGCACTATTCCAGATCCTCACGTCTTCGCAGTGTGAGGCCTGACCTTGCCCGATTCTTTCGCTGGCTGTCGAGGCATCTACGAGTTGTCCATCCTGGAGTAGCAGCTGAGGTGTCGCAGGCGTCTTTTTCGGGAATACTACTCTGAGCAGAAGTGCGACATGTGCGAACGGCTTGAGTGCTGCCAGAAGTAGCTAGAATTGCGACATTGAAGTCGTCAGAAGGGCAACCTGTTGGTCCAATCCAAGGCGTCTGCATACCTCAGCCGCCATAGTAGTCCACTATCTCAAGTTTCCGAACGAGGTTGAGCAGAGCCAACCTACAGTCCGCGCTGACTTTGGTTCGGTAGTGCCTGTACGCCGAGACCCCTATCTTCGAGTTGCGGGTCAGCTTTATACGTACTGACCGTCCATAGCTTTGGGAAACGATAGCTTACCTCTATCCAGCTTCCTGAATGACCTGAAGATAGCCGCGAAAGCTTCGCCCTGGCTAAGCTGGATGGGCCTCTCAATTGCGGGTATTCCGCTCCTCTACCTTCTGATTCGGAGCCTCTTCAAATTTGTTCTCAAGGTGCATGTCGCGATCTGTCTTCGCTGGTGTATCTGCCTCCTGATTCCGTGCTGTTCAAGGTCTTCTACTCGTCAATCATCATCGAGAATGGTCATTTCGTGCCAAGCGATGGGGTGCCATGGTGAGATACTGCTTTCTTTGTACATTATCTGTAGTACCACATCTGATATAGATCTACCTTGCAGCATTCTATGCGCGAATCATTGTGCGTCCGGTTTAGCCATCGAGATACCTCAGCTCAACCATGATATACCGTACTGAGTCTCTTGCTTCACATAGCCAACTCTCTCACCGATGCTCTGATAATGATGACTTCGATCCCGCTTTCTAAGCGCAAATGGCTAAGGATGACAGCGAAAGACACGCTATTTGGGAAGAAGACCTTCTCATCATGGTTGATCGAATCAGTAGGAACAGTCCCTGTCAAGCGAGCTAAAGACTATGAGGGAAAGCGCGTAGACAACACTCAAGTCTTTTCGAAGCTCATGGACGCGATCGATAAGCAGGGCGACATGGTGTGCTTGTTCCCAGGTGAGAGGAGACACAGATAACAACACAAGCGGGATAGACTAACATTCGGATGTTATAGAGGGCATCTCTCACTACTCTTCGTACATTGCGCCTTTACGAAGCGGAGTAGCCCGAATCACCTCGGATGTGCTCAATCGCAATCTGGACAATCCCGATTTCGAGCTCACTCTCCTTACATGCTCCATCACCTATCTGCACCGCGAGTCTTTCCGCAGCGACGTCCTTGTCTCCTTCAATCCGCCCATCAAGATCAATGTCCGAGAGCATAAAGAGCTGTTCGCATCTCCCGCATTATCGTCTTCTTCGCAGACGGACAAGCTTGATGGAATCAAGCAGCTCACTGCGTTGATGCAAGAGCAAATCCGACATGGAACGATCGACGCTCCCAATTTCGGGGTAGTGAGAATCGCAAATACAGCTAGGAGACTGTATGCTCCGCTGGGGACGGGAATGACGCTTGGAGACCATGTTCATATAACGCAAAGGTTTGTGGACGCATTCGCGAAGAGACAGACGATGAAACAGCCTGCCACGCCTGCAGAGGCACTCATGACTCCGCTTCCTACTGCAAACACTTCTGCATTGGCGACGACGTCTGAGCTGGCGGTCGAGAGGCACCCTGGAACAGGATATTTTGACTTCGACAAAGCAAGCACGAACGGGGACTTCATGAGCGACGAAGAGGTCGAGCAGCTAGCGAATGATTTGCATGTAAGGCTTTCCCCATTGACCCATAGATCTAACTGATCTCGCACGTATTTTAGGCATACCAAGATACTCTCAACCATCTATGGATAAAAGATGACCGTATACGCAAAGCCCCAGCAAATCGCTCAATCCTTTTCAAGCGCTTCTTAGTAAGAATGGCTGGCGGACTTGCTCTGCTGACTATAGCGGCGCCTGGATTGGTACTGTGGCTTCCTGTGTTCGCGACTGCTGGCTTCTATGGCTGGCGCATGCGGACGAGCGGGAGGATCGAAGACGGTCAGTCCAGTGCGACCTTGGTATCATGGGGATCGAGGCTGACTTGTATGTGATACAGTCTGGGACGAGATCGCACATACCAAGCTGTGAGCTCATTCTTAAGTAGAGGCAGAAGTGAAGCTGACTCTAGTGTACCGTCCAGCATATACGGCCTACTTTCCGGTGTCATCGTCTGGGCTTTGGCGGTCCTGCTCACACTACCCTTCGCATTATTCACCTCCTTCCTCGTTCCAGTGCTTATGTGGTTCTCCCTCCGCTGGTTCGAAGATGCGCTCTCCTCCTTCCGCGCTGCCATTGCCTTACTCTCTTTACTCGCAATCGGGCCAACACGTCTAGCAGAACTCCGGACTACGCGTAGCAAGTTACACGAAAGAGTAATGAAATTAGCAAGGAGTCGAGCAGAACTTCCACAAGATCCGGACAAGGTCTTTGATAAACTTGCAAAGGACGGATTGTACGAAAGAGGTGGGAAAGTAGGCAGACTGGGCTTCTTTTCAGTCAGGAGAAGGAGGAAGAAGGATTATAATGAGGTGCGTCGACCTCTTTTCCAAGCTTTTGAAATAGCTGATCGCAGACGCGCCTTACAGATCATGCGCTTGTGGGATCAGGCGGAGTATCCGATGCGATAGAAGGGAAGCCTCTTATTGCCGACGGTCGTAGTGTAGTGCTCAAAGTAAGCAACGTGTCCAGTGCTTTCTGAAGCAGAAGTCGCATTCGCGGTGCATAGTAGCCACGTCTTGCTTTCTCGCCTCCTTCGACCATCCGGCAGCTTTCGACAACGGCGAAAGCCTCGCAATGCCAGACTATGAGAGTCTGATCTACAACATCAGCGCCTTTCTATGCTCGCTCTTTGTGCTGGAAAAAGGTGCTGATCTATTTGTGGATCACACTGCTATTGTCGGACGAAGGACTGGTATTCCTCAAAGCTTGATAGCTCTCTTGACAGCCGGAGCAGAGTGGGAAGAGGTGTGCTATCCTACCTTCGAGCTTGCTTGAGGGAGAAAGCTGAAATTAGTCGCCGGACATTGGCAGCTCGCAGTCGTGGTGATATGCGTCGTTCGCAAGCGGCCAGCACTGGCTTTGGGCAATATACTTGGTTCTGGAATCTCTAACATCCTAGGAGCTTTCTCTCTCGGCCTCATCCTCCAAGCGCCATCTTCTTCCCACCTCTCCTTCGATCGCTCTTCTCGCATCTACTGTGCCATCCTTCTGTGCATTACTGCTGTCGTATGCGCATGTCTCCTTCTCCTCAAGTCGCATTCAGCCTGGAAAGCTCTGGGCGGATGCCTATGTGCTGCTTTCGCGATCTATCTGGGCAGTATCGCATATGGTATCCGTAGGGGACTGCTACACGAGCCTGAAGGAAGCGATAGTGATAGTGACAGTGATAGCGACGCCAGCGATACCACATCGAACGACAGCGACGGAGAAGCTACGAATGAACGGGATGCGCTCGTCGCATCTGCGCGGCAGCAGCCTCGATACGAAGGAGCTGTGGGAAGGAAGAAAGGAGGTCTCAAGCCTAGAAAGCCAGCGAAGAGCACACTTCGCCATATCGGCCTACTTTTCTTCGGATTCCTAGCCATCGTGCTCTCTGGCTACGTTCTCTCTGAAGCAGCTACCAACATCATCGATGCTCTAGGTATCTCCGACATGCTCTTCGGCGTCATTATCCTCTCCATCGCAACTACCTTACCGGAGAAATTCATAGCTGTCATGTCTGGATCCCGTAATCAGCTCGATATCATGTGCGCCACTACAGTCGGAAGCAACATGTTCCTCCTCACCCTGTGTCTTGGAGTGCTCTTGCTGGGCTCGCAAGAAAACAATGGGACTGTATCTGCTGGTCACTTGGAGATTGGCGCCTTGGCTGGCTCAACTGTCCTTCTTACGGCCACGGTATTCACGGGTATGCGATATGCTCGTCTCATCGGCATAGCTATGCTGGCGCTCTACCTTGCATTTATAGTCGCCGAGTCTTACGTTAGGAGCTAGACTGCACGCGGATGCGGCTTCTTTACATCCTCGAGGGTGTTACAGAATGTATATGGATATCTCCAATAGTACAGGGAGTCTGTCTCTGCGATGCTGCTGAGAAGACGTGGAGCGATGTGGAGTAGGGGAAGGGCTGCTGCTTGTGAGACGGACATTGAGATCGTTATGCGTAAGCATGTATATACAGTCATATGCGATAGTACTCTTTTGCGAACATGTTCTCTCAATACGCGAGCATCGTTTCTTGACTTCACCGACACTTCGACATCATGGCTCGGCCAGAAGGGAAAGGCAGCAAGAAGGACAAGAACCCTAACGGAGCAGTGGCAGTGAATGGAAAGGTCGAAAGTGCGAAAGCAGGATCCAGCAAAGACGCCAGTCAGAAGAGCAAAATCAAGGAAGGCCCGGTCACTTCGAAAGGCAAAGGGAAAGCCATCGAGCCAGGGCAAGATGGCGATGAAGCTGAAGAAATGGACGAAGCTGCTCTGCTGCTGCGGGAGATTCAGAGTTTGGGAGGAGATGAAGCCGACTTTGATTTCTTGAAGGATGTCGACAATCAAGGCGAAGAGGTCGACGTTCAAGGGGAATCATCAGAGCCAGCAGAAGACGTGCGAACCTATCCTGAGATTACTATGCATTATTAAAGCTTATGCTTGCTCCGGCAGAAAAAGCTGGCAAAGGAACTCAAAGCTTTCATGGCAACTCTGGGCGACTTACAGGCAGCGCAGGCTGAACTCAGCGAGTCCGAAGACGAGGAAGCAGAAGACGTGCAAGAAGAAGACGACGATGACAGCGAAGAATCCAGCAGCTCTGAAGAGGATGCTGAAATTGCTGCTACAACGGCACGTGCAGCAGACGAGGCAGCTGCGTCGCAGAAGCCTGCTGTAGACAATGTCGCTACGAGTACGAAGCCTGCGACTCGCAGTGGAATGGTCAGCCGTTGTGAGACCTGCGCCCCATATTTAGGCTAACTTTCGTAATTTCCAGCTCGTCGACCCTTATCCTGTATGGTATCAGATCGAGCTACGCGCACTTCCAGAAATCAATGGCGAAAGTACTGCGCCCACTGCACAAGCCATCACGGCCTTGCAGACCCGAGCAAGCCAGCTGCTCACCGATCTTTCCGAGACTTTCTCTACGAGTTTACGCTCTACATCCAAAGACGACCAGCTGGCAAACTCCAGTACTCTCTCTGCATCAGATCGTGCCTTCATCTCGACAATTCTGCAGAATGGTACATCTTCCGACAAGCTTTCAGCCTTGATTCTCCTCTCGTCCTCTTCTCCTCTGCATACCACAACCTATCTATCACAACTCATGGGTCTTACGAAGAAAAAGTCGAGAGACGAAGCTGTCCGAGCGGTGCGAGCTATAGTGGATTGGCTGAAAGGAGGACAAGGAGGAGGTGGATCTGCTGCTGGCTTGCCAGATAGGAAGTTGAGATGGTTTGCGGATCAGTCGGATCTGCACAAGCTTATTCACGCGAGAGAAGGTTCACTCAAGAAGGACAACTATCAGCTTGGCGATGAACATCTGCTTGTGTGGGCTTTCGAAGACTGGCTCAAGAAGTGGTACTTCGAGTTGCTGCAGGCCATTGAGGTTAGTATTGGCATCTTTCTCGCTATTCAAGTATGCTGAATTGGCTCTGCAGACCCTATCGCATGACCCACTTCCTTTCGTGCGCAACCAGATGGTCGGCTTCCTAGCAGCTCTACTATCCAGTAAGCCCGAACAAGAACAGAATCTGCTACGTCTCTTAGTCGACAAGCTCGGCGACTCCGACAAGACCGTCTCGTCCCGGACATCTTACCACCTGCTCCAGCTCCTGCAAGCACATCCAATGATGAAGACTATCATCGTTCGGGAGGTAGCTTCTATCGTTCTCAAGCCTACAAATGGGCCTGTCCAAGTCACTGGGCAGAAAATCAGGTTCTCAGCACCTACGCCGGTCTCTCATTCCGCAAGTTTGCGCAGTACAGACCATTCGAAATACTATGGTATCATCACATTGAATCAGATCATGCTTACTCGAACACCGCAAGATAAACTACTTGCGAATCGACTCATCGAAATCTATTTCGACATCTTCAAAGATCTGCTAGGCACACATGACGATTCTCTCGAGGACACCTCGAAAGGTCCAGAACTTAAAGATCGGAAACGTCGTCGAGACGAAAAGAAGGGAAAATTCGCTAAGGGTTCGGCGAAGGATGTCTCGAGGAAAGAGAGAAGACAGCAGGAGAAGAGTCAGCAAGCGCTTGAAGCGGAGAGTAAAATGATGGCGGCCGTATTGACGGGTGTCAATCGTGCTTTCCCATATTCGGAGATCGATGGCGATGTGTGAGTGTCACGCTGGCAAGAGAGAAGGCGGCGCTGATCATCCTTTTGCGTCGCATATCAGGCTACACCAACGCGTCGACATCCTGTTCCGCATCATCCACACCGGCACATTCAACGTCGGCATCCAAGCCCTGACCTTGATCTTCCAAGTTTCTTCTCGGCAGCAAGCTATATCCGACCGCTTCTACCGCATTCTCTACGACACACTCGTAGACTCACGTCTTGCAGTCTGCTCCAAACAGGCTATGTATCTGAATCTGGTCTTCAAGGCTATGAAAGCGGATACGAGCAGTAAAAGAGTTGCGGCGTTCGTAAAGAGGATCACGCAGATATTGGCCGTGCATCAACCGCCGTTTGTGTGTGGTGCTCTGTATCTTCTAGGAGAGGTCTGTCTTTTCGTATTTCGCCCTTCTCAGGTGTAAGGCAGCTGACGTGAATCTTGTACTCAGCTCTTTGGCATCACGCCGAGTCTGCGAAGCATGTGCACCGAGCCTGAAGATGCAGATGACGACGTCGAGAACTTCAAAGATGCACCTGACGAAAGCGCTTCCGAGAAAGAAGAAGCGCCAGCCGCAACTGTTAACGGAGATCAGCCTACAAAGAGCAACCACGCCTACGATGCCCGCAAGCGCGATCCGCAGTTCGCGAATGCTCACAAGACGTGTCTATGGGAGATCTCACCTCTCTTGAACCACTTTCACCCTTCCGTCGCACTACACGCTTCTCAGCTCATCGCCTCCGTCCCAATCACTACTACTCCAGATCTCGAACTACATACCGTCTCTCATTTCCTTGATCGCTTCGTATACCGTAATCCGAAGAAGAAGGCCGAAGAGGGCTCCAAAGACAGTATTATGAAGCCCGGCGCTAAAGGGAGTGGTAGAAGCGGGATGGTCCTGATGCGCAAAGGCGTAGGAAGCATCACTGAGGGACGCGTTAATGCGGATAAATTCATTGATCAGGCGAGCGAGAAAGTCCCTGTCGATCAGCTCTTCTTCCATAAATTCTTCAATCAGTCGAAAGTCGACCAGGCGGTGCTGGATAGTAAAAGAGATAAGAGAAAGCGGAAAGACTTGGAAGACGTTGATGGAGTGGATGCGGATAGCGATATCGACCTAGATGATGAGGATGAGGAGGATGAGGAGGATGAGGAGGATGAGGACGACGAGGCAGACGCAGGCGAAGCAAAGAAGGCAATTGACGGATCAGAAGGGGAAGAAGACGCAAGCGAAGGCGACCTTGACGAAGACGAGGTCTGGAAAGCCATGCAAGCCAACATGCCCGATGCAGGCGAAGACGATGCAGATCTGTTGGCCGACTCCGGCAACGACGTTGATGATGACGAAATCGACGACGCAGAGTTCGCATATTCCGATTCCGAGCTGGGTGTTGACGAAGATGCAGTTGCTGTCGACAAGGAAGAAGAAGCAGAGGAGGACGAAGAGGACGAGGAGGAAGAGAAAGAGTACAAGTCGGCCTTCCCTGATGAAGAAGACGACGATGATGAGCTCGAAGGCTTCGCAGAAGAGGACGACGATATCATCGACAGCGACGAGGACATCGCTATCGACTTGCCCGAGTTCCCAGCAAAGAGTAGCAAGAGCAAGAAGGACAAGAAAGGTGCTGCTGATAAGGAGGCTAAAGAGCCTAAGAACAAAAAGAGAAAGCTTAAACATCTACCTGCCTTCGCGAGTGCGGACGATTGGGCTGAGATCATCAATATGGGGAACGAGGATGAGGATATCTAGTTGCATGAAGATACCGCCTTTTGTGATGTCGTTCGCAGAAGTAGCTTGTTGTCATTGTCTCGTTCCAGATACAAACGTTATTCACAGTTTCAGTCGCGCTGTTTTACAAATGCACGCCTCCTCGTCTACTTTGCCCCAATGATATGACATATCTACACCATTCAAGTAGCCAGCTCCACCAGCTGCCTATCAGACTTCCGCCCGTTAAGCTTGAAAGAATATCCTGAACAGCCGCGATTTCCCCTATCAGCAGCTCAAAGTCCCCACTCTGTTTATCGAAATTACTTCTGCACATGATTGATATCTCCTTTATATGGCTCGGATCTAGTGCCTCTGCATCAGGTGCGGGTTTCCCCCGATATGTAGGCTTGAAGTCTGTCCATCTTGCATAACGAAGCGAAGGAGCACCATTCATGGGAGGGGAAGTAGAACTGAAAGGACATTCATACACTATCACGCTCTCGTTACGCCCATCAGGCCGCTTCTCAGGTAGTTGCGTCTTCAGATTAAGAGTGAATTCTGTAGCTGTGCTGGATGAGGAGAATCGAGATGGAGGGGCGTGTAGGCTTAATCTTAGACCCGCGTAGGAGTGTAGATCGTAGTCTTCGGTGTGCGCTTGAGAAGCGAAACCGGCGCCGCCTAATGTCGATGTATCTGGCGCTCCACGTCAGGGTGTTATGTAGGTTAAGACAGGTGATGGTAGAGGTGTACCTAGATGCCCTGTGAAAGCGATTTGGACTTATGAGCTGGGAAGTGACAAATGACGCGATGGAGACGGACCATAGAATCTCGCTACAGAAGGTCCATCTTCTTGCTTCTCCGGGACGAGGTAGCTTTATATAGTAGATACAGTCTCAACACGAGTCAAGAGACGTGATGCGAAGTGTGGGGTCACCTCGTGCTGCTACCACCGCGAAGTCGATCATCGACGGCTCGCCAGTCTGCGGTCTGCCAAGGTCGACCAGCGCTGCCAAAGAGGACAAGGTGGTTCTTCATTGTAGCATAAGAGGGAGGAATCACAATCAAGTAGCGATGAAGTCAGATGGAAATTGTCAGATGAGATGAGACTAACGCGAAGCCGAGGTGAATCAGGAACAGAGACGCTATCAATGCAATAAGAAAGCAGTAACGAGATACAACATGATGATGACCGGTATCTGATGTTACGATGATGTATGTAGATGCAAGTGTATATAGGCACGCTGGCAAATTAACTTGCGTGAGGAATGCATCGAATTCGAGGCCTCTTTGTTGGAAGCTCAAGCAAGCGAGGCCGATACCCAGAGCCTGCAAACTTCAAGACTTTTTGTTGACAACACTCTCGAGTTGTTTATCACTACGCATCATTGCGATCCTGCCTGGCCTGGCTGCTCGACCGGCTCAAGAATCCTGCAGGACTGCGCGCTGCCTGTCCCAGTAAACAAAGGCCATTTTCGCCGAATTCTGGTCGATATCAAGGCTTTTCAAATCTAGACATAACACTATACGATCTTCTACCTATCTGCGACCTTTTCTAACGTGCTCGGAGGTCTTCCGGTGAGCTGTCAAACGTCAATTAGAGAAGCTGTCATGGGATTCTGACAGAAGATCAACTCCGCAGCCATGTATTCCGACAGCTACGACAATGAGCTGGATCTCGCACAACATTTCGGACTATCCAACGAGCTGCTGCTCAGCGACCAGTTTTACGAGATGCCTCAATCGCTCGATTTCGGACTGGAAAACAACGACGAAAACGACAATGACAACGATGAAGCAGTAGTCTCGAGCAGCAGACAAGTCATGAGCTCACCATTACACCATTATACACAACCTATGACTGTCAGGAAATTAAAGTCGCATCTAAGCGGGATAGGGGGAGAAGGTGGATATCTCACTAGTCCGATGGGAGGATTCAGTCGCAACGCAGGAGATTTGGCGGCACTGAACAGCATGAACAACACTCCTCGTACAATGCTCAACACACGCGGTACGACCTCCAGCAACTTCCATCAGAGCCCGGTAAAGTCGGCTCCTATGCCAAGTATACCGACATTCCAATCTACGTCGCAGCAACAGAGCTTCAGCATAGGAGAGAGTGCGCAGCACGACTTTGTGCTGCCTGCTGGAGGAGGACACGCCATGCAGCGACTACGCTCTGCCCCGCCCGTACCGATGTCTCAAAATACCGCAGCAGCAGGATTAGGGCTCGCGTCGACTTCAGCTTCAACAGCAATGCAGAGAGCGCGCACGACGAGCGCTATCACCAGCAATAGTAGCAGCAATATCAATGAAGGAAGAACAAGCAGAGGCGGGGTTGAGGTGTCGAGCTTCGAGAGCCTCGATTATGGCTCTATGCAGATCTACGGGAGACCGATCCAGCGGAGCAAGTCTGAAGATCCCGGTCCATCTACCAGCAATACCAACAATCCATCTTCCGTCTATCTTCCCTACCCAGAGCATATGCCGACTGTGACGCTTGGACGAGGCGCCAAGAATGCTCGCGACATCGATAGCTCAAACAGCAACAATAACCACAACTTTATCAGCATCACACTTCCACCTTCTTCACGACCTGAGAAGCCTTTCATTCAATACGTAGCGCCCAACTCCCCTGCTGGTAAACAAGCGACTGCGCGGAATAAACGCCAGCTTACAATCAGCACAGACGGCAGCAGTAGCGGCAACGGTACAGCAAAGACGAGTAAAGCATCAAGTAGTAGGATGGTGCCTATCAAGATGATGTCGACGACTTCTCCAAGACAATTACCGCTCAGTCCACCCCTCACTTCCGTCCGCTCCATGTCGCCGAGCAACAATAACAACAACACGAACGCGTACAACGAACCTACAAACGCGCAGTTCTCACCTTCTAAACAGCTCGACTACAACTACCCTACTTCTCACGATATCCATATCGCTACCCAGAGCGCGCCCCTGCCCAGCTTCGAATGGTCCGTCGAACAATACGGCCTTCACTCACACCAACCACAACTAGACGACTTGCAATTCGACTTGCCAGGCGACGAGACTCTAGATCAGCACGCAGCGTATCTAGGCGGGCTCTTGCCTACTTCCTTACCGAATTCAGGGATGGAGTCTACCTCCTTATCGCCCGTCTCTTCCTCTGGAGGCGGCCTGATGTCTCCTCCGCTGTACTCTGCATCGTCAACTACGTCGAGCATGTATTCTTCGTCGGCGGAACAGCAGGAAGCACTCTTTGGACTGCCACCTTCTCCCCTCTTCGATGGCCCAGCTTCGATTGACCAAGCGCTAGCTAGCTTCCTGGGAGAACAACAGATATCCATGCCTTCTCAGCAACAACAACAACAAGATAATCAGACCTTCTCCCCTTCCTCGAACCATCAGCAGCGGACGATGCTCGGAATGGGCAGCCCGCCTATGTCTCCTCTTCCACAACACCAGTCTCAGAACTCCAACTTCCAGTGGTCTCCCTATTCACAGCAACAACATCAGAACACCGCTACCTCGCCCATACATCTAGAACCGCTCTCCCATATCAACAACAACCTCCTGAGTCCACACTCGAACGGCAACATCCTCTCTACAGTCAATGGCAGACAGATCTCCTCTCCGAGACGATTAAGGGGGATGCAGAGTGCTCCTGATCTAGGCAACATGTACGCTGCTTCGAACGAGTTTTCGGAAAACAACAACGTCAGATCTCCCTCTCCTCGCAAAGCTTCCTTGAAGCGCCAAAGAAGCTACTATGACTCAGAAGATGATGCAGAAATTGGAGCATCGAAGGGCAGGAATGCAGGAAATGTATTCGGCATACCCGTAGAAGGAGATAATTCATTCTCGGATGGAGATGAGGATGATGAAGATGAGTATGTCCCAGAAGATGAGGACCCAAGACCTAGGAAGAGGTCATGCAGCATATCCGCATCGACATATACTGGAATGCCGATGTATCAGCAGCAGCAGCAGCAGTCCCAAGAGCAGTTCCTCCAAGTCTTCCGAGCAGATATGGCACAGCAACAACAATTACAACAACAACAAGTACCGAAACTCTCTACTCAACCCCCCAACCAGCGTATGAAACCTGGTCCTAGACCTAAGACTTCCCTACCGAATCTTCGTGGTCGAAACTCCGTCTTCACAGTTGCGGATAACGCACCACCTGTTCCTCCTCTTCCACCTCTTCCACCAGTCGATTTCGCGTCTTATACGACATTGCAAATACCCCAGATGTCGGGAATGATGGTCAATCAGAACCATGGCCTCACTTCTCCCCTTATTTCACCTGATCTGTACTCACCGAACTCGTACGAGACGCATCAGCTTCAGTACCAACAACAACAGCAGCAGCCGCCAATGCAACTCCAGCCTATACCCTATCGCACAGTATCAACTCCGCCCACAGGCTCGCAGACACATTCGAAGGACGAGCTCGCGAACTACTACGAGACTGGGACAGGCTCAAAACAGACAAAGAAAGGAAAACCCCAGAGAATGTATATCTGTAAAGTCCAGGGTTGTGGAAAAGAATTTCCAAGGAAAAGCGCAGTCGAAAGCCATATTCAAACGCATTTGGACGATAAGCCGTTCTTGTGCACATCGGAAGGATGGTGAGTCGGCATTTATCCATGCTGAGTGAGAGAGGCAGCTGATTAATGGGATTATAGTGGCGCTTCTTTCGTCCGCTCGCACGATTTGACTAGACACATGCGTATCCACTCTGGCTCGAAGCCATTCGAGTGTCTATGGTGAGTGTGACTATCTACTAATGACCTGTTACGCGCCTCATACTGACTTACACTCCCTTGATAGCGGGAAAGGCTTTGCACGAGGAGACGCCCTCACCCGACATCGACAACGTGGGATATGCGAAGGCAGTCTCGTACCACGTCGATGGTGATACCCCCTGTACTCTTCAGTATCTGTCCTTCTTACCTTCGAATCTTCTTTTGTCGTTTTAGCTTCAGTTTCCTTCTTTTCTGATTCGTTCCCGAATACTCGTGCATTGAGTCTGTCTCGTTGTACTTCAACATCAATAGAATCCTGTGATTAGCATAACGACTTGAAATTTGTTCATTGTACATAGCTTTGTGACGGATTCAAGCCATTTTCGAACACAGTACGGTATATGCCCAAGTCTGTGCCGTGGATTACCGTAAAGCTCGCACATCGACACTACGCGGTCAAACGGCTTCAATGGCCCTTTGTGGGATGGCTGTCAGACTGAAAACACCGCCTGCGCCGGACTGCTTCGAAAACCCTGCTTATCGAGGTCAGCTTGCTTGCTTCAACTCGAAATCCAGCAACATGTCTCCTGTTAAGAAGAATAAGCCTGCTGCTCGCGCTTCAAGGGCGCCCAGGCGCGAGTCTCCCTCTGCTATGCCGAAGTCCTCAACGTCTGTCTCGCCAGAGCGGGTCAGATTTGACGCAGAGAGATCCAGGTTCAGCACTCCAAATGCTGCTCGTGGCATCGAAGAGACCGCTGCATACCTCTCGGACCCAATGTCTATCTACAGCAGTCCTTCACCCTCAAGGAGAGGTAACACCGCCCCAAAGTATGGCAGACGTCCTTGTGGTCATCGAAGTGTACTGTCTGATCGCATGTCCGAGTCGCCTGTTCGGAGTGGCATATCTTCACCTTCTATGGGTTGGAGCAGAGCCGCGCACACTGGGCATAGTTCGAACAGCACGCTCTTCAAGCGAGATATGAGCCTCGACATTCGACGGAACTCAGCATCGGAGTATGCTGGGTCCGAAGCTTCTTCCTCCTCCTCCAGTGGGAATGGCATGGATTTCGACATCGATCTCGACATAGATATCGTAATGAGCTCTAACAACCCTCGCATCAACATTCAGCCTAGCAGAGCAGAGCCAAGACGGCCCAAGAGAGGTGCCGATGAATTCGACAGTCTGGCTGATATGGTAAGTCGACACCTACTCCACGCTTTCTCGGGGGATCTGGCTGATATTGCATTCGCCTGGCAGATGAGGGGCCTCGATGTCGGCAGAAAGCGTTCCCGTCACGACGAACAGCTGGAGCCGAAGTACTACCACGCCAAAATCGAGTTTATGGACCACCAAGCTCGAACGATCAAGAAGGTGCCTGTCGACAGGATGCCGAGACGTATATCGTCCAGCAACATCCTGGCCAAGTGTACCAATATACCGGCGCACGCTAAGCCCGTGGTGCAGAAGGACAGATCAAAGCTTAGAAGGCGCCAGAATGAGGATTGATGAAGAGGATGGGGAGAGATGCGAGTTACAGACAGAGTACTGAAAGATGAGAGGGAGTATGGTTGTACTTCAGCATCAGCACAAGTTCTAGACGCGAGATGTCGTAACGTGTTTCAATCTGCCGGCAACCATTCGCTTCTTCAGTGTCGCACCGTTGCTGCCAATCCTGGCTATCTTGCTGCTATCTTCGCTACCTTTCAGCGTCTTGATCGCTTCATCTCGTCGTCTATCAGGCCTTCAAGCGTTCCATCAGCGTCGGTCACCGTCTAGCCAAAGCCAGTTTCCCAAGATGAGCTACAACCGCGAGCAAGCTATCGCAGTTTCTGCCGTCTTGAAGGCCTGCGAAGTCGCTCAGGCTACTTTCCAGAAACTCGTCAACGATGAAACTGTCACAAAGAAAGACAAGAGTCCAGTGACGGGTGCGCCGAAGTCAGCCAAAAGCTATGCCTACATGGAATATTGAGCCTTTAAAATTCATCTGAACAGTCGCAGACTATGCTGCACAAGCTCTCGTATCCATGCTCCTTGCGAAACACTTTCCTGAAGACGCCTTGATCGGTGAAGAAGATGCTACAGACTTGCGGACGGAAGAACAGAAGAGCGTCAAGGACAAGATCATCGAACTCGCTAATGGAGCATTAGACAAGAAGACTGGAACGCCGGATGACCAGTCGCCTTGGGATGCTGCTCTACGAGGCATCAAGCCAACTGAGGAAGACTGGCTGCAAGCTATCGACCGAGGCAATGCGCAGTACAGCAGTAAAGGACGTGCGTATAACGTCAACATAGCTAGCCTGGAAAAGCGAAGATTTTGACTGACATAGCATCATTTCTCGAAAATAGGGGTCTGGGCACTGGATCCTATCGATGGCACGAAAGGATTCCTACGGGGAGGACAGTACGCAGTATGCCTGTCGCTGCTGGTCGATGGAAAGCCCATCCTTGGCGTTACCGGCACGCCTAATCTGCCAGTCGATTACAAGAACCCGTCAGAGAAAGGCGTAGTATTCATTGGGCAACAGGGCCAGGGTGCTTTCCAGGTACACATATACTCACTTACACTGTTGACTACTTGCTAACCATATCCTGGTGCCCCCTCAGCGCTCCTTCACGGATGCCACTACCAAATCTATTAAGTTTGACGATATCTCGTCTCTATCTGAAGCTTCCTTCTGCGAGTCAGTCGAAGCAGGACATAGTAACAAGCCGCTCAATGCGCGCATAGCGTCCTTGATGGGCATCACAAAGCCTCCTGTCCAGATGGACAGCCAAGCGAAATACTGCAGTATATCGAGAGGAGATGGACACGTCTACCTGCGTCTGCCTGTGTCAGAGACGTACGAAGAGAAGATCTGGGTAAGCTCCTTCCACTCCTTGCAATTTCAGAAGCAATGTCTGACCTCGTTTATTAGGACCACGCCTCTGGCGCAATACTTGTAGCTGAAGCTGGTGGGAAAGTTAGTGATATGCACGGCAACCCTCTAGATTTCAGCAAAGGCAGGACGCTGAAAGCGAACAAGGGAGTCATCGCGGCTCCAGCAAAACTGCATGATCAAGTCATCAAGGCTGTTCTACAGGCTGTTCAGGAGGATAAAGCAGGGAAGCTGTAGGTCAATGAAAGACATGTTAAGGATACGGGCACGAATGTTCTCATTGTAGCTTGTTATGTCTTAGATAGAAGTAATGACCTTAGACTAGGCAAGCTTAGCAGGACAATCAAGCCAAAGCCTATCTGCTTACACAGACTACTTGACATTTCGACTCGAACTTGAGACTGCGATTATTTGGGCAGCTGTCAATGCCGTGACTTGCACTTTCACCATCATGTCTAAACGGCGTCAATTCGAAGGGCAAGAAGAAGGCAGCAGCCCTTCAGGCTCAAAGAAGCCCAGAGTGTGAGTTCTCAGTCTAAACTGCATCTGTAGCCAACGAGCTGACATTCTGGCGGCTCGACCTGGAATTTGGTATCTTGCAGAGCTGGCAATGTAAGCTGGCTTCAAAGGCCTCGACAGTCATATACGCAAGCCAGAATGTTGATTCCTGCTATGTGAGCGCAGGCCCAACCATCCTTTCTGCCGCCCAAAGGTGACCTCGAAAGCGTCGCTCAGCCTGCTGGACTTCCTGCAAAACCAGCGAGCACGGTAAGCCTATATTTCCTACATAGAAATGATACCTGATGCTGAGTATTGTGATCATTCAGGCCAACCTCGATGCCATCGCTGCTGCAAGAGCAAGAGTAGCGGCCAAGTTTGCTGCTTTCAAGACTGGAGGTGCAGCGTCACCGACGGCTGCTTCTTCTTCTTCCGGATTACCAGCAAGTCCTGCAGCAGCCTCGTCCTCTTCTGCCGCAGTCAGCGCAGCTGCATCCACATCAAATGGCAAAACCGACTCGACTGAAGCTTCAGCAGCAAGCACTACCGCACAAGCCATTGCAGAAGCTAGGAAGAGGATAGAAGCCATGCGAGCCAAGCAAGCCAGAAATGTGAACCCGTACCTAGCATCGACGAGCAAATCAGGCCAAGCTGCAGCTGTACCCACCGCTCCTGCACCAGGAGGCATCTCTTCACCTGGTATACATCCTCTTCTCGCACAGAACACGACCGAAACTGCGAGATCGAGCAAGGACCGATACAAGCCTATGGCGCCCAAATTCGCGACTATCAAGGTAAGCTAATGCACAATGCAGCAAAGTAGCACGCCGCTCCTGACGTACATATATTTGCTTTCAGGCCAACGTACGTCAAGCAGCACCTGCCCCAGCACCGCGTCGCAACGCAGGACCAGCTGCATCAAGCTCAAAAGATGCCGAAGGCAACGTCGCACCGCCAGTAGCTAGAGGAGGAGAGAATCCCTACTATGACCGTTCACTGGCTACTGAAAATGCACCAAAGGAGCGCTCGACAAACCGAACACTTCGCTTTAACCAGAAGGGCAAATATACTAGACTAGCGGAACAGATGAGGCAGGAACAAAAGCTGGAAGCCTTGAAGCAGCGTATTGCAGAAGCGAGTAGAAAAGCTGGAATGGAGGGCGATATCGAGTCTGGAGCATTGATCAAGCGCGCACCACCTCCTGATGTAGAATGGTGGGATCAAGCGTATCTGCCTAACAACACATACGACGATGTTCCAGACGTGGTGGATGACATGGAAGACACCGAAGCAGTACTGAAGGTGTTGGATCTGTCGAGCGTCTCGGCTTTGATACAGCATCCTATCCCGATACCCGCGCCTGGAGACAAGCATCAACAAGCGCCGAAACAGCTATTCTTGACCAAGAAGGAGATGAAGAAGCTGAGGAGGAACAGAAGAGCGGCTGAACAGAAGGATATCCAGGATCGCATTCGTATGGGTCTAGCACCACCTCCGCCCGATAAAGGTCTGTCTAGTCTCACGAACCTATATGAATGTCAGCTGACATTGTCCTTTTCGCAGTCAAAATCTCCAATATGTACCGAGTCTTAACGCAAGAAGCGGTCGCCGACCCTACGAAAGTCGAAGCGCGTGTTCGCAAAGAGATGGAAGCCCGACAGAAAGGGCACGATAAATCGAATGCAGAGCGAAAGCTCACAGACGAGCAACGACGAGAAAAGATCGAAAAGATCAAGGAGAATGACGAGTCGAAGGGTATTCATGCTGCAGTCTTCAAGGTCCGCTATCTCTCCGATGGTGGACACAAGTTCAAGGTCAGGAAGAATGCAGATCAAAACAATCTATCAGGCGTGCTTATCTTCAATCCGAAATTTAACATGGTCTATGTGGAAGGAGGAAACAAAGGTATTCGAGCCTATACCCGCTTGATGACGGAGAGAGTCAAGTGGAAGGAAGCGTCTGCTGCACGAGGCGTAACTTCGGCATCCACTCCTACATTGGATGGCGAGCCAGCCGAGAAAGAAGCAAGCGTGGAGCCAGCTGCTGCCCAATCAACCTTCGGTACAGAAGAACCTCGCAATCTAGCAAACAACTACTGCTACCTCGTCTGGGAGGGTGAGATCAAGGAGAGAGCATACAGAGGGTTCAGACCGAAAGCCTGTCCGTCGGACGCTCTGGCAAAGGACTTCTTGGGCAACCAAGCTGGCTTCTGGGATATCGCTAGGAAGTATGCTCCTGAGGATGAGGTGTAAAGTAGGCGTTGCTGGGAGTTCAATGCAATGTAAAGCCAACCGTCGAAAGCGCTCAGTGCTGATGTAAGGGGAAGAGCTAGACAACAAGGCTTATACTGACAGTTCCTTTCGTTGATCTCTGTAGATTTTACACACGCCCTATCCGGCTGACGCCAATGTTCCTCCTCTCCACTTCTCCTACGAGGGTTCTGCTTCGAGGGCCAGTCAATCAGAGATAGCAGACAATCGAGGGCTAATTGTATGCACTCACTGATGTCCTCCAGATCCGTACGTACTTTCTCGTCGAGGCCCTTCTCTTGGTCATCTTCTTCTCCGATCTTCTTCGGCTAAACATGGGTAACGATGCTGAGGATCGAAATGGGATTTTGTCAATCCATACAAGAAGCTTATGTAAAATGCTCGATCCACTTACTAATGCTGTTGGCCGTAAGCGTAAAGCGAAGTCAGTCATACAGGCGCATTCTGGAAGCAGGAAACACCCGGACATCCGCCATCTCGCCCAAAATAGGCTTAACATCACTAATGAGTGCTTCTTCATACTTAGGAATGGACTATCCAAGCATTGAATGTGTCAGCCTATCTGCATGCTGTTCGGCCGAACTTGAGCAACCGACCTCCTTGTCTGCCAGCTCGATGAGTGCAGTGAAGGTGTATCCTTGGCATATGAATGTTTGATTTGGATCATGCAATACCGATGTATCTTCTGATGACTTTCTCACCTTGGTTGAGAGGGTGATCGTCCACGCTCGAACGGAAGTCGTAGACCATAGGTAATTCTTGGAACATCTTGTCGAACTTCACTCTATATTCGTCGAATTCTTTGTCACTCAGATCGTGCTTGGGCTTGATGAGAACGATGCGGGTGAGCATGGTGGATGGTCGTTGCAGTCTTTTTTCGGGCGCTTCCTGTACGAGTGCAGTGGGGCTTCTCCTCTGTAGAATGCCCTGCTTGAGTACACTCTGCTGAAGTTGGGAGCAAAGAAACCCTGCTCAAACTCATTATCAGGAACTTGACAGGTGACCGATCAAGCGGAGAAAGCGGGGCGCAAGAGGAGGGTGCCTGGCGACGCGACAAGTACGATGCGACGAAGGGACATGCCTAGCTGCTTTGTTATTGCCTGCAATACTCTTAAGTATCCCACTTCCCTTGACCGCGACGATGCAAGACAGGGGCATATCTAGGCGGCGTGGGTCACCCTTGGTCCAACGGCCTTCCGGTTCGCAAGATGTGACGATTATTGCAGAACCTTTATGCTTTTGCTCTCTTCCCGCTACCATCACGCGACAACATGCCTCTCTCGGAGCTCTCCTTCTCAGGCAAGCCTACCCACTCTCTGGCAATTCTACCTGACGGTGTCGAACGTCTCTGGGTACCGACTTTGAGAGGACAACTTGAGATACTGTATGCCGCTCCTCAAGAATCAGACAGATCAGGCGCGACACCGCTCTATTTTGCTCATGGCGGCATGGGCTGCGCTTATGTATGGGTTTCTTACATGCTATACTTCGCGAAGAGAGGTATACCCTGCTATGCTATCTCGTATCGAGGACATGGGAACTCTTGGTATCCATCTTACCTGAGGATGGTCTTCTTCACCTGGAAATCCGATCTTGCCGATGACTTGGTGAAAGGCGCGGAATGGGTACAGAAGCGAGAAAGAAAGGGAATCGTTTTGGTTGGGCATTCTAGCGGAGGCGGCCTTGCGCAATACGTTCTTGATCGAGGTCTGCTGAAGGTGGAAGCCCTCGTTCTAATAAGCTCGGTAGCTGGTTCTGGCTCGTAAGTAGCCGCTGATCAGTAGCTGCATATCTCCTGACTGCATTCTCTTCAGCTTCCAGACTTATTACCAGTGGATCAAGCAAGATCCATGGTTTTCGATGCGCATGTATGCGCATCTGATGCATCCAAATTCGCCTCTGTCAAGTAACACACTGGTCAAGCGCATCTTCTTCGCGCCAAGTTTCCCGGATGCCAAAGTGACAGAGTTCAGAAAGCATATGGCGCCGTACGAGGCTCTTTGGTGGCCTCTTACCATGATGTACCGCTTCGTTGACTATAAGAAGGTCTTATTGAGTATTAGAGGGTGGGAGAAGAAAAGGAGCGATCGAATGATGATTATGGCGGGTCAGATAGATGTGATCATGCCGATATGGCTCATGAGGAAGATGGCAGAAGGTTACCGAGCTGCAATGAAGACTCTCGTGTCAGATAAGAAAGTCGATCAGGGTGGAGACGCCGAAGCCAAACTTGAAGGGCAGGAGAGCACCGAATTCGGAGTTCGCCATACTATTGTACCGGGCCACAATCACCATACGCAGAATGAAGAGGACTGGTGGCTAGGCGCAGAGAAACTGTTAGCATTTTACGACCAGCTGTAGTGGATTCGCCGATATCGTCGGGAGAGGGAACCCAGATTGTATTTTATGCTATGTGCTGGCTATAGTAGTCTCCCTTCTCCTCTCCCTTGCTTCTCCAAGTCATCAGCCTGCTTCCTAAGCACATCTACTCTGAACTGCTTGAATGCTTGCTCTATCCTCCCGCGACTCGTTGGATCCGATGTGATTGTCCGACTGGCGCTTGAAGCTCCTGTCAGCATGCCAATCTCGCCTCCGACGAAGAAGCCAGCGATGGAGAACAAGCTGCAGCCGTTGCATCAGCGTTTGCAGGCGGACTTCAGGCGAGAAAAGGCGTACCTTCCCATGAGAACCTGACTAAAGGTCGATCTGAGCACAGCAGTATCGTCAGTAATGTGATAGGAAAGCATCGATCTTCCTTGCGTACGGTCTGAAGTATTCGCTTGTATCGGGAAATGGCACCGTATGGCCGTCTGCGAATTGGATAGCTGTAGGCTTTTCGACCCGCTTTGCAGCATTGTAAATAGCTTGTCCAGCTCTTCGCATTCGGAAAGTGAGAAGTAGACCCAGTCCAAGACCGAGAGAAGCGCCAACGCCAGTGTGTATGCTGAACTTCTTTGCGGCTTTCTCGAGCAGTTCTCGGTCAGACGCTGTCAGGTCATGCTGTAGATGAGCGTTGGCCAGCTCTGCGTATTCCTGCACTTGCTATCGTCAGCACGTAATGGAGCAGCGATCCTCGGACCAGCTCAGATCCACTCTTTGGGCGCCAGTGAGACGTTCGGTATAGGATTGGCTTGCAGATAGAGCAGACATGGCTGTAGACGAGTCTTGGGCAGAGTAGTTAGAAACAAACGGCGACGTCCAGCTCGATCAGGTTTCACGCTCTTTCCATGATGACGATTCTGGCAGAAGTCGGATTCGCCAAAAACAGGCGCAACTTGAAGAGTGAACGTATCGCGGTACTCGCTGACACAATGATGCTTGCTGGAAACGCTGGGAGTATGCTGGACGTTGAAAGACCGGCGTGCCGAAGCCCCATGAAATCGTTGGAACCAGCTCGTATGAGCATCCGTAATGCTGCCTTCAGCTTCTTGTTCGCACATTGAGTCGGCGAAAGAAGGCCGCGAATGCCACCTTACTCCACCTCCTCCTGACGGTCGAGGACCGAAGCCTTCTATCTTCGACAAAGGGTTGGAGAGCAGATGGTCTTGAGTGAGGCGGCAGCTGGCCTCTTCTTGAGAAGGTCTTAGGTTTGGCAGTCTAGACTTAGACCCTTTGATCAGCAAACGAGGCCTCGTTTACGCCTCTTTCCTTCGCGCCGTCGTTCCTCACTTTTCCCTATCCCATCAGACTCCCTCCCATGCCTAAGCAGCGTCTGACCAAGCGACAAGATGATGAGGGAGGCGAATGGCCTTCGACTGACACTTCTGGCGATTGGCCTGAAGAGACGTCTGCAAGCTCGGAAGATTGGTCCTCGTCATCGACAACATGGGTGGAAGACCAGAGTACAAGCTCGTGGAGTGATACGACGACCAGCGAGTCATCCTGGACCGCAGACATTACCACATCTTGGACCTATACGCCTCCGATATGGAATCCGGACACGAGTACTTCTTCGTCTACAACCCTTCAGCAGCCCGTAAATCCCCCTTCTGCCAGTGCTACTCCTACTTCTAGGAGTACTTCCTCTGCGAGCTCTGCTACTAGAAGCGGGGGAAATGCGCCTTTCCAATCTGCATCGAATACAACTGCTTTAGACCCGTCCTTTGCTTCTGCGTCAAACGCTTCTGCTGCACCGCTTTTCTCATCATCTCGATTTCTCTCTTCACCGTCTCCCTCAGCCTCTACGGCTCTGCCTGTTCAGCAGGAGCTCACCAACATAGCTGTTGACTCAACCAGTACTGCTGCCTCCGCACGGACGAGTGCTTCGATGCCCGGCATACAGTCAGGCCCCAATGCCACTCCAGATGGTATATCTGGTGCAAAAGGCAACGACCCTGCCGTTGCTACGGGAAAGTCAGGTATCAAGACCGAAGCTGTGGTAGGTATTGTTATAGGCTGTCTGGCAGCAGTCATAGCTATCTTCCTGCTACTACGCACCATCAATGCGCACTACAGACAAGCTCGTACGAAAAGACGTGAGTTCCTGAGAGCAGCTTTCTCGCATCAGCAACCGCTGATGGCGAAAGTCACAGTACTTTCCCAAATCTCCTTCGGCACGTTTGGCTCTCGTAGATCAGGTGCAGCGACGCCCTTCTCCATTGCTGGGCTTGGCAAGCAAAGTCTGGGACCTACAGATGCCGAGCCAGTTGTCGAGAAGCGAGAGTCTCGCATAGAAGTCCTGGCACCTCGGCCTCAGCTTGGCAGACCACGTAGTGCTACATACAGTCGCGAATCGGATACTCCTTTCTGGCTCGAACAACTAGGTCTAGCGAGACCACCTCGAGAGACCAGGGGTAGAAATCCTAGACTATCAGTCGTAGCACCTTCCGATACAAGCTCTCAGCTTAACAACTTGGCTGGGCGAGGTCAACATCACCGTATGGAGTCCGATGATTCAGGCAATCATCTTCGACCACTTCGCATTCGCACAAGGATACCGTCGCCCACACTTGATGGTCCAGCTACGGGAAACCGATCTATGACCACTACAGACCCTCTCAGCTCGCATGGCAGCACCTTCTCTCCACCTTGGTCGGTGTCAGCTGGAGACTTCCCTGTTCCCGTCCGACCTGGCCTCAATAGGTATTCAAGCGAGATTTCAGCGGTGCCGCCTTACCCTGGTTCTCCACCTGTTAGAACTCTGCAGGTGCCTTTACAAGGCCACGCAATGCCGCCTACCAGACGCTTTTCTGCAAACAATCCTTATCGTGAATCAGCTGGCGCTTCTTCCGTACACACCAATCCTTACTCTCTATACAGTCACTCGCTTATCGCACCTTCCGAATACGGAACAGCACCCTTCGAGCTCGAAGAAAGTGCTGTCTCGCCTACAACTGCTCAGGAAGCAGATACACAAAATACGAACACATATTACCAGCACCTCACGCCTACCACGGCACTTCCGTCAGCTGTACCGAAACGCCATTCCAGCTCATCTTCGATTTATAGTAAAGAGGGGCACCAAATCTGGCCACTTTCGAACAGCTTGCCCATTTCAGGCGAGTCCAGCCCGAATCGCAGAGTATCGAATGAATGGACTAGACCGGGATCGACGATGGAGGAGACATACAGGACATACAGCCAAATCTTGGATGAATACTCAGGTACAGGGAGGGCTCTTTAGGTACTCAAAAGCTTTAACCCATACTCGCTTTGTAAGAGGAATAATTTGGAATGCACTGTGGGCGATAGTGCTGGTCACCCTCTTTCAATATCAGCCATGTCGGCAGTAGAGCGAGCGAGATTTGTGGTGCTACAACATTTGCCTCGACCGCATACTGTCATTGACGAGGCCAAGACAGTCGGGCAGAATACTAGACGATGATTGGATCATAACAAAACCGACTTTGCATTGGCTCGCCTTTATTGATACAACAATACGACGGCATGAATCTCGGATTAATGCTGGTCCATGACTCCGAAGCTCATGCCATGAAAGCAAAGTCTGTCCTGAAACTTCGATTAGCGCAATTTAGAGGTCTTGGTATCGGAGTGTATGCGTTGCCATGCTGATTCCCCAAGGGTTGTCCTTGCCAATCTGTCTACTTAGAGTATCGTCCAGGGTAATTGCAAATGTAGTAGCAATACCAAAACTGAGAGGGAGAATCTGTCTGTCAATCTGAAATGTTGCATGAGGTACGACCAGGCGCGGTTTCGTCCAACAGCCTTCTATAAAGACAGAACTTGCTGAGCCAAAGGCTGATCAGATCTCCTCGAAGCCTTTCTGCCATGTGAAATTAAGAGTATACCAGAAGCGCTCTTCTGAATTCTCCAGATTAAAGAGATTCAAGCCAATGTGCCCATCCGCAAATATGCCTGGCGTGACGTGTGCTTTGAACGTATGAGGGTGGAAGTGAGGGGCTCGATAGATGTGTGGCTGGACCATTTGGATATTTCCTTGTCCATCCAGAGGCCAGGCAGCCACACAGCCGCTTGCCGTACTGTGATGGCTACTAGTCGTCGCAAACAGAATCTTTCCGCAGGGCGACAGGAGAAGTTCTGCGTACAGTACTTATCAGCACATGAACACACAATACCTGCTTGTTTTATCTCACCTTGTATCTTTTGCGGTATCACATCGAAGGCCAGGGGCTGAGACACAGACACGGTCTGCACCACATCTGCCGGCACATTTTTTGTTGCCATTTCAAATACTGTGATGGACCGACGACCGCGTGATATGTCAGTGCCGTCGCATCTGCAGGGGAATGCGGACTTACAGAAAGGTCGGCATCAAACGCGTAAGCGACATCCAGATAGAGATGCCGCATAGCGTTGACACTCGCAGCTCCGCTCAGCTGCAACTTCACATGTAGAGGGTCGAAGGCAGTATGACGCATGCTACAGGACTTCGGTGGTCGATCGATGTCGGGAGAGGTGCTTTGGACTGTCTGTTGAGATTGCGGATTTTTTGTAAATTTCGAAGAGAGTTCCGCAACAGCTATAGCACTGTTCGAGTCGAAGTCTTCTACGAATTGAGGCTTCACCGGTTGTCTAGCCGTGACCGGTTGACTTGATGCCAAGCTGTCCACCGCCCATAAGCCGGGCTGGAAGGAGATATCATTAAGCCGCGCCGGGCTGCCATCGAGAGACGTATAGTGAGAAAAAGTATTAAACGGGCGAGGTCGCGATGATTCGAAGCCAAGGCTTGACCTGTGCTGAGCCTCCAGAAGAAAAGATGGCAATTTGCCATTACGCGCGACCATGAAGTCTCCCACACGGTACAGCGGGACCCGTCTCATATGCTGACCGCCGAAGAACAGGGCGTTCATGCGCTGCACCTGCTCATCTTTGAGGACGGCTGAGTCCGACAATCGCACGATGCGATATATATACGGACCTAGTATGACATTGCAAGGCGTCAATGCAGATGTAGTTATCAATATCCATGCCGCTCATCAACTCACCTTCCTTGCGTGTCCCGAGTTTCAGCAACTCCGGATAGAAGATCGCCACTTCTACTGGTTCACAGCCTTCCATTTTGTGCTTTGTTTGAGTCCCTAAAAGACCGTGACCTCGTCGCCATTGCGGCGTAGTGTATTGCGAGCCATGTAGCTGTGGGTGATAGAGAAGGTAAGCGAGCGCACATATATTGCATCGCAG
Organism: Erythrobasidium yunnanense; assembly: GCA_001600175.1. Taxonomy (NCBI): domain Eukaryota; kingdom Fungi; phylum Basidiomycota; class Cystobasidiomycetes; order Erythrobasidiales; family Erythrobasidiaceae; genus Erythrobasidium; species Erythrobasidium yunnanense. The sequence goes on from BCJC01000002.1 coordinate 3,074,690, forward strand.
GGCGCAACTCACGCGCCTGCCAAGAAGTTGCCCAAGCGTATGAAATATCGAGATCATTGCGAAATTAATGATATGGTGCTGCTGCTCCTGATTGATAGCGCTCTGAAGCAGCTGCAGCAAGGCCGTCGAAATGTATATCACGGGATCTGATACGTGATCGTGCGGACTGAGAGGAAGGTTGACAAGATAAGCATCCCTGGCTTGTTCCCTAAGGACTAGCCTGCATTCCCTGCGAAGATCCGCAAAGTCGTCTCTGATGCCAGCCAATTCTTGGCTTGACCTAGGGTCTTTCTTGAAGTCATGGTAGTACTTCAGAGTGCTCTTATGGTTCTCTTGTATATCGATGAATGCGGCTTGAATGCCCTTAGCAACTAAGTCAGCCTCGGAATTGTCCACCCTGCGGCATCAAACACACAAGCGTTATCAGCTTGCAATGTACATCGGCTATCAAGATAAAAGTCGTCGTATGCATACGTCAGCCAGTAGAAAGCTCTGTCCAGCAAAGCTGGAAAGATTGTCTTGCTCCGGCTCAGGCTTTGCCCGTCATAAGCCTGTATCTCAGTATCCTGGAGGGGAAGCGATGGCAGTGGTTGGCATTCAGCGAGTATTGGCATATCCGTCTTGCTGGCTGTGTTATGAGAACGAAATGAGAGTTCGGGAGAAGCAAGAGAACCGAAATCAAGGTTGAGACGCGACAGGATCGCAATGAAACGACTTTGCATTGGATCGCCAGCATTTATACAACAGGGTGAGGTGAAGCTTGTAGTGAACCTCGTATCACTGCTGACTCTTAACACGAAGGCTCATGCCATAAAAGCAGACTCTATCCTGAAACTTGGAATAACGCACATTGTAAATCTCGATGTCGGAGCAGATACGTCGCCTCTGCTGATCTATGAATGCTTGTCCGCGCCAGTCTGGCTCTTTGAGATTCCAGCCAGAGTACTTCTCGTTGAAATAGGAATACCAGGACAGGAAAGGAGCATCTTTCTCCTGCCAACCCGCTGTAATTGACGGCGGAGGACCAGGTGCGAGGTTGTCTACCAACCTCATGTATAGAAATGTCGACTTCTGATCTGGCGGTAGTGGCTGACCTCGGAGAGTCCCTTTGACGCAGAAGGAGCATGGAAGTGTGTAGTGCGTTGCAGACTCCCTTGCCTTACCGGCTGTTGTCTTATTCAGCACGGAATCGAAACCGAGACCTGTTATTTGTAGTGCATTGCGTTTGACGTGTGAGATTTGACCACTGTCGACATCCGTCAATGCAGATGGGGTCGATTCCTCCCAAGCTTTCAGAGTCGTCCATGATGTAGCGCTGCGGCTCGAGGCAGTGCTGCTCGCACTCGACGAGCGAGCAAAGCTGCCGCGATCACTGGTGAGGGCGCTCTGGCTATGAACGCTCCCTGAGCGACGCGAGCACTGCTTGGCATCTGTAAACAACTTCTTGTTCGGTATTATGGACTCGTAGGAAGGAGGTAAGCCGTTGGGCAGGTCCTGGCTTGGCTCAATCTTGGGCGCCACAGCAGAGGTGCGCTTATGCTTCAGCTTGCCTAGCAATTTCATATCTTTGCGAATGGAATGGAACCGTCACTAGGTGAGCTTGTGTGAAGTTGCAATGAGTGTGAAGCTGAAGTGCAAAGTGGGCCGCTTTTCAGGTGGGAGGTGAAGCCCTTTATTCGTGATCTGACAAAGGAAGGGTTTGTGTGATAGAGAATTCCTATACCCATCCAAGTTGATGTTGACTCATCCACTTGCTAGTCGCTTGTCGCCCTTGAGCATGCCCATTAGGAACTGACTGAACAGATGAGGCAGCTGGTCCGATCGCTTCGAAAAAGAATACAAGGAGCATTGCGCGATGAGAGAAAGCTAACCAACGAAGCCGTCCGTCCCAAATCTGTAAGCGATACCAAAGTATGAGTTAGCATCCAGCCTTAATCAATTGCATTGCTGGTAGAGAACGGTGAGATGCGTGATTGATCAGACAAGCCTGTACATAATCTCAACAAGATACACTATCCTCCCATGATTGCCCACCTCCTCCCACACAAACAAGATCTTCCGCCTACGCACACCCTCAATCGCGATTTTTTGATCTCAAGTCCTCGCATAACCGAAAACCTTTCGCCGCACTCTTGATGATCATTACAATCACCAAGAGTCCGGGTAGTCGAGAGATCCTGCTATTGAGAATGAACAAGAAAGCGATTGAAAGAATGTGCAGGAAGGATGACCTTATTAGGAGGAAAGAAAGCGGGCAGGAGGTATGTGTATCTATAGTATATTCATAGAATGGATATAACGAAATAAGAAGGATTTCATCGGAAGAAGGAGTAGTAGGACAGAGAGCCATGAGGAGGAAAAAAAAAGGTGGAGATAGACTAACCTGCTGATATTGCTCCGGAACACAAGTTGCGACTTTGAGGTATCACTGCGAAAGAAGAGAAACTACGCAGTGCGCATAACAGAAGTCAGCCTTTGCTCCTCCTAACCGAACAGATGGGGAAGAAAGAGGAGGGAGGCGATAAAAGTTTCAGACAATTGGTAAGCTATTGGTAAATAGGTCATCTGCATATCTCCATTGGAGATCAGAAGCAGAACTGTATATTGTATATTTTTACTTGTCATCATTTGATGAGTTGGCGGCAGGCTCTTGAGTGTAGCGGGATGGTGAGTGGGAGGAAGAGTGAGTGTGTAGAGAACGTTCGCTTACCTAAACTTGGGGGAGCCTTGCAGTCTTGCTGTTGATGGTGAAATTTTCAGATTGTTTGGTTGCGCGTATTCAGAGGCAAGTCGCAACATCTGAAGAGAAGGACAAAAGCAGTCAGCATCTGTCTCTCCATCGTATAACCATTCGAAAGAGAGTTTTGCGAACGAGGTCAGTTGGTGATGCATGTATCAAGGTCGAGCATCCCCGCGCCTTTTTGACGGGCGCAAGTTCGATATATAATTATTCGTGTTGCACAGCACAAGGCTGCGATTCATCAGGACAGAGGTTGCGAGGAACGGGAGATAACAAAGGGAAGGGATGGGAGGGCAGCGAGAAGAGACAGCAAACTCACCAATCAGGCAGGCGGACCAGTCGCGAGCGGATATCATGGTAGTCGCAGTTAGTAAATGTAGTAGATAATCATGTATCGGATGCAGTGTCGCCTTGTTTCGTTGCATTTTTGAGCGAGTCGAGCAGAGAAAAGCCAGGGAAGGCGAAATTCGCAGAGCAGAGATCTTGAGGATAGGGAAGAGCAAGCAGACCTTAGAAGCCATATACGAAGCGTGTTACCGGCCTGTAGCACTTTGCTTTACCTTGTACAAGCCAGACTTACAACCTGCTTTGCAATTGCTTGCCACGGCTCTCAGCTTGTTCACTCACTGACTGGACTTTTGCGGAAAAGACAGCAAACATGTCCTGGAGATGTGAGTAGAAAAGGTATACAGAGTGTTATACAGATATACTAATGCATTATGCCCCCAGCAAACGCCCAGCGGACAGGCGCAAACGACGGCAGTCTGGCCAATCCTCGACGATGGGGAGGAGGAGGAAGCAGCGGCGGTGGTGGTCAGTCTGGAGGGTACAATGACAACAACTATGGGCCACCTCCGTCATCTGGCGGCGGCGGATATGGCCAGCAGTCTTCGTACGGCCAGCAGTCGCATGGCGGCTATGGCGGGCAATCCTACCAACCTCCCCCTCCTCCGCAAGACAGCAGTGCTCTTGTAGGCCCTCCAGGCGAGAGGAAGCGTAAATCCAGATGGGGAGACGAGAAGGACAAGATCCAGGTAGCTGGATTGCCCACTGCAATCTCGGGCAACGTCCAAGGAAGAGATCTCGAAAACTACGCTATCCACGTCAGACTGGAGGAGATTGCAAGGAAACTACGAAGTGGTGATGTTATACCTCCTGAGAGGGAAAGGTCCCCGTCCCCTCCCCCAACCTACGACCATCACGGTCGAAGAACCAATACAAGAGATATAAGATACAAGAGGAAGCTCGAAGATGAGCGCAACAAGCTTGTCGAGAAGGCGATGAAGAGTGATCCGTCGTACAAACCTCCAACAGAGTATCTCATGCACAAGCGTCTCTCGGGCAGACCCTCAGAAAAGATCTACATTCCCGTAAAGGAGTTCCCAGAGATCAAATGGATCGGTCTGATCCTTGGACCGAGAGGCAATTCACTCAAGCAGATGGAGAAGGAGACGGGTGCAAAGATCGTCATTCGAGGTAAAGGGTCTACAAAGGAAGGAAAAGGCCAATTTGGAAACAGGTCGGCAGACGAGGAGGATGAGCTGCACTGCAACATTACAGCAGATTCGCACGACAAGGTAGAAGCTTGTGCAAAGCTCATCAACAAGGTCATCGCGACGGTAAGCGTCTATTTCCCTCTGTCTTCGATCCTTTCCCGCTAAATTGACCACTTATGTAATTCGCAGGCCGCTTCCACACCTGATGAGCAGAACGACCACAAGCGCAACCAGCTTCGCGAGCTTGCCATGCTCAACGGAACCCTCCGAGACGACGAGAATCAGCCCTGTCAAAACTGCGGTAAACTGGGCCATCGCAAGTATGACTGTCCGGAGCAGCGCAACTTCACCGCGAGCATCGTATGCCGAAACTGTGGAAACATGGGCCACATGGCACGGGACTGTATTGCTCATCGCAATAAAGGAGGAGCTGGAGGACCGCCTGCTACGACGCCGGCTTTCGATTCAGAGTACTCGGCACTCATGGCTGAGTTGGGAGAAGGCCCTGCTTCAGCTTCTGGCGGTGGTCTACTGGGTGGACCGCAAGGTGGAAACGCAGACCCTTATGCAGGCGCCTTCGGATCAGACATGAATGGTCATGGAGGTACTCAAGCAGCTCCTGCAAAAGCGCTTCCTCCATGGCGTATCCCAACAAACTGGCATCCACCACAACCAGCAAATGGTCGAGATGGCGGAGGGTTCGGACGAGGAGGCGGTGGTCCTTCAGGAATGAACTACAACCCGTATGGATCGTACGGACAGAGCTCGTACGCTGCTGCATATGGAGATCAGGCTGCTGCAGCTTCTGGAAGAGGTGGATACGATTACTCGGCTAGCTCATACTATGGTGGTGCAGCTGCGGGAGGTGCTGCTCAGTCCGCTTATGGTACTGCTGGATACGGAGCTGCGTATGCCTAAGCGAGGCGAATAAGCTGAAGGAGTCATAGCGAACTAACATTGGAGATTCGAAGCGAATCATCCCTTTCTACTAACAGAATCCAAGAAGAAAAAGACAGGGGTTGTAGTACATAGTGTACGACTAGATACTAACCCATTCGTAGTACTGAAAAGATAGAAACATCATTTGATGAGAAACAGAAGGACTCCTTTGATGAAAGACAAGTGTTTCCGGCGGGCCGGTGCCCCACTTAGCCGTCTCAGTATAAGTTTGAGCGGTAGATATATGTTTTCTTCGTTTCATCATAGCAGTATTGATACTGCTGACTTTCCACTCGAACTGGGCGAGCCAACATCGCGATGTCCTCTGAAGATGTTACGACAATCTTCATAAGTGGAGGAAACAGCGGTTTTGGCATCGAAGTGGTTAAGAGTCTGATGCGACATTCAAAACCATATCACATCTTCGTAGGAAGCAGGTCGTTGGAGAAAGCCAAAGAAGCCATTTCAAAGGCACAACACGAGATTCCGGACACGCGTAGCAAAGTCGTGCCTGTGCAGCTGGACCTTACGGACGATCAATCAATAGAGCAAGCGTTCCAGACCGTCTCACAGTCTATACCTGTGCTTGACGTCCTAATCAACAATGCAGGTAGAACGGGTCAATCTATTCTGATTGGAATTAAAGCTAATCCTTTACTTGCTTTGAAGGCGTTAACTTGGATATGTCTATACTCTCTGGAGATATGAGCGTCCGCCAAGCTTGGAACGCTTCTTGGGATGTGAATGTCACGGGCACTCAGATCCTTACGGAAACCTTCGCTGGCCTAGTCGTAAACTCGAAAAATCCTCGTATATTGTTCATCACCAGCGGTACCTCTTCTCTCCAATATGCTTTCCAAGGTATACCCACTACGCGCGGGCAGCCTGCTGCCGGCTGGCCCAAACCTCCTCCTCGCTGGTCTATCACGTCGTATCGCTCTACGAAGGCTGGGATGAACATGATGATGCTCGAATGGAAGCGACTGCTGGAGAAGGACAATGTGAAAATGTGGTGTGTAGCCCCAGGATTGCTAGCAACGAATTTGGGAGGTTTGAGTCGCGAAGCTCTAAGGCGGATGGGCGCGAAAGAACCATCGGAGGCTTCAGGTTTCATTGTTGATATAGTAGAGGGAAAGCGGGATGCAGATCATGGGAAAGTCATTCATCCGGATGGTGTGCAGCCTTGGTGACAACTTCCCCGATGTAGCCAGATACGACATAGAAGCAGGTACTATCTGGCTTGGAAAGGTCTTGCATAGCGAACAGTCGTATTCGAGATCAGCAGCGGTTCCTCGGGATTGTGACGTTTGGATAATGCAAGCCGGTGTCGTGGGAGCGGCCAGCTTGAGGCGAAGGACACAGTCGACGAAGAGGTAGTCGCTGTGCATGTATGTATGAGGTCTGCATCGCAAGTAGTAGTGCGCGTCTGAACGAGAATTTAGAAGGTATCAACTTCCTGGAGCCGCACAATTCTGCTTACTTCAGCTCTTCGAGTAAGGAGGAGGGCATTGAGGATCCTTCTGTTGAGAAGCCTTAGGCGCGGGGGACAAGTGCTGATAGTAGACCTCGGGATAGAAGACCGGCGAGACGCCAAGTGTGAACGGACGGGGCAGCGCTTTCCTTTCCAGGACGATCGCTGTTACGATATCCCGTCGGTGTAGACCGCTCTGAGAGGATGTCCACGACGCGCGTAAATGTGGACGGATGGCTGGCCACATGTTCAAGACGATTTTTGCGACATGCTCGACGACCTCATCTCCGTACTTGTCTAAAGCCATCCCAAGCCACTTGATATAGAACTCTGCCCTGCACCACAAGCGCTGGAAGTGATTTTGACTACAAGACTGATACCCTCCGGTGAATGGAATGCCGCCGTTGCAGAGCCAGTCCAGCTTGTTGCGAAGGCATCTATAGTATCAGCAGAAATGAGTGCACGAGCACTTAGCTCACGCTCATGAACATTGGCTAGACGCAATGCGGCCTTACTCGAGATCAGCCCGCATTTCGTCAGCGGTCATGGGAGCAGGATACGGGAAGACGAGGTCGAGGGATGCATCTTGGCCAATAGGACATAGTCGACAGATAGCTGCCAATGGTGCAGGGATGGGTTTGCCTCGAAAGTAGTATTGCATGATATGATGGATCAATTTGGAAGAGAAGCAACCGATCTTCTGACTTCGATAATTGCATGCGCTTGGTATCTCTCACTCATTCTGTCTTTCATACCACGCTCTTTCCACACATACCACGTCACCGGCTCTTCTCGTCTTCGTCGCTGTGCTTGCGAAAAATGCGAGAATCATCGTTCAATCTGCAACCTCCTGCAAGTGTACGAGCTAGCGGCAGCGTTGAAAACATAAAGCATATCGATAAAGATGCTTTCAAGACACAGCTGAAGGTCGTCGCGATCCGTATTCCGGCGACGAAAGTCGGTCTGTACAGGAAAGAGTTCCAAAAGTTAGTGCAAGAAACATTGCAAGAACCTCAGCTCCATGTCTGATGCGATGTTATGCTTTCTGTCCCTATCTCAACTCATGCTGCCATCACAGATACACACTAGCGCTACCTAAGATCTCGTCTATCGTGCCAGATCCAGAAAGTCGAGATAGCCGTTTATTACTTCTTGACAAGACAAGCCGAGGTGATCTTAGCAGCCTTCACGACCTAAGAGTCGCGCTGACCGACGAATGCAGATGAACTACCTGGCGAATTGCTCGAAATACTGGCACAACGGCAGATAGAGGATATATCGCATACTATCACCTTTGATTACGAATACTGGACGGCAAGTGAGTATGATCATCGAATTCGGAAGTCAGGCAATCCAGGAGTGCTGACCCGTGGCCAGACCAGGTGCTGAAAGCCCTTCTACCTGAGCATCTGCTAGACGATCTGCCAACATCATTCACCGTAGCTGGTCATATTGGTGAGAAGATATATGCTCTTTTCAATAAGACAGCAGAGCGCTAAGCCTCCTGCGCAACTTCAGCCCATTTCAATTTGCGCGAAGAGTATCTCCCATTCAAATACTTAATAGGCCAAGTCACACTCGACAAGAATGCAGCGATCGAAACAGTTGTCAACAAGCTAGATACCATCGATAACGAGTTCCGCTTCTTCCAAATGGAAGTCCTCGCTGGCCGACCCGATTTCATTGTCGAGATCAGCGAGAGTGGATGTCGCTTCCGTTTCGATTTCAGTAAAGTCTACTGGAACAGTCGTCTGCAAGGCGAACATGCGAAATTGGTCGACTCTTTCGCAAAGGAAGACGTCATATGCGATGGCTTTGCGGGAGTCGGACCTTTTGCTATTCCTGCTGCAAAGAAAGGATGCCTAGGTGTCTTTGCAAACGATCTCAATCCAGCTAGCGCAGAGGCTTGCAAGGAGAATGCTAAGCGGAACAAAGTTGATGCATATATGAGATGCGATAATATGGATGGAAGGCAATACTTCAAGAAGGCAGTGAAGGATGCATACAACAATCCTTTCTCCACCACGCGGATAAACATATCAGCAAAACAGGCTCGGAGGGAAAGGGAGCTTAGGAAAACCACCGTAGCGGAACCTTCAGCTCCAGCTTCGCAACATATACCGCCGAAAGATACTACATCATTTCATCCTGCTCTCGGAAAGTTTATCGATCATTTCGTTCTCAACCTACCTGCGACTGCGATCGACTTTCTCGATTCTTTCCAAGGCCTCTATGCACCCTTCGTACAAGGTTCCGAAGCAGACAAGCAGGCTTTTATGGCACTTCTGAAAGCATACTCCGAAGCTCGAGGCTCCAAGAATGGGATCAGGCTACCTATGGTTCATTGCTACTGCTTTACCAAAGAGCTCGAGAATTACGAACGAGATATCTGCCGGGTATGCCAAATAGATGTATTGATATTACGATTGATAAGCTGATATATACAAAACAGCGCGCATCCGCTACGCTAGGCTATCCGGTCTCATCAGACTCACTAAAAGATTACAGCCTCTCTTTAGTCCGATCAGTAGCACCCAAGAAGGATATGTACAGACTATCATTTCGTCTCCCGGAGGAAGTTGTATACAAAGTCAAACAAAGTCCATAAGTATTAACCACTATGCAGCTCTCCCCTTGCCTTTATAAAGGTATCCGGCCGACTGCCAATCCTTCTCAGATCTTGATAGCTGATGCCGGATCTTGGCGTACTCGTCACCCTCCTCATCGCTCGAATAGTCGACCGGAGGAGCTATTCTTGTATTCCACTCTCCAGCGAAGCCACTACTTTCTTTCAAGATACTCTGAGGTCTGGTCCCGTTCAGGGCGGGTGAAGTTGGTCTTGGGATATTTGCTGGACCACCCGAGTTCTCGTACGTGGCGTCTGCCCTGGTGTCGCTTGCAAGGCGCACAGACTTCCGTCTTTCAGTGAGGCCTGTAGCCGCGCTGCCTGCTGATAAGATGGAGGCTGGCCGGCCATTCGATGTGTAAGTCATTCCTGGAGTCGTGGAAGGTGCGAGATTGGGAGCAGTAGCTGAGGAAGTGAGACTAGGTGTTGAAGCGCCGTTTGTGGTTGTCTTCTTGACCGTCTTCTTCTTCTTGAGCGGTGCCTCGGCACTAGACAAGGTAGGAGAAGGCAGACTGCCGAGGTTGGGTGTGGTAGCGCTAGAAGTGATACCTCGAGATGGGTTCTTTGCGCTTGGCAGAGGCATGCCGTTAACCATGGAAGATTGAGCAGGTGGTGCTACAACCGACATCATGCTAGGCGTGTCTCTGCGATTGGCCTGATTGGGGTTGATGATCGTCCCGACAGATTCCTTGTTGGACGACGCAACGATCTGAACAAACGCATACGGGTCGTATGCACCTGCATTCGCAGTCAACGTCGATGCAGGTCTTGCGCCGGCGCCGGCAGCCTTCTTCTTCTTGACAGTTCCGGTAGTAGTACCGGTTGTGCCGGCTGTGGGAGCTTGGGAGACTGTTGTATGATTGCTCTTGACGCTATTCTTGCGCTTCATTGCTGTAGCAGGAGTGGAGCGAGGTGCGCCGACATCTGACATGGCCCGTCTAGCTTCTCGCTGAGGAGGCGGTACCCATACGTTGCTTGTGTCTACCTTCGTAGCTCGTCTCTGAGGAATACGAGGTACTTCGATATCCGAGTACGTCATTATCATGCTCGCAGGACGGCTGCGCTGGGAAGGAGGCGACAGAAGGCGATTCTGTCCCGGAGTGTTGTAGACCTTGACAAGGGACTTTGGGTTAGGCGCATCCGAATCAGAGTCATCCTGAGGTGTCTTCTTCTTGCTCTTCGATAGATGAGTATCTGTTCTTGTTCCCCATCCGGAACCTGAGCTCTTCTTCGATCGCGGGGAGGCCATGGTAGTATCTTCCTCATCTGATCCGTACCGCTTCGAAGCACTGAGGTCGCGCTTCTTGAAGAGTCCAGAGACGGCTCCGAAGAAACCGCTATGTCTACTATCCTCCGACTTGTTCTTCTTGTGCCCACCCTTCTTTGATCCACCTCTTTCCGTGCCTTCATCTGCTACTGAGGTGCCTGCATCGCTTCTCTCGTAGTATGCAGCGCTGTTCCGTACACCACCTCCCGAAGACGGTGCTCGACTAGACTGCAGTTTCCTAGATCCGCCTCTGGCAGTACTCGGATTTGACGTCACGTCGTCGAGAGCTTTGCTCTTCCTGTTGCTAGCGGGGTTGCTGACTGTTCTTCGTCTTCCAGGCTGTAGATCAGCGACTTCATCTTGACCTTCATCGTCTGAGTCTGGAACAGCTCTGTAGCTCGTAGTTCTGGCATCCGAGCTTGGCAGGAACATATTCGCACCAGGATCATTCCGCTTGCGATGAGCTTCGATAGTGAAGCCGCTTGCGCTAGGCAGAGGGATGTCCGGAACGGCAGCTGGAGCATCTGGAGAGCCTAGAGATGCAAAACGTCGCTGACGCTCTTCCTGAGTCTCCCGTAGGCGCTGAGCGGCCACAGCCGCTGGGTTGTTCGGATCTACCGCCTGAGCAGGCTGAGATTGAGCCTGGGTCTGAGCTTGAGGCTGGGTGCCGAAGATATTGGAGACGCCAGTAGGTGCAGAAGAGAGACGCTTCCGAGACGCAGCACCGTTTGTGAGGCCGCTATCTGCATTGGCAGCGTTGGTCAAGGTAGCAGGGGCGGCGGCTCTTGGCTGAGCTTGCTGAGCCGGAACAGGCGAAACAGCGTCTCTAGGAGAAGTTGCTTGCTGCTGCTGTTGTTGGCGGTGCTGCTGTTGTTCCGCCATCTCCTTCGCTGCGCGTTCCCTGGCTTTCTGTTCTGCAATCTGTTTGGGCGTCAGAGGTTTATTGACGTGTACTTGAAACTGCTGCTGTCTGCCTCCCTCTTCATCCGACGAACCTCCTCTTTCCTCTTCTTCCTCCTTAATAGGAGCACCCAAGTTGCTTGCTCCTTTGCTCATTCCTAGCGTGGTGCCCTGCATGCCGTCGTCTGAATAGTCGTCGGGAAAACCAGCTGCGCGGCGAGCGACTTGAGAAGCACTGTGGGAAGGCGCGATAACGGAGCCTTCCGGTGAGGTAATGCTTGAGAATGCTCGAGAGTGACGGACGGAACTTGGAGTGGGAGCAACCTGCGTTGGCGGAGGAGGCTGAGGTTGTTGGTGAGGTGGAAGACGCAAGTCGGCTGCAACACAAGAGAAAGTGAAATGTCAGCTTCAAGGATGCTGCTGTAAGGGAGCGGCAAGAATGCACTCACTCATGCTTGAGTTATCTGGATCCAAACTGTCCAAGACATGCATAGCTCTATCCGCCGAATCTCTCCATACATCTGCTAGCTGAGCCATGGCTCGCATTCTCATCCTTAGAGCCTCTCTAAAGATGCGCCGCTTGACGCCTACAAGCGCTCGTTCTTCGGACTTCAAGGTCGATTCGCATGCTGCTAGCTCGGCGCGCGCTTCTTCCAGCTTGGCTGAGTGTGCTTCAAAAGCACTGTCTGATGTAGGTGTCTTCTTGCTGTTGAGCTTGACGAGCTGTGAATTACCGACAGAAAGAAGGCGCTCGGTCAGCGTTATAATTTTCGGGTTTTCCACGACAAACAGACAGCTTGTGACACTGTCTGATAGTAGTGGAGTGACGTGCACTCACTCTGCTGACGAAGATCTCCCTGTCTCTCAAGATAATGCGAATCTCCGCTTCTCTAGCGGCGACATCCTTCAAGCTTGCTCTGTAATTTCCCAAGCTGATGAGGTATGTCTTCTGAGCATCGAAAGCTTCATCGAACAGTTCGCAAACTTTGTTCGATACGGTGAGTACGTCTGGCGAGTCTCCCGTATCTGCTGCTGCCCAGCCGTTCAGAGCGTTGTTTGCGACTTCGCACTGGTTTGTATATCCTTTGAATGCATCTTGTACTTCCTTCTCTGCTTTGACGAGGTTCAAGAGCAGCCTGCTGTCGTAGGTCGTGGGAGTTTTGACCATGATGCTGCGTCAAGCGCAGGAATCCCGCTCTTTCGCTGGGAGCGGCGTCGAGCAAGTAGAGAGTGTATGTAGATTGCTGTTACTGTCGACTTTCCTAGCTTCTTCCCTCTTCTTTGGGAGTTGGAGCTGAAGAGAAAGCCTTGCCAGCCTCTTTCGCTGATGTCTCTCTCTCTCACGCAGCGATCGTGCAAGAAGTGTCATCAAACATGGACATCAGGCCAGATTATTACGTTAAAGTCAACCACACAGGACCACTCCAATGAATATACGTGCCCTGCGCGAGAGCTGACTACCTTAGTGACAAATCTGGCCTTCGTAATGGCCTGGGACCTCGTCGTGCTCGGCGCCAATCCGAAAGACTATCGGCCTCGTCCTCTTTGATTCTTGTTCAATACGCAGCCTTCGTTATGCCTCTCCTTTCGCTTCCGATTGAGACCCTCACCCAGATCATTCTATATGCATCCGCAGACGCTCCCGACCCTTGCAAAAGGCTCACTGAGCTGGCCAGAGTGTGCAAAGCATTCAGTGCACCCTGCCTAAGGGAATTGTACTATTCCTTGCACTGCGAGATCTCCCATGAGGAGCTCCCGGTATTGCATACCTTACAGAGGAGCGCATCAGCACCGCAAGGTGATGCAATCCCATATGCAGATTTTGTCCGAGCACTAGAAATCACGGAGCTCCAAGAGGACACTCGGTATTTCTTCAATTCGAGGATCGGAGAGGAAGCTTGGATAGAGATATATGCGGCAGAACGAAGGTATCCGTATCGGGGCAGGAACGATAGTAATCATGCAATTCGGACTTTCCCCCCTGATCTCGTTGATTTCCCGTTCGAGACGGATCTTCTACCGCGACACAAACCGTGGCCGACGGATCCAAAGTCAATGAAAGATGCACAAGAGTTACACTCGAGCATGACAAATGCGTTGAAGAAGGAGAAGACGATCGCCATGCTTTTACGGAGCGTAGCACCCTGTCTCACTCATCTTGTCTATCATACAAATCTTCTCCCTTCCTTGGATGCCGCTCCTACCTTCTCAAAGCTGGTCAAGCTGGAGTCACTAGATATGGCTGCGGACACGGAAGAGGCTCTCCGCGACTACGACTTTGCAGAATTCTTCATGCTGCCTCTACCGAAAGACCTATTCCTGACGGCTTTCTCAACAACATGGCAGCATCTACGATCTCTGAAATTGGAGAAGTGCTCTTTCCTCCCCTTTACACGAGAGGACGCTCTCGGGGATGGCTTTGCCGACACCATGAGGCCTGTCTTCCGCTTGGACACACTCAGTCTGAAGCAGTGCACCATGCCTCTTGGTCTCCTGCCTTGACTCACGGACTCATCGCTCGAGGCGGGAAGTCTGAGGACTCTCAGGCTGGAGTTTATTAGAGCCTCGCCTAAGGAAACACGTACCCTCATTCTCAGCAGTGGTCCGCACCTCAATTATCTCGCAATCGCCTGCGATGACGTGCAGCATTCTCTAGACGACTCTCCTTCTCATCGAGACCCCTATAATCGCCAAATGCGTGCATTCGATCCATGCTTCACCACGCTCTCTAGCTTAGAGACGCTGGAGCTGAGAGGAGCAGGCATTACATTAGCACACGTCCGCTCGATTCCTCAAGAGACTTGGTGCGCGTTGAAGCACGTAGAAATGCTTTCCACCGCTTCTATATCACCACGAGAGATCATGGACGTGTTGCTGGCTATTCCTGCTGGCAGCCCATTAGCGTCGGTCACGGTATGTGCACGGGAGGTTGTAGACCGTCGGAATGAGGGACGCCGCGCCATGTGGAGAGGTGTGTCAGGCCTAGGCAGCGATGATCGCGTACAATGGACGAGGCAAGAAGAGCAAGACCTCCTTGACATGATGTCAAAGAGGAACATCCGGGACATACACCACGTCAGGCTGAAAGGGCACGAAGAAGTCGATGACGGCGAAGACAGCGATGGATACGGAGAAAACGATAACTGCATGCGGTTCAGCGGAAGTATTCATTGGCAGAAGAGACTGCATGCTTATCAGCGGTTTCTCCTTGACCTGAGGCGCGCCTATTGATACTGGAGCGCGACTATACGCATGCTTGCAAGGAGAACCATCTATCAACTAGGTTCTGACAGCAGAGAGCTAGTTTTTGTTTAATCTTTCTCGCTTCCATGCCTCTTCTTTGCACAAGTCCCTCGCTGTCTTGCCTAGCTGATGCTCTTGTGACAGCTCCCTTACTGGACCTACCATGCACCTACTCGAACTACCGACCGAGACACTCAGCCAGATCATTCTGTATGCATCGTATGCAGCTCCGACGCGCCAGAAGCGGCGACTGCTGCTGCTCCAGCTGGCTCGAGTCTGCAAGGCATTCAGCGCACTCTGCCTGCGCCAGATATACACCAAGTTGGCCTATGAGATATCGCCGAAAGGTGCAAGGCTCCTGGAGACGTTGCAAGCGCCAGCCAGCTCGATCCAGTATGCGCAGTTCATTCGCGCCCTGGCGGTTCGAGAAAGGGACGGGATAGCCCCGCGACGTATCGAGAACTCGAGGATCATTCAGAAGGTCCCGCGGGGCCAGAAAGCGAATTGGAACGCAGTCGTAAGAGAGGAGGACAAGATTGCGAAGCTTTTGCGAGTCGCAGGGCAATATCTCTTGGAGTTGAAGTACGAGACCAATCTGATAGCATCTGCAACAGCCTTTACACACCTCGAAAACCTACAACGCCTTACGATTGTCTCCCAGGCCCCGCTGTTGGACGATGTTATCGATCGAGAGGAGATTCTGGGGATAGCTACCTTTACCCTTGCTCTGCCCGCCGACACATTCAAGGCAGCATTCGCGGGCACTTGGAAACATCTCCGCTACATCGACCTATGGAAATGCTCGTTCGCAGACTTCGAAGGCGAGTTCGACGAAGGCTCCAAGCCTACCTTTCATCTCGACAGCCTTATCCTTCAAGAATGCGAACTACCTGCGGGTCTCCTGGCGTGGATATCGGACTCCTCAGTCAAAGCGGAGACCTTAACAACTCTCAAGTTGAGCTTTCTAATAGCGCCTTCAGCAGACATTCAGAGTCTATTGGCTAGAAGCGGACCTCTACTGAAAGTACTGTCATTCTCCGGCGATGAAACTGTACTAGACGGGGAGAGACCTGCAGATGGCTTAGACCCGCCCTCGTGCTTGATACATCTGAGGCGTCTGGATACTTTAGAGTTGGGAGGCAGAGCGATCAATTCTATGCACTTTCTTTCGATTCGCAAGAGCATTTTCAGCTCGTTGAAGACTTTAGAACTGGACTTCTGCCCCTTCCTCTCGCCTGTCGATGTGAGCGAGACATTGAAGAATATCCCCATGGCTTCTACAGCACTCTCAAGGGTAGTATTGAAGGGAAGTGAGGAGGTACGGCGGCGCAATATACGCGAACTGCAGCGGGATCCGGAAGCCGATACTACAGATCTAGCGGACTGGGCGTGGTCGCGCATCGAATATGTCACGTTCGTCAGTCTGACGACTGCTAGAAGTATTCAATTTACAGCAGATCGGGCTATAGCGGTAGGGAATAGAGATGAGGAAGAGGAACCCAGCTCGGAAGACGAAGCGGAGTACGATGATGCAGGAGAGTTCTTTGTGACTGCAGAGCAGGTGAGATCTGTAGCACGAGACATGCAGTCGAAAATGCGCTAATTGCTTTGATCTGGCTGCCATCGCTTCCGGATTCGAAGTGGGAAGAGGAGAAGAGGATCGAGACCGAAGAGCTTGAAAGGACGTGGGAGAGTGGGTCTGAGTATTAGCATGCAAATCAGAGTGCTTCTTGGCATCTGTCCTGTTTTGGGGTATATTTACGTGACAGCCCTGTCACGTGACTAACATGAGACATCAATTAATCTGATCTACAAATCCGGCCTGCCACCACACCTGTCAACTCTTCCTGCTCTTTCTTTTCTTTCTTCCTGACTGACCAACTAGCGCAAACCTTAACCATTTTAGTCGCTCTTCAGGCGCACACGATGTCTGCTCAAGCCGCAAATCCGTTCCTGCAACAGCTTGAGCTTCTCAGTGAGCAAAATCCAACCTCTGAATCGAAGAACGAACGGAGACCTGACTACAGTGTGCACTCCGTATATGCAGAAGCCAGCGTCCCTACACCTCCTCATAGCTACAGACTCCGTCTCATTGGACTTCTCATTATATGCAGTCTGTGAGTAACCCTCGTTGAAGAGGGTTGCAGTCAGGTGTTCTGACCATTCTTTGTCTCTAGCCTTACGTTATTGAGTCTCACCTACCTGGTCATTCTCATCCATGACCACTTCAAACGCGGCAAGCGTATCCATTTATTCAGATACACTCGCCTGCAACATGGCACACGCCTCATCGTTCCCAATACGCTATTCATATATGTCATTCTGGAAGCCTGTGGAGGAGTGTGCCTTACAGCATATTCGGCCAGAAAATATCAGGCATATATCTTAGACAGCGTCTCCAGAAAAAATTTGAGTATTCTGGGGACAATATCCTGGCTCTTTCCGCTTACTGCGGCGTGGGTTTTCGTCTTCTCCACGCTCAGCGCTTCATTGCGGGCAAAAGGCGCGTACTTTGCAGAATCGTCCATAGCTACGTGGGCCCACAACATCATCTTTTTCGCATTCCCTACGACGTACATATGCATTACACTGGTGGGTGTCCGAAGTCTACTGCGAGACAAAGCGTTGCCTGAAATTTGGCTTGCGCACATCAGCCGTTAGCGTGCCTGGCAAACTACCACGGCAATCAAGTCATAGACATCTTCGACGAGGCAGTCGTCTTGTTAACACGAGGGGCTACCGAGATAGCTAATGGTCAAGGTGCCGACCTGACTATTGTGCTTCGTCTCGCTCAAAAAGCAGAGGAAGTGAAGGAGTCCCTGGACATGTCGGTACCTTACTTGTGGGCACTGTTGGCTATCGCAATGACTAGTAAGCCTCGCTACTACTGCTCCTTGGCCGAGCTGATAAGCTGTGTCTAGTCACTATCCTTTACGCGCTGATTACGGCGTTCACTTGGACATTTGTTCGGGCTTTGCGGAAACGTAGGCTCGCTTATCAAAGCGCTCTGTGCGATGATTGTTGATGACCACATATGCAGAATCCCGCTGGGGTGTCCAACGCTCTAGCTCCATTTTCATTACACAGCAATCGATCAGCGTTATCGACGGCCCACTCGACCCAAAGCTTTCAGATGACGATGCCGCTACCCCTGTTCCGCATATCGGCAAGAGACTAGCCTTGGTGAACATTGCTAGGTTGTCGCTATCTGCACTTAAAAAGGCGCGTTCTGCACAAGCTGTCAATCCTCCAAGTGAAGAGGCTATCAGGCTCGCTCGTTTGGCAAACGATCTTTCTCTATCCGTTCCCCTTCTGTGTGTAGAAGCTGTCTTCTTCACGGTGGGTGCTTACGATCAGTCGTCTACCTATTGATTCCCCTTGCTGACGATCGTTTCTGACTCAGCTGACTGGCATATTGGTCTTGACAGTCACGGTCAAAGACCGAAACTGGAAAGCGCGTGAGTTTGAAGGAGACGCTTTGACCTGGTGTCATGGTATTGTAAGTGTGCGCTGTCTCTGGCCTCCATTTTGTGTACCTGACGTGCGGGACTAGATCCAGACCTGTATCATTTTATTTTTCATCGTCAACGCCGTCATCAGGCCTGGCCGGTTTGGGAGAGCTACGACTACCGATCAAGGCGGAGAGAGCACAAAAGGGGCCCTGTCCATCTCTCAAGTTACCCCAATGCAGGACAATCGGGAGTTCCATGTTCAGATGGCATCCTTGGGAAAGCTTGCGGAAGACGAAGATGCTGGTGCTAGACCGTCCGGTCAAGCTCTTTCAACACTGCTTCCAGACAAGATCGATGAAGAAATCATGCCTAGCTCCGGCCCCGCCATGGCGAGACCAAGTCTCGTTACGTGGGACTTAGAGGCTAGCACTGAGGGTGTAGCAACGCTATCTGCTCGGGCAGCCTAAGCTAGTCAGAACACTATTGTTAGTGAGCAATGACAAGCCAATTTTTGGCTAAAACTGAAAATGTTTTCGCTCGCACAGCTGGCCGGAAGATCGATTACAGCGTTGAGAGGAATCAGCTACAGCTTCACATGAGTCTTTGATATAACTCAGTGCGGTTGCTATTCAAGCGCATCCTAGCTCAAGCCCCCTCCGTCCTCCGCTCCGCACGAACCTGTCTCATTGGCCACGCAAGGTCTGACCTGTCGAGATAATGAGGGAGTTAGCTACGCAGACAACAGCGCTAGCAAGTGTACTCCGTCGCATCGAAGGCTCCCTGCATCGCCCAGTGCATCGAAGTGAAGGCGCTACGGATTTCGATCGGGTTATCGAAGTGCAGGAGGCTGGGGATCGAGGTCGAGCTAATGGCTCTGTCACTTCCCTATCTTACTCTGCTCCAATATACTGGCTTCCTGTTCTTACCGAATTCCTGTCTATCCGCCCTTTCTCGGCCTACCCAGCTGCAAGCATCTTGCACACTCGGTGCGCTCATGGCTGCCTCTCCAGCGAACAATCCTTTCCTGCAGCAGTTGCAGCTTCTTCGTGAGCTTCTCGCCGCCTCAAGTATTACAGTCATGCTGCAAAATAGCTGAAGAACAATGTTACGCGCTCAGAGGCAAGCCTGCCAGCTTCGCCGCCGCCAGGTTATGCGGATCGTCTCATTGCGCAGATGGTGCTCTGCGGATTGTAAGTAGCTACAGCATAAAGTATTCGGCCCAGCCGTACCAATATTTCCATCGCACAGTCTCACGCTATGCTGTATCCTCTATCTCGTCATCTCTACGCACGAACACAAGAAGGCTGGCAAGAGAATCGCGATCTTCCGGTTGAAACGAGAAAGGCATGGATCACTCATTACCTTCAATACGTTATACCTCTACGTCCTACTCGTCGGCTTAGGAGGAGCTGTTCTGGAAGTATTTACCGTGCGAAAGTATCTCGCATACTTCCACGGTGGCTCGCGGAAGCATCTACCGATACTTGTCATCTGCTGTTGGTTATCGCCGCTTTTCAGTACATGGATCTTCGGTGAGCCGCTTCCCTAACTGACTACTACTCGTCCGATCAACGCTGACCTTATCTTGCACAGTCTTTAGCACCAGCACCGCTGCACTGAGTGTCAAAAATTCGAACGGTTCACTCGGCGGCTCTTTCGCGGCCATATGCGTTTATAACGCAGTTCTCTTCCTCTTTCCTGCCTGTTATTTAGGAGCCTCTCTAGTAAGCTGGAAGTCCCGCTCACTATATGTAAAAGCTGAAGTGTATGCCTGAACAAGTCAGTGGGCTCTTTGTTGAATATAAAGACAAACAGAGCCTTAGATCTCGTCGAAGAATTGACCGCTATCCTCACTCAAGGCGCAGCTGCTTTGGCGAGCGGACAAGACCTCGACCTTGGCGTCTTGTTGACCCTTTCGCAAAAAGCAATCGAATTGCAAGATCTACAGTCCATCATAAAGAAGCTCACGAACGTAGCACTAGCTATAGCTATGGGCGGTATGTGTAGCAAGCTTTTCGCTTATACGTCCGAGTCTTACTCTTTAATACCACAGTGGTTGTAGCTTTCGGAACACTTACTCTCGCTAGTT
The DNA here is from genome assembly GCA_001600175.1 of Erythrobasidium yunnanense. NCBI lineage: Eukaryota > Fungi > Basidiomycota > Cystobasidiomycetes > Erythrobasidiales > Erythrobasidiaceae > Erythrobasidium > Erythrobasidium yunnanense. The sequence goes on from BCJC01000002.1 coordinate 3,094,913, forward strand.
ACACGTTCGTTCTTCTACTTAGAAAGCGTGAGTCCTCATCCCACCCCGGCTCTGGAGATCGCTTATGTCTGTCACCCTACAGAGTCCCGCTTCAATACACACAGCGTCTTTGTGAAGCAAGAACCACGAAGCTTCAGTGCTAGTGGATCTGGTTCGGGGTCATTCAAAAGAACACCACCGATGCAATTGATGAGCCAGCCAAGTGAAGAAACGAAGACTCTCACTCAACTATGCAGGAATTTGACCATGTCACTACCTGCCACCTTCCTTGAAACCATATTCTTCATAGTGGGTGACGGACGTGCGGTCCAGGCTGTCGACTGATGTATGTTCTGCGTGCACCAGGTCGCTGGCTCTTTGGTCTTGACAGTATTTCAAACGGAAAGCCGTAGAAAATGGTCGTTCTGGGAGTTCTACTACGACGCATTCACCTGGTGTCATTGCTCCGTAAGCCTGGACACATCTTGCATCAAACAGCTACTGATCGCGAGACGGTTTACCCAGATTCATTCTTGTATAGTCCTCTTCTTCATATTTAACGCCCATTATAGGCCAGGGCGATATGGAAGGTCTCCATCGTCAGACAAGAAGTCTGGACATCTCAACATAAGCCGGCCTCTGCACCACGACTTCTCTGAGCAAGGCGGCAACACCAGTGACTTCCAGATTTCCATGGTGCCTATGGACAGAGCTGCATACAGCGCGCCTTACCCGTCAAAGGGCGCTGATGAGCTAGAGTACAGCCCCTCCTTGTGCTCTTCCAGGCCGAGCAAGGCCCATTACGAACCGTAGCTGGCTATATGTTCACTACAGCATGGAAATTGATAAAGCGCCCTTATCATACAGGATATTCAAGGTATACTAGAAATTCCTTGTATACAAAGATTTATTTTATTGGATACAAGGAAAAGTATCTATCGCTCTTCGTCGGACTCGTCTTTGCCGTCATCGTCTTCCTCGTACTCCTCAGACTCCTCTTCGTCCTCCTGCATGTAATCTCCATCATCTCGGTGTTCTTCAGCTCGAGGTGCTGCCAAAGGCGACGCGACCGCGTCCATTCTCATTCTCTTGCGAGGCGGACTGGGGATCGGGGAGAGGACTGTCTGAGCGGCAAGCTAGTATACATCACCGTCAGGACTACGGAGCGAGTCTATGAAGTGTTGCGATACTCACAAGGCGGGCGCTGCGACGTCTAGGGGGTGTCGTGGGCTTCTGGGACCTGGATGTCTCTCCGCTCTTCTGATTGTCTATCTTGTCTCCAAGTATGTGTATGTCTTGCTTGTCTTCAAAACCAGAATCATTGTGGCCATCGATGGGACCGAGCAGGTCATCGAGCTCTCGGTACGCCCCAGGAGTCTCGGGCTGCTCGCACAAGGCAGTATCAGCGTCAAAGCCTTATAAGAGAGTTTGGGACGCAGTGTGCTGCTTGTAGACCGACCACCACTTCGGTTGAGCTTTCAGAGCCCTCTTGCTGCATGACTGGTTCAGCGTCCTCAGCAGCGGCGGCTGGAGAGCCAGCAGGCTGGTGAGACATAGAAAATCGGCTTATTAGAGTCGCACAGAGTACCAATGAGATCCCCCTTATGCACTCACCAAGTTGTCAAGCGTAGGCTGGAGAGTCTCTTCCTGCACGACAGCCTCGACGTCGGCGGCTAGCGGTACGGCAGAGCTTCGTCTTTTGAAAGCTGACAGTCTGAGTGAGGTAGCGACAGTGACTGCACTTGGTGCGCTGGACTTTGCAAGATTTCCGATCTGTTCGAGGTCTTCGGGCGTGTTCAGAAGCAGAGGTCGAGCCGAGAGTAGAGTTAACCTGCGCTGAGCATCCTGAATAGGGTTGGATGACATCGCTAGAGCCGTCGTTCTTTTGGATGTGACGGATCGGAAGTCTCCCGCACCCTCTCAGCGGTCCGTGCACAGACAGGAGTTGGCTGATTTTGGGCTTGTCTGGTCTCTTGACAACTTGCCGACTGACACTTCAGACGAGGCAGACTTTTCAGCATAATCAGTTTCGCACACACCATCAGCGACCAGTTCATCACGATGGATCAGCCTGGAACGAGTGCTGCAGGACCAGTTGCTTTGGGCGCAGAAGCCCCAGTCGCAGGGTCTTCAGCTGCACCGCTAGTCGTGACCAGGACACCAATGTCAAAAGCGAGTTACACTGGCATGGAGCAGAATGAAGGCCTCTTCAAGCTGTCGCCGGCCATTGAGATGAACGACGGAGCGCCAGCTTCAGAGGTCAGGCTTCTTGCTACTGCTAAAAGAGATCTATGCGGAGCTGACTTTGACCAATCTTCTCGTAGTTGATTATATCGGATCTCGGCTGGCTGCCCGGCCGTCAATTCTGGAACATAGTGAGCAATGTCTGCTGAGCAAGCGCAGCGAGAGGAATTGCTTATCGTTGTCCATAGAATGAAGGCGTCGAAAAGAAGGCGCTCAACAACCTCAGAGCAGATTTGGAAGACAATTTCGCACCCGAACACCTCCGCATGGGGAAGCGACTTCTGTGGGTCAAGATTGACGGTGTTCTTGGGTGGTCTGGTACGAGGAGGGACGTGAAGGACGTGCTACAGGCATATGAGAGCACCCTGAGAAGCGTTCAGGGCCCTACGGTTCACGGCCTGAGTTGGACTAGACTCCTCAATCAAAGGCCAAGCGAAGCGGACTTGCGCGTACCGAGACCGGAAGACGTAGTCTGCGTCAATCAGCCTAGAGGTTCTCTGCAGGCCTTATGCCTGAAGGTCAAAGGATTCGATGGACGCACTCTGGTGAGTTCTTTTACTATCACAGTCGCTGGCGCTTCACGTACTGAATGATTCTGCTATCTAGCTCACATTGGATGCAGAAGACAAGTCTGTGACGATATACAGCTTGACGAGCTTGCTTCTGGGAGCGGCCGCAGCGGATGGATGCTATCGCTCGGTGGAAAAGGTACTCGTCGGTTATCTGCAAGCTCATTACCCAGCAGACGACCAAAACACCTTAGTGCTGCCCAGTCGGCAGTCTGCTTTCGACGGTTCAGGTCTCCCTCTCTCAGCTACGGGTTCTGTTGGCCCACGTTATATCATACCTTCCCGAATCACTTTCGAAACAGCAAGATGGTTTATCGAGACACACGAACCCTTGCAGAGTATACGTGATCTCTTTGCTATTCTCTACGAAGTTTCTCCCCTTCGCTTCACGAAGTACGAAGGTCCCCGCAGGACAGCTTCTCGTCAAGATATCGTAAACCTAGTTGGCCGCGACGTGCGCCAGTTGGCTTTCCTAACCCATTCCATCATGGTGACCGACAGCAACGCCTTCGATACACTAGATATTCAAGCTCTTCGTCGCGGAGTAGAAGTAGGTCTATTTGTCGTTTCGCATTCTTGACGCTGGCTAAGACGATTTCCCTGATAGCCTGCTGCGCAAGCAGATTTCCTGGCTCCGACGTATACTGTCATCCAGAACGCTATACAAGACCCCTTCGTCAGAGAGCCTAATGCCAACTACTCTACCCTTCGGCTGCCTTTACCGCAGGGCGCTACAACTGCTCCTAAGTGGGGCTTATTCGAGATGGGCAGTACCGATCATCCTATGCTAGGATGTCATCTTTGCGATTTCGTCACTCCCGGCGGAGTAGCGTACGTGTCAGGCAGTCATGCGGCATATGCCCACAAGAACATACCTCATGCAGTCTTTCTCGAAGATTGGAGGGCGGCTAGCGCGTGCTGGGATGTTCTTCTCATCAACACGAGTGCACCTGGCCGCATGCAGGATCTCAAGCGTACCGAAAATCTGTGGAGCGCCAATTACGAACCACTTGGCGACGCAGACTCTGAGCTGCTTGCTCATTTTGGCAAAAAGGGTGACAAGATACTTTGGTTCGTTTTCGACCGCGAGTGCATCGGTAATCCAACAGTTGATGCCCTCGCGGACATCACGGGTGACACTTGCAGTCCTGGCCTCGAAGGCAGTCGTAAAGCTGGCGAAGTCCTGATCTATCTTTTCACCACCCTACGTCACGTTCTTCGCCCTGCCGCTGTCTCTCATCGCATTCACTTCGGAGGAAGCAATGTGGCCACAGACTCCATCGTTGAGCTTCTCCGTTCCTACAGCGAGACCCTGCCGCTACTCGTAACTCCTGACTTCTCAGAGCTTCTCGCTCAAGCCCTATTCCTCCTATGCGAACCTACGTCAGATGCTAGCGATAGTGCTCGCTACCTCGCCATCCGTTCGGATAACAGGAAGATAGTGAATAGAGCAGGCGCTGCTGTTGGCGGCGCCCTTTGGCCTCTGACTTTCAGCACTCTCCGACTGGAACGATTTGGCCTGATGCTAAAGACTGGCATCTTCATCCGAGAAGACAAGAAGTACATGGTCATCGAGATATTCAGAAGAACTCGTGGAGGAGGTTGGGAACGCATCGGCTACATCATTGTGGCTTTTGGCAGTTGGGCAAACGTACGCGGAATCAATATGCTCAATAGATACTTGGAGAATGGCGACCTGCGACATCGCCTGATCAGCAAGGATTACGGTATTGATCCAAAAGATCTTCCTCGTCGTCGGATACTATTCAATGGATTAGAAGCGGATACGCCTTCTTTTCAGCCGGATGCAGACTTCATTGCAGGTTGGCGCAATGAGAAGGGGGAGGACGTGCAGGTCTTTGATGACTATAGGCCCTATCTGGAAAGCAACGGAAGCTACGAAGGGCGCACTCTCATCTTGTCAATTTCGGGCTACGACGGGTTCCTGGCTACGCCGACCGCCATTCTCCAAGCTCTGGGCCACTGGACCGATGGTATTCTTTGCATTGTCATAGACATACGAACTGCGACCGGTATCAGCAACTATCAAAGCTCTGGATTCCTCCAGAATGTGCATCTTGAAGTTCCAGCTTTCTGTGCACACATTCGCAACGATATGGCAAGAGCGAGGATTATGCTGCTAGAGAAGCAAAAAGAGAGTTGCATTCACCCGACAGAGATACAACATCGAGATGCAGAGATCGCCATAGAGAAGGCGAAGATCGCAGTGCTCAACCCAGACCACGAGCGTCTCTTCGATGAGGTGCTCCGAAACATGCGAACCGAAGTTGAGATACGCTCTCGACTTAGATCCGCTCGTAACGTCTTTGGTTCTGCTGGAGGACATCAGGGCACTCAGATGGCGGATGAGCTCGATGACTCTACTGATATCAGCAGGTACGGTACCGAGTAGATGGAAATGGAGTCTGCGTGTCGCAAGCGGGGCTCGGCCGGAACGCAAAAGATCGAGTCCATGTCTCCTGTATTCTGACATGCTTTATCTGATCCTGTTGTACATTGGCCTAGCAACACGATGCCCAAGTGCAGCTGTTCTGCAACAATGACGCTATTACTCACAAGACCCTACTGACCGCGTTTGCGCCTGCTAATCTTGACTCTGCAAGTTCGCTAGCTCAGAAGGTTGTATTCAAGCTAGACAACAATGTACTGATAGAGAAATCCTGCGACAACGTCTTTCGCATGCAAAACTCTATGTTCCCTCGTACCCTCTAGGCAGGCTTGCGTCGAGTAATCTTGACTGTGCCGCTGCCATTCTTGATCTCGCGCGTCTCTCCATCCTTCAGGGCGGGACCTTGAGCAACGACGAAGCCTTTGACAGTAGTGTCTGTCGCTCTCTGCCAATGACGCGAAGCCTGAAGCGGATGTCAGCGCCTGCGCTAACGACGCTGAAGCAGACTCACGTCGTTGACCTGATGATTGGCAATTTCCCTCATGAGCCAGTGACTTATCTTATAGCCCTTGACTTGAACCTTGACGTAAAGATACTTGTCTTGATTCAGAACATCGTACTTGTCGCCAAGCTGCAGGCAATCGCAGAATTAGCTGAGACACCGCTACATCAGGAATGACAGGACCTACCATCTTGTAGTATTCATCTTGAACCTCTTTTGGTCGCTTATGCCAATGCATATCCCGATCCAACTTATGTTTCTTCAGATATGCCAGGGAAGTATCCTGAAGGAATGGTCAGTATGAGAAAAGATGACAGCGGGCAGCTGATAAATCCTTGTATACAAGGAAATAAATCCTTGTACACAAGCTTTTTTTGCTGGGAAGAAGATCTTCCCCCTGCTTGCAAGAGGTTTCTCCACTCTGCGTCTTGCGCAGAGCTTCTCCAGCACCAAGGAAAAAAAGCTTGTATACCAAGATTTACATCCTTGTATATAAGCATTTGTTTAGCCGGCAGGATAGAGAGCTCACCATAATTTCTTTATAAAGACCGGGTTTCCATCCTGGAACGTAAGTTGGCAGGCGAGTAGAGAGCTGCGTGAGGCTCGCAGGCTGGTGAACAAGATAGACGCCATCGTGGTTGGCGCAGATAATCTTGTCGTCTGCCGGCTCTACCACTTTGGGCTTCTTCTGCGCGGGGGCGGATGCTGATCTTGCGAGACCTGCGCCTTCGCTCTCCTCCGCTTGAGGCTCATCCTCCTCTGTAGATGCCTTTCTCTTTCTCTTTCGAGGTGCCCTAGCCTCGCGTACCCTCATCTCGACCTCGGCCAAGTGCGGTCGATCATCTTCTTCAGGATTTGCAGGATCAGGATCTTCAAGGAGATAGGGTAGCTTGAGAGAGGTCAACTTCGCGAGTTCTGTGATGTATCGTTCGAAGCTGAAAGATCCCTTCATGAGATCAGCGAGTTCTTCGTCCTCCTGCGCCTCAGGCTCTGTCTGAACCATCATCTCCTTTGTCGATACTGAAGCAGTCTTTGCATTTGAAGGACCAGACACAGTGCTGTTCTCAGTGCTCATGTCTTCCTCCGCGGCCATAGCATCAGCAACGTCTCGACAACGCTGTCGACGTGTAAAGTCATCTTCAACTTCGTAAGGATCCAGGCCGAATCGGAAGGTGAAGTTAGACTGGAATATAGTCAGTTACGGCTCTCCACTGGATTCAAGTCAATGCTCACTCTGGGACAGGGATATTCATCGTCCATGATCGGACGGAAGCGGACGTGAATATCGTCCATGGCGCAGAAGAGCAATGCTCGAACTCTATATGCGGCGTGACGGCTACAGAGAAGGATTAGTCCAGCTTTAATCGCCTTATTGCGCACGGCTCACTGTTTGAGACGAATCTCTTCAGCTCCTTTCGCGGCGGCTTTGGATGTACGACCAGAAAGAATGGCATGTTGGTAATAGTCGGGCTCCAACTCGTTCATAATGAGTGCAGCCTCTGTCAGCAACTGTGGGGCTCTCTGGGAAAACGGAGTTCAGCCTGTGCGAGTCTGTTTGCTCGGCCGAACACACCTTCTTTATCTGTTGCATTGGGCCATCAATCTGACCAACGTTCCCATGACGATCCCTAGTAGCTTTCTTCGTCTCTTTGAAAGTGGTCGAGACGTTGAGGCATTCGAAGTTGAAGGGCGACAAGCGCTTCTCTGGCTTCTGGCGCTGTTTTCCCTTGGCTGCTGACTGTTTAGACATCTTGTAGATATTGTGGATCTGTTCAGCTTGCAGAATTTTGCCTGGGAAGCTTGATTATCCAAGAAGGTGTTGGTGCGAAAGAAAGCCCGGACGATCAGCTTCGAGAACGGTAAATACGAACAGAACGATGATGAAGAGAGATGGATGAGAATGAAGGAAGAGCGTACAGGTGGATGTGTAGAAGGGGGTAGACTGGGGTATCAGCGGGAGGTGGTCGTTGGTTTATGCTGGATGCGACTATGATACAACACACTCGTTACATCTACTCAGCTTCGGTCCATCCGCTAGTGCGACCTCGAGTGCTTTCTTCGAACAGCTCCATCGTCAGAGTAGACAGGAAGCCAGGTACGCATTGCCTCTCTGCAACCCAGAAGTTGACACCCGTCTGGACCCTTTCGCTCGTGACGAATGCATCGTTGCCTCCCACTAGCTGGAACTTGGCTTTACCAGCTACAGCGCCTTTCTCCTTATCGACTGGTCCAGGGCCAAAGACGAGAGCATAGTCGCTTCCTCCGAAGACTGTAGTGACTTTCATTCGCCCACCGTCGAGAGGCTCGATCTTGTATCCAAACAGCGAGCGACAGGCATCGCGTAGCTCTTGAGCTGTGCGAGCGAAGATCTCCTTTAGCCTCGTGCGACTCTTCTCGGCTTGCTCGATCTTGGTTTGAAGTGCTTCATTCTCCGCTACTAAATTGGTATAGGTAGCTCGAGGTACTGAATCCGACTCCTCGTTGCTATCAACGGCTGTTCCATTCGAGAGCACGGCTGCACTTCCCGCACCGGGACTCTGCTTCTGTGGATGGTCAGACGTCGCCTTCTCCAGCTCGGTCAGCTTTTCGAGCAAGACTCGATTTTCCTCCTTGAGCCTGTCGAGGGTCTCAGTGCGAACAGCTAGGTCCATAGCAGCGGGGTTCTCGCCTAGCGAAACCACCTTCGTTGTATTGACGTTGTATTCGCCTCGGCCGAGAGCATGATTCAGGACATCTAGCTGTGCATCAAGAGAGTCCAGCTCCAATTCTGCTTCAGCAAGCGAAGCCTGAGTAGTCCGAAGACCTGCAGGTTGACGAGGTCAACGAAGTCCGTAGATGTTTACGGGAACGTGCTTACTTTCGCGCAGCTCTTCATTCTGACGGACTTGTTCGCTCAAGCTCTTCGAGACATCGTCTTTCCTTTTGCTCGGTGTAGGGGGCATCATCGAGCCATTCGGCGGATAGGTAGGCGACAGCAGACTAGCATCGATTTCGCGCGTCTCATCGCCACGAGCTTCTAACATGCCTCGAAGGCGTTCTGCTTCTTTCGCATTGCGAGAAGCTTCGGCCTTGTGTGCGTCCAGAAGCTCTTGCAAGTGAGCTATCTGGAGTGTCTTTTGCTGGTCGAAAGCTGTTTGAGAAGCGCTTTCGCCTGGCCCTGACACAAGAAGGGAAGATTCTTCGGTGGCATACGTATTCTGTACATTCAAACATCAGCTCATGTACGATCACGCCAGCCTGGTGACTTACGACCTGCTCCTTGAGCATTTGCAGCTCTTTCGCATCAAGTGCTTGATTCCTCTCTAGCACCTCAAGCTTTCGATTGGCGTCCTCCTTCTGCTTCTCTAAGCCAGGCACTACTTCCTCTTCCAGCTCAACGACACGAGCCTCGAGTTCCTGAATCTGACCATCTCGTACTTTAGTGAGGGATGAGAGGTAGCCGACCTTCTCTTCTAGCGAAAGATTGGCTATGCGTGCGCTTGCGAGTGCTTTCGTGACGCTCGCCGGGGATGAATAGCGATCCGAAGTCTGCTTCTTGGACGGTGTTCCAGCGCTAGGCGAATTCTCCATCTCTGGCTGCTGCGAGCTATCACGAAGGAAGATAGCCCATTCATTCTTCTCCTTGAGCAGCGCGCTATTCTCGCTTTCGACCTGGGCCAGCTTGCCCCGCAGCGTTCCCATATTCCTAAGCTTGCTTTCCAATGCCAGCTTCTCCTCCTTGAGCAGCTCTGCATTCGCTTTGTCCTTCTTCAAAGCTGATATCTCGCGCGTCAACCTCGCATTGGCGTGTTCTAGCGAGCGTAGATGCGTGACTTGGTGGTGTAGCTCTTTCCGAAGAACATCGGTTGTTCCAGAATCTGCTGCTGGGCGAGGAGCTTCTGAAGATGCTTTGACTTCCTTCTCCAGCTCTGTTATGCGCTCATTGGCAGCTTGTAGCGCTTCTTTGCTGTCTTTCAAACGCTGATTCTCTTCGTCCACCTTTTCCAGCTCTTCCTGCAGCACGCTCATCTGGTTCATAGTGGCTTGTTGCGACTCTACCGCCATCTCAGCTTCGTGCGTCGCCTTGTTTGCCCTGCTAAGCAATGCCTCGTTCTCCTCCTCGAGGGTATTGCACCTGCTTCTGAACTCCTTGAGTGCAGCAGTCATCTCCCTCAACTGCTCTTCTTGCCTGTTCGCCTTCTCTGCATCTTTCGACAAGGCCTTCTCTTCGCGAGCCAGGAGGATTGTCCGTTCTTTCTCAAGGTTGCGCACTCGCTCCTGTAATGATCCTAGTTCTCGCAACAGCATGCCATTCTCTCGTTGTGACGAGTTCAACTGTCTCTGCAGCGCTCCGGCTGATGATGAGGCTTGCAGGTCGGCCTTCAAGGACGATAAGGACAGCGAGGGAGTGCTAGGGATGTTTGAGGCATGACTGAGCGCTGAAGTTGGCCTCTTGACTGTACTCGGTGTGCTTAATCCAGCTTGCAATGATGTACGTTTGCCTAGCGTTCTAGTGCTCGAAGGGGGTGCCATCATGGACGAGGGTTGAGGCAGGCCAGTCGGAGATAGCAACGAAGCAGCAGCAGAAGTTGATGGGCCTGAAGCATCCACATCGTTCAGCTTTTAGCAGCTGACCGTACCGGCTGCATTTTGACTCCTCACCTCCGCTACGATTCAGGCCATTACCGCTCCCGCTGCTGACAGAAATACGTCGCGGTATATAGGATGGGATATTCGTCGAAGTTGCAAGCGACGACGGCGGCTGATGGCCAGACATGCGGTCCTAGCAAGCGGTTCGAAAGAAGACAAGCATTCTCTAACATCGAATAGCTTTCTCGAGCTTGAATGAATGTACACGAAAGAACTTCAAAGCGCTTCCTAAGCATAGTGGTCTAGAAGCACACCTGCCAAACTACTCGGGTAGCCGCGAGCTGTTCTGAGCTTCTTAACCGCCGCTCTAGTCCTCAATACCTCGCGTAGCTGATGTCTACTTGTGATTTTGTGTGCAACATAGCTTCTCCTCTGCCTCCCCTGCTCAATGCTCCTTCGGAGCTGTTCCCGATGGCAGATCTGAAGCACCTGTCATTCATAATTACGCCTGTCAGATCGTGCTTTCTTCGAGACCACATTCTCAAGCAACGATAGACCACTCACTCCCTTCTCCCTCTCCAGTAGACTTGGCCTCAGCATCAGTAGGCGAAGGTGGAGGAGTCGCTTCTGCATACATCAAAAGCCCATCAATCAGTCTTTCAAATACGGCAAGCGTTATACAAGGAGCAGCTTACCCAGCAAGCCTTCTATCTCATCTAAAGCCTGCTTCATTTCCCCGGCTAGCTTGACCAGGTCTGGCCTCAAGGGAGTTGCTGCCATCTTGTCGCAAGCTCGTCGAGCGATCCGCACGCATTTACGAACCATCTCCGCATCATCCATACGTCCCCATGCCCATGCTAGTGAAGTATATACGTCTGCCCTGATATACGGCGTGTCTCGCACCAGCAGAATCGTCTCGCCCAGCATGACGGCCTTCGGAGGGTTATCATGAGACATTTCTCTTAGCTGTTCGAGCATACGTGGAATCACAGGCTCGAGTTCTTCTTCAGTATTGTCATTGTTTTCCAGTTCGATCTGGCCTTTGCCATCTTTCTTTCCCGCTTTCATAGTTCACAAAGAGACGTGTCGCGATAGGTGGGCAGGCACAGTAGCAGATGTCAGTGAAGTGCGCGGTGCTGATGGACAAACGTAAAGTACTGGAACGCGATTGGCAAAGAGGCAAGGTGCCTCAACCGACTTGCTACTTAAGCATCAACTCAAGTACGCATGAGTACGCGCGAATATGGAAGACAGAGCTTTAAAAGAGCTTCTCTCTAGCAACAACGGTGAATGAAAATGAAAATCACCCGGCACATCTACTGAACTTCTATACGTAAATCCCTCCGACCGAGGTATACCTCACATAGCTGATATCTACTTATTCTCCTGTGATACATATTGTACTTCTCTGCTTGAAAATAAAAGTCAGCTAGGCGCCGGGCCTGCCTCACAAGTGGATGACGTACCTTTCTTTTGGCGCTTGCGTAAGGCTTACGTAGTCCTGTCCTGCCTTTTTGTAGGTACTCAATAGTACAAAATAGATGCGCTTCGCGCAAAATATGTCGTCCAGCGATGTTTGGCGTGGAGAAGACCTAGTCTTCCGATGCCAATTCTCCAACAATGTCCGAGTAGATCTGCGTGAGCCTGTCATGCGAGTCACTCGTTGCTGTATGCCAACATCAGCCTTCGTTCACCATTCTCTTCGTAGCAAAAGCTGACTCACGAATCGTCTTCTCTGCACGAAGCGGTGCTGCTTGCGGATATCCAGCCCGCTTAGCAGGCATGTACCTCGTAGCGATAGTAGGCACAGTCTGACCCGCTCTCGTCGGTGGTGAATTGATAGCTTTTCCATATCCTTCATCTTCGAAATCTTCCTGCCCTTCTGGGATAGAACTGTCCGTCCCGCTTCGAAGCATGCCGCGGAGTAAGCCGTGATAGCGAGGATCGCCATGACTGTCTACAGAAGTAAGATCATCGTCTACCTCTTCACCGTCTTCGGAGGAAGAGCCCTCCATCGATAGAGAAGGTCGGCTGCCTATGCTTGAGGTATGGGATAGAGTAGAAGCGGAGACATGGCTGTTATCGCTAAAGGAGGCATGCTCGCTAGATGCGGTATCGCGTCTGACAGTCGCAGGCTTCGTGATCTTGGATTGTAAAGTGGCAGGCTTGTCGGCCAGCGAGGGTATAGATTGGTCTGAAGCATATCTGTATGCCAGAAGAGAAGGCTCGCTTGCATCCCTTGGCAGCGTAGCTGGCTGGCTGACAGGCACTTTGGCTTTAAGCTGTATAGTCACTTTGTTTGTTGGCTGATGTACGCCCGCAGCTGGCTGAGGGGAAGGTGGCAGAGGAAGAGGAGAGGCAGGCGGCGGGCCGATGGCGCTTATTGACGATACAGAAACAGAAGGTGAAGGTATAGGAGATCGATTAGGAGACCTGCTCTTTGTGATAGATAGTGCTTGTATAGGAACGGGTGTGTTTGAGACCTTGCTCTGGCCTGTAGTTCTGCTTAGTTGTGCTTGTACCGCGTTAGGTGAGCTTGGTGCAGCGATTGACGGAAGAACAGGATCCAGAACAGAATCGTCCGAGACGTTACGTTGACGTCTATTGAAAGATGATTTTTTATCTGTACTTGCTGAAGGAGGCGCTTGCGGTCGCTGGTTAGTGTGTGCCATAGCTTGAGCTTTCGCGAAAATACCAGGCGAAGGTGATCTCGAAGGCCTAGCAGGTGCTTGTACCATCTCTTTACCCAAGCTCTGCTGTAATCTCTCTTCCCTTGATGGAATAATGACGTATTCCTTCTCCAGACTGCCTTTCTGGCTCCTAGATCCAGAGTGGGTCGCTGACCCGGATGGAGAAGCAGAGCGAGGAGGAACGCTCCATTCGCTAGATGGCAGAGGTGCCGAGTGCGGCTGTCTGATTACAGCAGTTCTAGGTTGGACTGATAGATATTGTGCATATTGGGATTTCTGGCTTTCATGCGCTTCGCGAATAGAAGGCTGTACAGGACTAGCTGTCGCCGATCTCAGTTCTGCACGCGCAGAAGTTGGCGCCTCGGATGGCCTGCGAGGACGACCACTGTTTGAGCCCGATGACTGCTGCGCAGAAGAGCCACGAGGAGGGTGAAAAGAAGAGGTAGCAGAAGCGGGTGGAGATACGCCTGACGCTCTTGAATAGTTTGAGACAGTAGGAGAGGGGATAGCAAGCATATTTTGAGCCTGCTCCGCTTCCCTTCGTCGAGTACGGCTTTCGTGCAACGTGGGATCTGCAGATCTGGGCATTTGACGATGCTCGATGTAGGGATAGCGTGCTTGTGTAGGTGTTTTGTGATCTTCACTAGCTCTGCCTCTTGTTTCTTGTCCACCTCCGTTAACCTGGTAAGCCTCTCCCAAGACAGCACTTCCTCCAGCTTGCATGCGCGGCGGGACGAAGATATTTCCAGGTACGCTCATCGATCTCTTCCTACCATGTTTCGCTTTCTCCTCTCCCACTCCATTCATCAAAGGCATCTTCGCACCTCGATCCCTCTGCGCAGCTTTATTGATATCAAACTGCGAGGCGCTGGCAAGCGGATGTTTTCTTCCAGGCAGGAGTGTTCCGATACCAGCTCTCGAGTCTGGAGAAGCGCCGTTCGAAGGCGAAGCAGCTGCGTTCCAGGCGGATGCTTTTTGCGAGGAAAAAGTGGATGTGGCTAATGGTTTCGTGGGAGTTATAGCTTTGTCGGCGTCGTCAATCGAGGAAGAAGAATGTACATTGGTATTTAGAGAAGGTAGGGGAGAAGCACGAGATGGGGCGTGAGAGGACGAAGTCGGTGCTGCGAAGCTCCTCTGTGACGTCTCGGCTGACGTGCGCGAAGGCATGGCAGGTTGCTGAGGAGCGAGAAGGCCAAGTCCTATAGGCTGTGCGTCCTGTCGGGCATGTCGAGTCTGTTCAGGTGATGCCGGCCTCTCAGCCTGCTCCTTCGCTACTTTAGCGTTCTTCGCATCCTTAGTCTTCTTATCAGACTTGTCCTTCTGTTTATTCTTGTCCTTCTCTTTCTCTTTCGGTTGCTTGTCTGACGAGTCCTTATTGCCTCCGAAGAGGGCGAAGCGTCCTTTCGAAGGCGTCTTGTCTTTCTTCCCTTTATCATCTACAGATAATACCTCGTGAGCGCGCAGGATTGGTTCCTTCGTAGGTGAAGGCGAGTGATGTCTCGCTGTTGTTTGAATCGATGGATCGGCTTGCTTCGCCACGATTGACCCTGCTAACGGAGGTGAAGGCTGCGCTTGTACTCGTATCGTCTTCTGCGTCTCCCTGCTTCTATCCGAGTCTCTCTTCTGGCCTTTTGCACTTTCTTTCCCAAGTGAAGCACCCGAAGTCGAGCTTGCCAGATCATACTTGTCCAAAGTCGAGCCTTCACTAGCTCGTTTTGCATATGCTAGAAGATCCAATACTTCATCTCTCAGTGTCGTAACGGACGATACGGAAGACGATGAGTTCATAGAAGACGTAACTTGTCTCGTCTGCTGAAAAGGGGAGGAAGAATTGGCAGTATGAATGAGCTCTTCTTGGACATCTTCGAGCTTTGCGTTTCGTGAGCGTTGTACTGGGAAGGGTCTTTGCTGACTCGATGTGGAAGAAGCTGGTTCGGCCTCGTATGTTGTTGTCGAAGTGAAGTTAGCGTCGAATTCAGGTCTTGGTGTATTGAAAGCTTCATAATCGATCTAACATCATCCATTCCCACTTAGTACATTATCTACCGCGTTCCAACAGGGCACTTACAGCATTTTTCAACCTCTCCTCCTCTTCTCGCGCAGCTTGTCTTTGCTCTTCGATCGACATCTTCTGATCGACCATCATGAGCATGTTCCCGATACTGAAGCGCGCAATATCTTTGGTCTTCTGAGGTGCCGGCGCATTGTGCATTTGCTGTAGCTGAGGAAAGTGAGATTGTTGTGCAGGAAAATGATGTGTATGCGAAGGAGTAAATGATGAAGGAGGAGGATCGCCATGCTCTCCTATTCCCAAGCCCAAGCTCAGTTTCTCAAGCTTGTGTTTCCCCAGATTCCAATGCAGAGGTAAGTCCGGTTCACTCGCACTATCACTCTCACTCCCTGCATCTCTCCTTGCTCCACTAGGATGTCCAGCATTGTTCCTCTGTCCTTTCGTTTTCTTCGTTTTCCTACGATGATGCGATGAAGGTGAGGGAGCAGAAGGGAGTGTTGTCTTTAGTTGATTCTGATCTATTATGCCCGCCCAGGGTGAGAGATGTGCATGTGTGCTCGCTAGACCCGCTGCGATGCCTTTTGATGATGATGCTGGGCCAGGGAGGTGTGTGCCGGATGAAGATGAAGCATTGCTGGGTCGTCCAGCGCTGCTGTTATTGCTACTTGAATTACTGCTGTTACTGCTGTTTGTGCTTGTCCTGCTTGCAAACGCTGCTTCTCCTCTTCTGCTGCTCTCAGACGACGCCTGTTCGCGGCGCGAGAAGATGCCCATGCCGCCAACCGAGCGAGTACTGGACCACCTTGATTCAATCAAGAATAAGCACAAGAAAGACCAGAGAATCTTCTGAAGGATGTCCTGCTTGTTCCTTTCTTTGCAATTTTCTTGGGAATGTACGTCTGCCAGTCTCCTAGTCGACGGTCGCAGGAATCGCAATGCAAAAAGGCAGAGACAAGGAAAGATATCAGAGCCAGTCTGAAAGAGAGTGTAGATTCAAGCGAGTGTGATGGGAGCGTCGAGGTGAAAGGTCACCGTCCTGCGGGCGGTCAGGACAGAGCGGAACGAGCGACGTGAAGAAGCGTCTTTGTTTGGGCGAAAGAGCTGAATCAGATGAGGATGAAGCAGACTGGATCTGTCATGTTGTGTCTTTCGTGTTGATTGCATTCCTCGCCCTCTTGACAGCTGTCTCTCGGGTCAGGTCAGGTACTCAGCGTGCCATCAAGCGTGCCTTGATTTGACTTCGACGCGTCTCCATACAAGTCGCGTAAATAGACAGGCTCGAACTTCACAAGCAATATTGCAGCAGATGGCTCTATGCTGTCGTATCATATCTATCAGATGAAGCCTCGTTTATATCCTGTATACAATGCACTTTCGGATTCAACGACTTCTCCTACATCAGGGCCGGCCAGCGCAACTTCAAATCTGAGCCTTCCCTCGATCAGCGCAGAGTCTTGAAATTTGGCTACAGTAACACTGACTGCAACAAAGTACAAGGAGCCGTAGGAATCTACAGAGTCACCTTCTCTATACTCAAGAGAGTGCTACGATGTCCCTCGCCGCTGGAAGAAGGGCGGCCGCCATGGTTGGAGGATCAGCAAGAAGAGCTGCTCTAACACCATCAAGCGGAGCGATAGCCCGGCGTACACCACTTCTACCATGTACTTGTGCATCCACTTCCTCCTCAAGTCTCCTATACACGCCCTATCTCAGCAGAAGATCCTTTGCGACGAGCTTGCGGACGAGGGCAACTGCTGCTGCTTCAGCTGCATCATCGGACAAACCGCTCCCTGAATTGACTGAACAAGATAGAGCGAGGTTATCCAAGCTCAGGAACGTAGGGATATCAGCGCACATCGATAGGTGCATTACACATCTCCATCCGAAAGATGCAAGAACAATGCTGATATGTGACATGTAGCGGCAAGACGACATTGACGGAACGAGTGCTCTTCTATACTGGGCGTATCAAAGCTATCCATGAAGTACGAGGGAAAGATGCCGTGGGTGCAAAGATGGATTCAATGGAGCTAGAGCGCGAAAAGGGCATCACTATCCAAAGCGCCGCTACCTTTGCCGACTGGGTAGTAGGTGATAAACAAGCGATCACGCCTTCTCAAGCTGGGAAATACAACATCAACATCATCGATACTCCCGGGCACGTCGATTTCACTATTGAAGTAGAGCGCGCTCTGCGTGTGCTTGATGGAGCGGTGCTGGTTCTGTGTGCTGTTGCGGGCGTGCAGTCACAGACGATTACGGTGGATAGGCAGATGAGGAGATACAACGTCCCTCGATTGAGCTTTATCAACAAGATGGACAGAGCGGGCAGTAATCCATGGCGAGTCATTGAGCAACTTCGTACAAAGCTCAAGATCCCAGCTGCTGCGATCCAGATTCCCATAGGTTCAGAGACGGATTTCGAGGGCGTTATCGACCTAGTACGAATGAAGGTCATCCGGAATATCGGCGAGAAAGGCGAGACGATAGAAGAATCCGACGTTATCCCAAGTGAAATGCAAGAACTTGTGAATGCGAAGAGACAGGAGTTGATAGAGATGGTAGCGGACGTAGACGACGAGTTGGCCGAACTGTTCCTCGAAGAAAATCCGATAAGCAAAGAAGTTCTAGCACAAGCGATTAGAAGAGCTACGATAGCACTCAAGTTCTCGCCTGTCTTGATGGGCTCCGCCCTCGCAAATAAATCGATTCAACCCCTCCTAGATGCAGTATGCACATACCTACCCTCGCCAGACCAAGTCACAGCTACAGCTATCGACATCTCCAAACCCACTTCCACTACCTCTTCTGAGACAGGCGAAGTCGCTCAAGTGAAAGAAACCACTTTCCCCCTCGTTCCAGCCGCTTCTTCACCTCTCGTAGGGCTGGCATTCAAGTTGGAAGAAGGCCGATTTGGCCAATTGACTTATTTGCGCGTCTATTCGGGCGCACTGAAGAAGGGCGCAATGATCACGAATGTCAGGACGGGAAAAAGGGTTAAAGTCCCGAGATTGGTCAGAATGCATTCTGATGAGATGGAGGATGTGGATGGAATTGGGGCGGGTGAGATATGTGCTATGTTTGGAGTGGAATGCTCGACGGGAGATACATTCACGGATGGAACGGTGCCGTACTCTATGGTGGGTCTCGCTTTCTTCCTCTCTCAATCTTACACATTACACAGAGTACTGACCTAAGTTTGTCCATGTTGGTACATAGACGTCTATGTTCGTACCGGAACCTGTCATCTCATTAGCGATCCGTCCTAAAGGCCAAGAATCGCCCAACTTCTCTCGCGCTCTCAATCGTTTCCAGAAAGAAGACCCAACCTTCCGTGTGCACGTCGATTCCGAGTCTCAAGAAACCATCATCTCCGGAATGGGCGAATTGCACTTGGACATCTATATTGAGCGGATGAAGCGCGAGTACAACGTTCCCTGTGTGACTGGTAAACCGCGCGTCGCATTCAGAGAGACGATAACGAACGAAGCGGAATTTACGTACACGCATAAGAAACAGACGGGAGGTGCGGGGCAGTATGGAAAAGTTGTGGGAAGATTAGTGCCTATGGAGAAAGATCAGGAAAGTGGGAAAGATACGGCGTTCGAGTCGATCATCACGGGTGGTAATATCAAGCAGGCGTTCATCCCTGCAATCGAGAAGGTGCGCAGGCTTCTCACTGTCTTGGAAAGTAGCTGACTGATATGCGATCGCAGGGCTTCCGAGATGGACTTGAGCGTGGTCCTCTGACAGGCCACGTCGTAACAGGCGTCAAGTTCCTCCTTGAAGACGGCCAAGAGCACCCCGTCGACTCCTCCGAGCTAGCTTTCCGGCTAGCAGGACAAGGCGGGTTCCGCGAAGGTTTTGCTAAAGCAAACCCCGTAGTGCTCGAACCTATCATGAAAGTCGAGATAGTGGCGCCTATTGAATTCCAAGGGACCGTTATTGGAGGTATCAACCAGAGGAAAGGAACGATTGTAGATTCCGAAGCGAGAGATGATGAATTTACATTGCTGGCGGAAGTGCCGCTTAATGATATGTTTGGATGTGAGTCGCCCTTCCTTGCTGTTCATGGAGAGAAGGTAAGCTGATGTATGGTTTGACCAGACTCGTCCCAGCTCAGAGGCGCGACGCAAGGCAAAGGAGAGTTCAGCATGGAGTATCTTCGACACTCGGCTGTTCTTCCCAACGTGCAGAAAGAGTAGGTCTTCTGATTCTCTCTACTCCGATAATACTTGCGCTAACTCGCTATCTATCGCAGCATGATTGACGATCATACCAAGCTTCGCAAATCAGCATGAGTAGCTAATAACCAATGCATGGAGATATAACCAGAAGAAGATATACCAATACAGACACGTCTTGACACGATTCGTGAACCGCAACAACTAGACAGCAGTTGCATACCGCAGTGCTCGTTATTAAGGACCAAAGTGCAAAGGCTAGAAAGCATTGTAGAATGATAGAAAAGGGTTGCTGCAAGCATACGGCAATATTAATGCATGTGTAGTATTTGATTTATCTAATTCAACTTTCTCTTCCCCCCTTCTTCCGCAACAAACCCAAACCGCCGATGAAGTGATGAAAGTGTGGGATTGCAGGAGCCCTGCTGTCTGCTTGACCGTCGCATTGCCGAAGCACTCAGTCGTTGAAGCTCACTAAAACCCTAACTCCGCGTACGCCTGACCGAGGGAGCCGTCTCTTTGTCATGAAGCCAAGGATGACAGGCCTCGGACAATACCTCATCAGTAATCATTACGAATGGCAGACGAAACCTTCATATGCCATCTTCTGGACCCTGCTTCCCTCTTCTGCATCGCTACTGACATAAGCATCCCGACCTCGCAGTCTTTCAACACTTTAGATTCATCGAAGTGTAAGCTCTGAGCTGTACCAGGCAAGAGCATCGAAATCGTACTTAACAGCTCTATTGCCAGTCGAATATGGCTCCTACCATTCTAGTCGTTGGCGCAACCGGCAACACTGGCAAAGCCGTTGTGCGGACCCTCTCTGAACTCCTACCGAACAGCAAATCCCTCTCTGGCTACCGCATCCTTGCCCTGTCACGCTCTGCCAGCAGTGAGACTGCCCAGGAGCTGGCGAAGCTACCCGGCGTCGAATTCGAGGAGATCAACTGGCCCGAGATAACTGCAGAATGGCTCCAAGAGCGCGATGTCAAGAGAGTATTCATTGCGTCTCACAACGAGCCTACCCAATTCGCAGAGGAATCCACCTTTCATCGCGAAGCTCTTGAAGCGGGTGTGGAATACCTCGTTCGCATCTCCACTACAGCTCCAAACGTCAGGTCCAATTGTCGTGCTTACTATCCCCGCACACACTGGGCCATCGAGCAATTGCTCAGCTCGCCAGAGTACAGCAGCATGCATTGGTCGTCCCTCCAACCCAACGTATTCATATCGTTCATAGTGGCAGGTGCTGTGGAGCTCGTCAAGAAGTATCGCAAGACTGGTAAACAGACCCCGCTCGCACTCAACATCGCAAAGGACGTCAAGAATGCTATTGTGCATCCGGACGATGTGGGAGTCCTTGCCGCTCATCTGCTTACTCAGCAGGATACGTCGAAATACAACAAGCACAGGATGGTCATCAATGGACCGATTGATGTTACTGGCAAGGATATCGTAGATATGGTAGAAGAAGCTATCGGAACCAAGGTAGAGCAAGTGACGTACGAAGACATGTCATGGGTCAAGGGAATGGCAGAACAAAGCCCTTACTCCACTCATGTCATGTCTACGATCAAGCATGCGCTGGCTACTGGCAATGCAGGGTTGACCACAGCCGCAGACACGACGCAGGATGTTCTTGAGGTCTGTCCTCCAACAACGACACTCGCACAGGTCTGGAAGCAGCTCTTGGATGCATAGACGGCTCTCTGGATATGTTATTCCGTAGATTATTCGCTTTAGGCGCGGCGTGCTTGCAGCAAACGCATAATTAGATCGTTGTCTTCATTACCACTCTACGATGATATAGCCTGCATGGGTATTACTCTCAAGTTAGCGCTAAATTGCTGATGCAATTCGACGTGCTTCAAGCGAGCCTTCCTTGCGCACGTGCCTCCAACATCGAAATCCTGCAGGGCTGACTGCTTCTTTCCTTCTGCCAATACTACGCACTCCTGCACGATGGCACCAGGGAGGGCACCCGGCAAGGCGAGGAGCACTGGCTCCTCAGTCAACCAGACAAAGCAGCATGTCAAAGGAACAAACAATTTCTACAGAACAGATGAGAAGAAGGTCAAGATGATAAAGATGCTGGCCAATGGGGGCAAAGCTATAAGAGATAAAGATGGGAAGATCATCAAAGAAGCAGAGTATCAGAGTAAAGAAGTCACGCCGGGCAGAGTACAGCCAGACAGGCGGTGGTTTGGTGGGTCAGCAGCCTCGAAAATGCGAATTCTAGCTGAAGAAGTATTGTTATTCTGTAGGAAATACTCGTGTCATATCGCAGAATGCCCTCACCCACTTCAGAGACTCGCTAGCGGCAAGGCAGTCGGATCCATATTCTGTGATCCTCAAGCAGAACAAGCTACCCATGAGCTTGCTACAGGAGTCTACAAAGGTGTGCTGTACCACCTACGGTATATCAAGCTAGTCGCTGAGTTCGTCCTGCAGCTCTCTCGGCCAAATTTGACGACTGCAGAACCTTTCTCAGACACTTTTGGGCCGAAAGCACAGCGCAAACGACCTCGTATCGATGTTGGGTCATTCGAAGACCTAGCAACGAATGGTCTGATCAAGCTTACGCCGAAACCTACATATCAACTAGCATCCGAGACGGTCGGGGAAGACGGTGCTGAGGACGACTCAGCCGCGATCGAAGAAGCAGCACTACATGCCAAAGATCTCGGTGCAGACGAATACAACGAAGCTCAGAAGCTAGAGATCAAAGATGCAGAGCTGTCGAATGCGCCACTTGATTATATCCTCGCAGCTGGCACAAGCAAACGTATCTGGGCGGAACTGTACAAGGTCATCGATTCAAGTGATATTCTGCTGCATGTCCTTGATGCGAGAGATCCTCTGGGAACAAGGTGTCATTCAGTGGAAAACTACCTTGCAAAGGAGAAGAAATCAAAGAAAGTCATCTATATCCTCAATAAAGTCGATCTCATCCCAGGCTGGGCAGCTGTAAGTCGACAACACTCTACTTCTGTGCCTTCCTTTCCTTCCCCCTCTCCCCATTTACATCGCCTTCTATGCGAAACTCTCCATTTCGAGAAGGTATCGCACACCATGGACTGTCAGGTTTCGCGCAGTATCGCCGCGAAAGGTCGTCCTCTTTTCTCAAGAGTGACTTCTCGATTAGCAGAAAGATACACACCTATCTTCGCTCAATCCTTCGGGGTCTGTGTGTAAGAGCGTGTTCAGTTGCGTAACGACCGTTACGTCCATGGAAGATTACTATTTTCCCTTCTTTTCCATTCGTGGATGGGAGGGTGAGCTTTAAAAGAGTTGAAGGCCGGACTGTGGACTTTGTCAAAGGAGTCTGCACCTTTCTCCGTGCTGGTCTTCTTAGTTAGGAAGCGAACATCCTCCATACTTCGTTCCCCTTTTCCTTTTCATTACACTTCATATTACAACTCTTCATCGATACCTACAGCGAGCAGTATACTGACACTTCGTATCTGTTTGTGAAGGCTCGCTGGGTATCCCATCTCTCGAAGACCCACCCCACCATCGCCTTCCACGCCTCCATCAACAACTCCTTCGGTAAAGGTTCCTTGATCCAACTGCTACGCCAATTCTCCAACCTCATGAGCGACAAGAAGCAGATCTCCGTTGGGTTTATCGGCTACCCAAACGTCGGGAAGAGCAGCATCATCAACACCATCAAGAACAAGAAAGTGTGTAATGTTGCTCCTATTCCCGGAGAGACGAAGGTCTGGCAGTATATTGCGCTCATGCGACGGATTTACCTCATCGACTGTCCCGGTATCGTACCGCCCTCAGCGAGAGACACAGAAACGCAGAAGGTCTTGAAGGGCGTAGTGAGAGTAGAACATTTGTCTGCGCCTGGCGACTCTATCCCAACACTGCTTGCGCGAGTAAGACCGGAGTACATGCAGCGGACCTACGGCATAGAAAGCTGGACGGACTCTGAAGACTTCCTTACGCAACTAGCTGTGAAGCGCGGTAAGCTGGGTAAAGGAGGAGAAGCGAACCTCGACACGGTAGCAAAGATGGTACTCAACGACTGGATCCGAGGCAAGATCCCCTATTTCGTTCGCCCACCTGAAGCGGAGGTAGCACCTTCTGCTCAAGCATCTACGTCCACACAGACTATTGAAGAACAAGAAGTCGGAGCTGCGAAAGCGAAGAATGACGAGAAGGCTTTCGGTACAGGAAGAGTCGCAGGTGTCGTTCAGCCACTGCATCAGATCGTCAGCAGGACACGCTTTGTGGGAGATGATAAAGACAATGCGGATGATGGAGAAGAATGGACTGGATTTGGTAGTGCAGACCCTGCTAGCGAGGCTGCCGAAGTCGTGGAGAACGACCTGGATGCTGAAGGCGGGGCAGAGGCGTCTATCATTGAAGGAGAAGCAGACGTCACTGCTGAAGATGATGAGGATGAAGCTTCTTCTGATGCTGGCGAGCTCGCTTGGGAAGACCTCGTTGGCGAATCTCTGCCAAAGCCGGCTCCCTCTTCGCCTCGCAAGCGACCTGCGCCTGAGGAGGAGCCTGCAGATGACGATAACGATGATGATAATGAGCAAGAGGAGGAAGAAGCTGTCGCTGTCGATCCGCGCAGAAGCCTAAAGAAGGAGAAGCGCATGACCACAAACAAGAAGAAGGCTGAAAACTACTACACGCATGCCAATGTTAAGGGCAAGAATAAGAACCGTAAAATACCTCGAATTGAAGGTAGAAAAAAGCGGTGATTGCTGTCTGCTGTTTGCTGTCTGCATTCAGTTTCGGGTCGAGCGGAGCCGCCTCAGGCAGCCCGGACCCAGAGGAAGGCGATGGAGGAACAACCGCGGAGGAGAAGGCTTGGTGATGTAAGAAGGTGTTGTTGTGCTACTAGTACTGCAATTCTACCCTCAGGCTTCCTCGATCACTCAGACTTTCGGTAAAGCCGCCCCACTGACGCAGACTTACCCGAACCTCCAGGCTACCGTATATCCATCTCACCTTCCTCTCTAATCTCATCCTCTGCTCTCTCTCCGTCTGTAGATAACCTTCTACTTCCAAGCCAGAGCAATATAGGCAACTATGGCAGATGCAAGCGAGACGCCACCATGGATGGACAAGGCAGTGACCACCGACTCTGGGGAGTGGTTGTAGACCGCTACAGCGTCGTTCGCGCCAATGAGAGCGACTGCGATCATCATAATACCGAATGCCCGTCTGTCTCGAAGAAGCGCAAAGGCTACCAGACTGACACCTATGCCTAGGTCCCTTCCTCCACTCGACTTCATGTAGACATAAGCAGGATCGTTGTTTCCTGTGATGAGCTTTCCAATCGGTGCTCCGAAGTTGACGGACCAGTCCTTAGGATGAAAGACCTTGCGGTTGAAGAGGAAGAGCCCGAATGCAGCTACTGCCCATGCAGAATAGTAGAGGCCACCGCTGAGACGAGACGGTCTGCCCGGATTGCCTTTGATATGCGACATGGTTTCGGGTCCTGCCAGAACATCAGTTAGCGACTGGCGACTCCGTCCAGACTCTTGTTCATACTGTGCAAGCAAGAAGAGCACAAGCTAGCTGATAGATAGGAAAGCAGAAGCGACCGGTCAGACTTGCGTGGACCTCAGGTCGAGTCTGCCTATAAAAAGCGTGTAGGCACGTGTAAGGACAAGTCGCGTATATGGCTCTACAAGCAGACACGAATCGGCTTGATTGCTTGCTAGCTAGTCTAGATACTCTACAGCTTGCTTCTACGCTTCTCATTGACCGACAACGGCAGCGTGAGCGCCATCTGATTAGCTATCACTAGGCAATGCTGCTTCTTCCTCCAGTCTTGCGGCAGCTCTCCTTCCTCTCCCAGCTCACATGGCGCTGACCACACCTCGACTTGATTATCGTGACGGCCGTCCAAGCAATGTCTTCCGCTGGACCAACAGCCGACTGTCCGCTTGGCATGACCTCGCAGACTGCTCATCTTGACCTTGAAGTCGAGAGTGAGCACCATGGTGGGGAACCAGCTGGGTCCAGCTCGCTGGCCTCTCGGGAGCAGCTCTGGTATATTGCGGAACATGTCACCACAGAATGGCCTGTAGAAAGTCTTGTCAGCCATAGCAGGTTCAACAAGGTCTTGGGCTTACAATCCTGCAGCAGTGAAAGCATCTTCCGGGTCTGTCAAGTGGATCCAGGCGAACCACTCCAGCCCTCCCTTGCCCTCGCTCGCATTCTCCTCATTCCGCTTCTCTATCAACGCATTGTCTTCTGCCCACTTGAACTTGTCCTTGAACGAGAACTTAGGTGACAGCCGGCTGAGCTGAGCAGTTGTTGGCGGTGTTGCGAGCGGTATCACTCTAGCATAGGGGGAAGGTTGGGTGAGAGTCAGAGATGTAGGAGTAGGGAGTTGCGGTTCTGGTGCATCAGGCAGGCTGGTAAAGATGAGGTGTGCCATGATGCGAACGGAATCATCTTGTATGAGCTCTGCCAAGATGTTTGAGAAACCTCGTCCTTTCTTCAGCATCTGTATCTTGATTACGAAAGGCTTGGTGAGTGCCGAACGCAGGTAGTGCGCTGTGCAATGGCATATGTCTTGTTGAGAGGTCTTGCTTTGCGACTGGATGGCAGCATCGAGAATAAGGCCAAGCGCGTAGCCTGCAGTCGAGCATCAGGCGCATTCACTGAGACTGTGGATATGTAGTCCTTACCGCCATGTGGTATGCTGCAGAAAAGGTCTTGAAGAATCAGCTTTTGTGCAACCGGTTCGCAACATAGCCGAAAGAAGGTCGACATACGCTGCTATCGTCCATTCTGGATCTACCACACCTTCATAGTGTATAGATCCATCTGGCTGAGTGTCCTTATATCTGGTTTTGAGCGCTTCAAGCAAGGGCGCCATCTTGGCAGGAGTGAAGGCAGAGACTCTGAAATGAACATAGTGGAGGCAGATGTGACAGTTCAAATTGTTTCTTACTTTCGTCTATATACAAGATGAAGGCTATTATACGAGAGTTTCTTATTTCTTTTGCAGGTTTACAGAATTGTCCGTTTAGATGCCAGAGCTTACATCAAGTCTGGTAGTCGCCATAGAGCGACCAAGTATATAAATCGTGTCTATGACTCCGTCTATCCCGGCCATGCAGGCCTCGAGCTTAGACTAAGCCGATCAGGTAGGACCTCTAGACTCGTCTAGTAGGGATGATGCCAGTGACTTGACCGAAGACGGATGTAGCACCAGAGATCGCAGTCTCGGCTGCACCAGTCACAGCTCCAACCGCCGTGGAGAGGGCTCCTCCAGCACCGGAAGTGACGACGCCGGCAACACTGGATGCTCCGCTGACAACTGTGCCTGTAACTCCTTCAGCTGCACTACTTGCGGAAGAGACAGCACTTGTAGCAGAGTCGGTAGCAGCCGATGACTCAGCAGTAGACGTAGGAGCAGCGCTCGAATCGGCGGCGGACGAAGTGGCTCCACCAGCTCCACCAGCTGTGCTGTTGCCGGTGCTGTTTGTGAAGATACTGTTGATTCCGTTCAGGTAGCCCGCTACGATAGTGGCATAGAGCTCTAGGCCAGCTGGCTGGTCGCTGCAGCCGAGGGTGATAATTAGCCAAGGGCTACCTGGACAGCAAGTTCGACTTACTTGACACAGAAGTTGACGAAAAGCTGAACAGTCGTCTCGTTGGTAGTAGCATTGGAGTAGAGAGTAAGGGCGGTCGTTGCGTTGGAGATTATAAGGGCCTCCGACACGTTCAGAGGCTGAGTCAGGTTCCATTGTTGCTCTAGGTCACCGGTCGTTGCGTTCTGGGTAACGTTCACGAGGACCTCGCTAGCGTTGACTCCGTTGAGAGTCCAGGATCGCGTAGCTCCGACACCCTGGCCTTCGGCGCTGACAGCCTGGATAGGAGGAGGAACGGCGTTACCCCTGTAGAATTTATTAGTAAATGCACGTTATAAGTAGACTACGATACATACCAATCCTCAAGAGCAGTGTAGGCCGTTGAGATGTTGATGACCTGTTCAAAGCGTCAGCCCAAAAGCTCAAATTGCATAGATGCATATCGGCTTACCGGGTAAGTGTTGACACCAATGCTGGTAATCATCATGCATATCAGTGAAAGCCTTGTCGCGAGCAGGCTTCAGGCACTCACGCGTAGGTCACTAAGCAGGATATGAATTAGCTTGACATCGCAAAGTAATGTACATTAGCGCTCACATGCGTATCCTGACGGACAACCTGTATAGGTCTGCGTGTCATTTCCTGCCTGAGTCTCGGTTGGGGCGGGAGCTGTCGAGGTTGCGGAGGAGGCAGACTCGATAACAGAGGAAAGAGCCGATGTCACAGAGCTCTGTACACTCGCGGTATCTGTCGCTGAAGCTGAAGCTAGGTCTGTGGAGGTGCCAGATGCTACAGAGGAATCTGTGATGTTCTCTTGGCGCTTGTAGAGGGGAGAAGCTACGACGGCAGAGACGCCGAGAGCGAGTGCAGCGGTTCGCATGAGCATGGTATGTAGCCTGATTCAGTTGTCGAGAAGAGTAGAAACGTGTATGCTCTGCTGAACTTGAGGGAGGACTAGAAGTGCAAGCGAAGTATAGAGAAAAGAGAAAGGAAGAAGAGCAGGAGGAGAGCAGAAGAACAAGAGATACTGCGCTCCTTGGCTGCCTTCCCAGTTGAGAAACCTTATGGCGAACCTGATTGCCGGTGAATTGACTGACATCATTTCCCCTATTTTGGCATTACCGCGTAAAGAGCCTTTTGAGCCCGAGACCAGAGTCGCGACTGCACGTTCATAGTACGACCTTACTTTGTAGGTGCTTGGGAGATTCAAGGCAGGGACTTGCACAGACATGCATGTCCTGCCCTGCATAGATTCGCCGCGAGCTTCGACCTTGCTTACAGCGAGACTTGTAAGTCAGATGCATAGCTCTGTCACCTAGCGAGTGCTGCTGATGCTGTCCAGATGGATCATCACACTGGAGGTCACAGTGAGAGCGAGGCAACTGCGCGCGTCACACACTGCAAGCCCGCGCAATCTTGGCGAGATACGTTAGTACTTTGCAGAGGACAGAAGTACGATTGTAAGGACCATACGCTGAAAGTATCGACTGCGAAGACCAGAGGAAGGGTATAGCAGTTGGAGGTGAGGCTTGAAGTGCTTAGCTTAGGGAACTGTGGGACACAGCTGAAAGGGCAAGCGAGCCGAGCATCGATGATAGCGAGTGACAGATGTTCATACGAGAGAAGAGACCATCTTGCATGCGAAAAATCTTTGACATTTCGTTTCTTTGCGTTTTGCCATATGAGCAGGCTTCCAATCCAGATCTTATACGAAAGTCGGAACTATGTAGCTGTAAATAAGCCAGCGCAGATTGCGATGCAGGGTACTCCGTACTCGCCAGCTGGCAAAGCCTGGCAGGAATTTCGACACGGTAAGGAGGTCGCGCAAAGAAGAGCGTGCGATGCTGACTATGTGCAAGCAGATATACAGAGCAGAGTTGGCGCCAAAGATTCACTTCATGTCGTTCATCGCCTGGATGCGGTACTGGAAGGGCTTCGGGTCTTGTTGGACGCAGAGCTAACCATTTGTCACAGGGTACGTCCGGCGTGTTGATCCTGGCCAAGTCGAAGAAGGCAGCATCCACTCTCAGTCAGCAATTCGAGAAACGGCAGATCAGCAAGGAATATCTGGCTATCGTCAAGTCGGGAAACGGTCAAGACGGAACGAGCAAGCTTCGTGTCCAACAAGGTGGTTTCATCGATGCACGTCTGAAAGCGAGTGATACAGATGTGCAGCTCTGTAAGCTTTGCTGGCTGGTTGATAGCGCGTTTTGCTTATGCTGTAATTCCAGGCCATCCAGACAAAGATGCAGCTTGCAAAGATGCGCGTACAAGATGGCAGCACATAGCATCGAACGAAGTCTATTCACTGCTCAAGCTCCATCCAGAAACGGGTCGCAAGCACCAGATACGCGTACACTGCTCGAAGGTATTGGGCGCACCCGTAGTTGGCGACTTCAAGTACGGCTATCTGGGCCAGCAAATTGCTGGTCACCTTCTACATTGCCATTTCATCTCATTCTACGTAAGCAATCGCCCATTAGACAACCTAGCCCTGCAGCTTACGGAGGACTGAAACAGGTCTGGAGATCAGACGGCAAGCGGGAAACGGTCGAAGTAACAGCACCAGTATCACTCACCTTTATCGACTTCGCACATCGCTACGACTTGATGTAGCGTGCCCTTGCGCCCTCGTCTTAGGTCCGGGTCCGAAGTTCACCTGTGCGCGCTACTTCCGCACCCAACGGTAGCGCAGGTCTTCCTCATATAAAATACGGTCGCCCTGCGTCCTGCTGCACCACTCTCAGCTTCGTCCAAAAGCGATCACGACCGCACTCTCCTCATACGCTGGAAGACCGTGAGCAAGAGATCAAGCAGCTGCTTGATTGATGTTTGAGGGCATTGGCATCATACACAAGAGCAACAGCTGCTCGTGGCGACAGGCAAAACGGAGCTTGGCCATACAGAACTTGCACGAAGACGACCACGTATTTTCACATCGAAGTGTTATATACAAGGAGACGATATTCTGGCAACCCCCCAATGAACTTCCAAAAGCTGTAAAACTAGCGTCCACATTAAGGTCTTCACTACTGACCAATGCTCGGTTTGAGAATGGTCGCTAATGTTTGATTGCCAGCTGCTGCTCACGCAGCTCGGAAGCTTCGAGTGCGCTTTCTACGTGCTTTGTCATCTGCGCCTCGACCGACTTGGTGAAGCAGGTGATGACTGCAGTAGCTAGAACCAAGACAGCCATAGCTATCCATACCAGCTTGAAGGCTGACGCATACGCGAACTGCTGTGCTCCCAAGATAGAAGGAATAGCTGAAGGTGGAAGGCCTACGTGCTGTAAGGCAGCAGGATTGGGGATCCCGAGCGCAATCACAGTAGGCTCCACAAGAGAGTCCGGCAATCCAAGCGCTTGTAAAGCGGAAGAAACTTCTTTGACTAGGGCACCTTGAAGTTTGGCCTGGCAGAATGCATCTCAGCAAGTCTCTATTGACTACAGCTAGACTACTCACAGTCTCTATTGCGGTAAAGATCGTGATACCGATGACACCTCCCAATGCTCGGCAGGACAGTGCCAGAGTGGCAGCCGTTCCGATCAGATATGAAGGTACCGACAGAGCAAGCGCCGTGACTGGAATCTGTTGGAGACCATCAGGCACGTTCTGTTGCATTCAGACGGGAGAGACTCACGCTCGTCGTCACTGCAGTACCCAGGCCAGCTAGTGCAGACAAAGCCAGCCACAACGCCTTGCGATTCGGGTTGACGAGCGCCAGGAGCGCCACGAATAAAGCGCACCAAACCAAAGCGATTACAAGAATCATGCGATAGCTTTTCGTCCGAGCCATAAAGTGTCCAGCAGGAAGACAGAATGCGAAACTAAGGATGAGGTAAGGTAGGAAAAGAACGTTGGCAGCCATAGCATCCGGAGTGAAGACTTCCTGCAGGTAGTTGGGCGCGATGACGTTGAAGCCAAGCAGAAGCATGCCGTCAATGGTGCAGACTGCGAGCAGGATAGGGTAGTTTCGATTCTTGAGCAGCCGAGCATCCAGTATGCCGTCTCGTTTGATGAAGCGTTGGTGAAGACCCCTGGAATGCCGGTTTGTGTCAGTAACGCTTCTGTTGTAAGTCAGACTAAGCCTACCAAGCAATTAGGCCTACGCAGCCAGCAATGAGAGGGCCCAGAGTCTTCCCGGAGTTCCATGGAGTCGCGGCTTGTCCACCTACCGCTAGTGCGTATACCAAAGTCTGTGCGCCCCGAATGTCAGCCTTTCCTTGTGACTTGAAAGCTCGTGGCTCGCTTACAGCTATGCTGCCGGCAAACAACAGGACACCGACCCAATCGATCTCGCGCATTAGCTTCGAAAGGAGCTGATCTCGGCGGAAGCGTGGAGGAGGAGGTCGATAGAAGAAGAAGTTCATGAGGCCAACCAGGCCAGCCCAGATTGCTGCAAAGTAGTATGCCCAGCGCCAGCCACCATTTCCACCAGCATTGATGTTAACGAAGTGTGCATAAAGGAGCGTGCCCAAGATTGAAGCCGATCCGTTGATGGTGGTGGAGATAGCTAGAGAGTATGGACGAAGTACATTCGGCATGATCTATCATCAGAAATTAGCCATGATCGTCTGTTGAGTCGGAGGGAGGGGGACATACATCCTGTGTTCCGGCTATAGAAGTAAGGAGACCACCAATACCGATGGCAGATATGCATTGTGCAGCAATGAGTTGACCGACCGACATTGCTCTTCCTCCAACGATGGACCCAGCTACGACCAAGACGCTACCACCCACGATGAACCACCGCTTGCCGAGACGATCTGACAGAAGACCGCAAAGCGGACCAACAGCGATGGCTACCAAGAAATTGGCATTTGCAACCAGAGCCACTTTATCGACACCCCCCACGTCCATGATCTGGTAACGTAGAGTGGTTGCAATGATGTTGAAGATGGTAGCGGATGCATTAGCGAGAGATAGGGATATGACTGCTAGCCAAGTCTTCCAGGTCAGAGAATAGTGGTCCGCATTGACAGCTTCGGAAGGCTTCCCAGACGGGGTCGTGAAGAGAGGCCGACCGCCAACAGGTTCTTCATATGTCTTTTCCAAGTGTTCAGTGTCTTCGACAGGCTTGCCATCCTGCAGCACTTCAGGAAGATTGTGCTCCGACATGTTCGCTAAGGTCAGTCAGATCTGGATGAGAGGGGAGCGGGCTAGTGTGATTCAGAGGAACAAGAGGTGTGGACACCCCGCCCTGTCTCTTTCATTGGGAGATCCAACTTTAGGGTCAAGTGGAGAAGGTCGGAGATGACTTTTCAGAAGGTCAATTTCCCCACCGTCCCTGAATATGAAGGCAGCACGCAGGAGATCGTGTGGGACATCTCCATGGGCCTTGCTCGCATCGTGACAGCAAGTAGGCCTTCGATCCAGCATTCTGTATTTATCTGAGTATAGCCGGAAGACATGGGTGCGCCAAATGCTGCCCTTAACAATGGCAAAGAATCGTTGAATGGTCATCATATACCACGGGAAGATGCACAAGTCTTGATTGTCGGCGCTGGTCCTTGTGGACTCATGCTGGCGTACTTGCTTGCCAAGCTGCAAAGTAGGTATTTGAACTGCTGTACGCAGATTGCGATTGACCTTGGCTTCCATTACGTATAAACAGTCTCAACACTTGTCATAGAGAGACATACTACGCGACTTGGAGCGCCCAAAGCCCATGCTCTCTCTCCTCGTTCTCTGGAGATATGCCGTCAAGCTGGCTTGAGCATCCCCGAGATCCGGTCCTGGGGTTCACCTCGCGCTCACGCACGCCATGTACGCTTTGTATCGAGCCTGGTCGGGAAAGAGCTCGGCACTCTACCATACGAGCGAATGGATACCCAAGTCTTGGAAGATACTCCGGAGGTGCGATTCAATATATAGATGGACCATCAAAGCAGCAGCCTGACAATCGGATCTCTGCTTTAGATCCTGCACAACATAGCTCAGCCCGACTTTGAGACCCTTCTAGCTGGCAAGCTCGAGAAGGAACCGCTGTGTCAGATCAGACGAGGAAAGACCTGGATGAACTGCGAGCAGGTCAGCCTCCCATCGCAGACGATGGACGCAATTCGTGATTGGCTTACTCGGTATACAGACGCGGACTGGCGTAGTCTCAACCATCCAAGATACACACGATACAGGAACTTTCGGAGAGGTGCATTCCGCCTTTGTAGTCGCATGCGATGGAGCCAAGAGTCGTGTGCGACAGAGTGTGGGTATCGAGATGAGCGGTGAAGATGCATGTGAGTCGATCTAGGCTTCTTCCGAGGTTAACGTGGCCTCTGACACTCGTACGGCGTCAGACGAGACCTTGCTTACGCTGCATTTCCGAGCGAATCTGCTGCCTGTCGTAAAGTCACAAGTCGGCATTCTCTACTGGGTCATGGACCCCGCTGCTCGGTAAGTGTGGCGCGCTTTGACCCTGTCTGTGCTGTCCTGACCCAGCACGTATGCTAGTGGGTTCGTAATAGGTTACGATCTTGGCGGATCCAAGCCAGGCAACCAAGTCTTGATCCATAATTTCGATGCATCCACGCGAAACGGCCGCGAGTTTACCGAGGAAGAATGCAAGCACGTCATCAGAGCTGCTATCGGGACAGACCTGCCTTTCGAGTTTATGGGATCAGCACCTTGGGTACTCAGCCGCAAGGTAGCCGATCGTTACCGCTCACAGAACGTCTTGCTAGCCGGAGATGCTGCGCATGCGTTTCCGCCGACTGGAGGCCTGGGCTTGAACACTGGCATCGCAGGTATGTTAGGATCTTTAAGCATTGCTTTCTGTGTCTGATCATGTTCTCATGGCCAGATGTGCATAACCTTGGTCTTAAGCTGGCTAGCATTCTAAAGGGACAAGCGGCTTCCAGTGTTCTCGATGTCTACGAGCGCGAGCGTCGGCAAGTAGCGCTTGTCAATGCTGCGCAGAGCTTGAAAAACGGGAAGGCAGTCTTTTCGCTATTGAGAGAAGTCTCGACGGTGGCCACGGAAGAGAATGCCGCACGGGCGGAGTTGCTGCAGCATCTGGAGAAGCCTCAGGTGCAGACGCGCCTAACAGAGCTTATTCAGCAACAGCAAGAACACTTCAACAATGTGAGCTTGTATACGCTACAATTTCACTTCGTTCACTCACTGATCGAGAGATAGCTCAATCTGCATTTAGGATACGTGTACGGCCGGACATCCATACCATCTTCAGCATCCACATTCGAGGCCTCCTTTAGCGTTGGCGGACGTTTGCCGCA
This sequence comes from Erythrobasidium yunnanense, assembly GCA_001600175.1. NCBI lineage: Eukaryota > Fungi > Basidiomycota > Cystobasidiomycetes > Erythrobasidiales > Erythrobasidiaceae > Erythrobasidium > Erythrobasidium yunnanense. The sequence continues at coordinate 3,128,879 of BCJC01000002.1, forward strand.
TGCGTGGATAGTGCCCAGCGATGAGGCCGGGATGCTCGTTCCTCCGGTTGATCTTTCGTACGTGGACGATGCCGACAACAACTTCAAGCAAGCCCGTCGTTACAGTACTCTGGATCTGGTGCACCTGAATGGAGTCGCTTTCATCGGCAACAACAGCCAGAGCCACGAAGAAATCTATCGCATAATCAGCGAGGCGGCTCAAGCTCATAAGGTCGCTGTCAGGCGTTCTACCCACACCGCTGACTTCGACTTCTTGGACTCTGGAGGCGCTGGCAGGGAGTTGTGGCTCGATCTGCTGCACGGTCCTGCTCCGAAAGCATTGCTGATACGTCCAGATCAGCACATTTTGGCGATTTTGGATGGTAGCGAGACGCGTGAAACGTTGTATAGCGTAGTCTCTGGGTATGTCGGGCAGTGAGCAGTCGGCGTGAGGACGCGCATAAAAGAGGTTCCGTATTCGAGCTCGAGTAATGAAGGATTCATGAGGGACTGCATATGATTGATAATTGATGAGCATTTGAACGACATTCTGCCGGTGGTAATCAGCTTTCGAGGCTGCGCGAGCGAGTCTTGAAGGCCAAAGTGCTGCAAACAGATTGGCCTGAAGACCACTATGCGGGCGACTTCGTTAGCTATGTAGGCGCAGATAGACGAGGAGTTATCCAGCTAAGAGCTGACCATCGAAAAGGTCGTTCTTTCGTGTGACTGCGCTCGTGTCGCTGCAGATGCTCTCTCTTCTTGTACGTCTGACTTCATGTTTGGCAAGACAAGAGAAGGTCTTGATAGCCGGCTGTCTAGCCTGGGCGTCTATCATCTGGTGTCGCACTCTCGTCTTGGTGGAATCAGCGTCCGTCTACTCAAGCAACGCGATCAATCGAAGATGAAGCTTCAAATGCCAAATATCTGGGTCGTAATACTGTCTGCGATTGCTTTTGGACCTCGACCTAGGTACTAGAGACGAAGGCACTTCAATTACAATGCTGTCTATAATCAGTCTGAAGGAGCGTGTGGAGACCGGCTGCCAGGTTTTGGCCTTTTCACGACTATGGGCCGTACGCCTGCTGCTACTTAGCAGAAGATCATTGAGAACGATGGAGACAACACCTGTCACGAAGCGCAACGACGTGCTTTGGACAGAAGGTCACCACAACCCTGCCGGCATCTGGTGCGAGTTTGAGGAGAAGACGACCGTACTGCCCAAAGGATGGACGAAAGAGCCTGGCAGGAGACCTTTCGCATGCGATACAATATGGCAGAAAGACATCCCAGTTCCCATCCGAGATGGAACGCTGCTAAGGGCAGACGTCTTCCGGCCAGAACAAGCGGAATCTCCTGTACCTTGTATTATGGTGTGGAGTCCCTTTGGAAAATCTGGTAATGGTCTACTCTCCCTCAACCTCATCAAATATCGAGCAGGCGTGGCCAAAGACGTGACGAGCGGACTTGAGAATTGGGAAGCCCCAGACCCGGCAGACTGGTGCGCTAGGGGATATGCAATAGTCAACGTGACAGCTAGAGGTATGTGATTATGCGCCCCTTGCCTTGAGTAGGCCGCCTTGCTGAGATGGCAGAGAACAGGATGCTTCGATTCCGAAGGTGACTTTGTCGTGTACGGCACACAAGTAAGCGACGCATCATCAAGGAATGCAATACCAATATTGACTGTGTCAGCAGGAAGGGCAAGATGGGCATGATGCTGTGGAGTGGATCGCTCAGCAGGAGTGGTGCTCCGGGAATATAGGCATGGCCGGCAACTCATGGCTGACATCCACCCAATGGTGTGTGACCCGATTTTAACAATGCGATACCCTTTGCTGAGCTTAACTACGATCTTTGCAGGTTCATTGCAGCGCAAAAGCCACCGCACCTGAAAGCTATAGCACCTTGGGAAGGCTTAGGCGACTACTATCGACAGTCGATATGTCGCGGCGGTATCCCTGACTCCACATTCTGGGAAACTCTCTTCAGCCTTTTCGGAGGCAAGAACCGGCGCGAGGACGTTACTGCTATGGTGCATGCCCGGCCTTTCATCGACGACTACTGGCTCGATAAGAAACCGAAGTTGGAAAATATATCCATACCTATGTATGCAACAATGAGCTACTCGACTCTACTGCATACAGAAGGGTCGTTCAGAGGCTTCTTCTTCAGTAGCTCTCAGCAGAAATGGTTCGTGAAACTAGTTTTCTGAACCTTGGGACTCATGCTGAATATGTCGTTTGTCAGGCTACGCATCCATGACACTCAAGAATGGCACGATATTTACGATCCCAAAAACCTCGATGAAATGCAGGCTTTCTTCGATCATTTCCTGAAGAATAGCACTAGGAATGGCTGGGACAAAACTCCGCGTATGAGACTCTCTCTGCTTGGATACAATCTGCCCAATGTCGTATCGAGGCCAATTTCGACGTATCCTCCCAAAGACGTCGAGTATAGGCTTCTACACCTCGATGCAGCCAATGCGTCTCTCACCAGAAATCCTGCATCTGACACGTCCTTCACGACTTACGATGCCACAGAAGGTAACGACGCGCGGATGGACAATCTAGTCGGGGCGTCCTTCACCTACCGCTTCGAGGCATATACAGAGCTCATCGGCTGGTCCAAGGCAACTTTGTATATGTCTACGGAAGATGCGGACGATATGGACGTATACGTTGTTCTTCGCAAGATGGATGCAAATGGGCGGGCGCTGCAATCTTACAATATCCCGTTTACAGATCTGCCTACAGGCACAACAACAGAAGATCTGCCATGGGAGAATGTCTTCCGCTACATCGGCCCGAGTGGAAGGTTGCGAGCTTCTCACAGATCTGTTGAGCTCGAACCGGGTCTGACAGATGACCAGAGAGCACAACTGGGGCCGACCGTAGTATGGCATCCTCACGACAGGGCGGAGAAGCTAGAGAAGGGCAAGGTGTACAGACTGGAGATCACCATCTGGCCAGGTGGTATGATCTTCGAGCCAAACGAGTCCCTGCGCTTGGAAGTTAAAGGCTGTCACCCTATCATGCCTGAATTCGAGCCTCTGCTTGGCAAGATGAAGAACTACAACGTTGGGAAGCATCGCATCCACACGGGCGCCGACTATCCTTCAACCTTGCTGGTCCCCCTAACGGAACAGCGGGTCGAGTCGCGACTTAGAAAGATACTGCCTTAGTCTCTGATCGGGGGTTGTTGTATATGTGGACCTTGGTCGGTGTCATAGAACACAGCGCAGCGCCATTGTTGAGCTCCCGCTCGCGACTATACGTCTTGACTTCAAGCGGAATTGGATCTCACGGAAGTCTTCTGCGCGAAGTCGCGACGCTGCCGACGATAGAACCACTCAACTTTGCTGCGCGACAATGGACAAGCTCAAGAGCAAGATACATTCGGCCAAGAGCAAGGTCCAAAATGCGGTAGACGACGTCCAAGCAGATCTCAGCAGATTCAAGATAGCAGCGCAGGTGATACTACGGCACCTACGATTACTCTGAAGTCCAAGTAGCTCACCCCAACGTACTGTTTGTGTTTGCCCGGCTATTCTCAGACGACATGGAATCCCAATCATGCAAGCTGGGCAGCAGCGACTCACGTTCAGTATTATAATGACTGATGTACGTAATTGCAGCGCCACGACGAAGAGCACGAACAGGCAAACGACCGGCTGCGACAAGAGGTCATGGACACACACCGCTTCCAATCTTTTGCACACCAGAGAGAGACAAACGATGTCAAGTGGTATATCGATGGTCATGACTACTTCTGGGCACTCTCCGAGATCCTCGAACAGGCAAGGGAAACAATCTGGATTCTCGACTGTGCGGGACGGCCCTTGAACATGATACTTCTGCTTGACTACGGGCTGATATACGTGTCGTTGTTCAGGGTGGTTATCCCCAGAAGTCTACCTACGTCGCCCGCCAGCTCAGCATGAAGAATGGCGACTCGACCGGATTCTGAAACGCAAAGCAGAGCAGGGCGTACGCGTCTTCGTACAAGTGTACAAAGAGGTAAACTCGACAATGACGATGAACAGCAAGTATACGAAACACGCGCTCGAGGAATTGCATGAGAATATAAGTGTCATGCGGCATCCTGACCATTCTGGAGGTGCGTCCGCTCGCTCTTCCTGATCAATTTGTATAGTCCTGACGTTGACTTTTATCAGGCGAGATCGTGATGTATTGGTCGCACCACGAAAAAGTCGTCCTCGTCGACAATGCCCTCGCCTGCATAGGTGGTCTGGATCTCTGCTACGGTCGCTGGGACACGCACAACTTCCCCTTAGCCGATGTTTTCCCAGACAACCTACGAGCTACACTCTTCCCCGGACAAGACTATAATGATGCTAGAGTAGCGGACTTTGAGAATGTTCAGGCGTGGGCGGGGAACCAGCAGGCTAGGTCTGAATTAGGGAGAATGCCGTGGCATGATATACATACAATGATCTGTGGGCCGGCGGTGATGGTGCGCGGACTTCCTCTCCTGCGATAATTCTCGGGAAAGATCGATATGATGCTGATGCAATGGTGGTTCTGGCTGCAGGACATCGCGCAGCACTTTGTGGAAAGATGGAACTTCTGCCGCGATCTCAAGTATAAGCACTCGGATCGCTTTCCTCTCCTCGATTGGCCGCATGACGATCCTCTTAATGTACGTCGCTCGGCTAGCTGCTAACAAACTACTTAAAAGCTGATACCTTGGTTGCTCCAGGACCAACTCATGCGCCATCCGTGGACTGGTCGACTCCGCCAGTTGGGCTACCGTTTCCGGTGCCAAGAAGTACATCTCGACGCCCGTCCTAAAGGCAATATGAATGTCCAAGTAGTCCGCAGTGTCGGCGACTGGAGTATAGGCTGGGTCACCGAACACTCCATCCAAAATGCGTATATCCAGATGATCAGAGAGGCAAACCATTTTATACTCATCGAGAACCAGTTTTTCGTATCTTGGCCAAGTCAGAAAGGCGCGGTCAGGAATGGAATCGCAGCTGCTATTGTAGAGAGGATATTATCGGCTGCGAGGAATGGCCAGAAATTCAAGGTAAGCCCCAACATTTTTCGTAAATCAAGACCGCGCGGCTGAGAATAGCATGTGCCCTGTAGGTCATGGTCATCATCCCTGAAATACCATGTTTCGCAGGCGATTTGAAAGCATCAGCGGGCACGCTTGCCATTATCGACGCACAATATCGCTCTCTGTGTCGGGGCAAAGAAAGTATTTTCGGCATGATTCAAGAAGCAGGCTTCAATCCTCGCGACTATATCACGCTGTTCAACCTCAGGCAATATGACAGGAGTGAGTGCAATCGGCTTGTTGCTAGGAAGGGAAGGTAGCTGATGAGAGGTGGTGCGCGCAGTCAAGTATAATCCGGAAGTCCTGCAGCAGATGGAGCGGCAGAGCGGTGTGTCGTGGGGAGAGGTGCAAGCTGCTATGGCTAGAGTCAATATCGGCGATAACCCACCAGAACTGGAGAAGGAGGTGCGTAATTTAGTCTCTGCACAGCTGTTGATTATTGGCTAATAGGCTATTCATCAGAACAATGCACATATACGCTTCAAGCCGATGAAGGTGAGATGAGGAACGAAGCTGTATTGCACATAATCTGAACAGATGTGATTTCCAGTTCGGAGACGCCATGCACTCGGCTGTCACAGAAGGCAAGTCCAAGTCTAAAGAAGACGAGATTGTCACTATCGATCTACCCGAAACACTCAAAGAAGCCCAAGAGACACTCCGGCGCTTCGAAGCTTCGTGTCCCGAAGAATGGCGCAACGTACCGCCTACCATCTCTCGCAATACTTTGCAAAGCGGAAGAACAGTCCATGACGAACCGTGGTATGGCTCAGAAGCATCGGAGAAAGACGCTTACGTCTCGGAGGAACTGTATATACACTCGAAGATGCTTATTGTTGATGATCGAAGAGTACTTATCGGCTCGGCGAACATCAATGAAAGAAGTCAGCTTGGAGATAGAGACTCGGAAATTGCGGTCGTGGTGGAGGATGAGGACATGGTTGAATCGTAAGTAGATTTTCAGACCTCTGCAAGCCAGGCTCATAAGAATCTCCTGCAGAACGATGGATGGCCAGAAATGTCAGTGCTATGTCCTTACGGACAGTCCAAGTGTACTGAGGAGAGATGATTCTTCACTTTGCAGACATGGCATCCCGCTTCGCAACGACGTTAAGAAGAGAGCTTTTCAGACAGCATTTAGGTCTGGCACCCCCGCAAGATTGTCCTGGGCCAGTCTACGCAGCTATGCACTCTGTCGGAACACCTATCGAATATGACTTCGGATCTCGGGAAGACCAGATGGTTGAGGTCAGTCAACGACCCGTTTTGCCTATTGTCAGTCCAATACTAAGAAATACCTTGTACCGTCCAGGATCCCCTGAACGACGACTTCCAGCGTCTCTGGAACGAGACTGCCCGAACCAACGCGCAAATCTACCAAGAACTCTTCCATTGCGTCCCCGCTTTTGGCGTAAAGAACTGGGACGACTACAAGACCTGGGTGTCGCCGACTAAGAAGATCGGCCATATCTACAATCAGGACAATCTCGAACTATCGTATATCAAGTCGCAACTTGCTAAAATCAGGGGTCACATCGTGGAGATGCCTACAGGTGAGAAAGCTTAGCTTGTGAATGGCCAGAATCTAGCTGATAAGTGCTTGTTTCGCAGACTTCCTAGAAGAAGCTGGCCTTCTGGAGATGTCTGCGGCAGTCAATCCGCTAACATTACCAAGTAGGCAGTACCACCTCGCCGGGCAGCCATTTGGTTCAAGGCTGACTTGTTCTCCGTGCCAGTCTACCTATAAAATAAGCCCTCGCGACTCGTTGGGTATGCTTGATCTAGATGATTGGGCTAGAGAGGGTTGATACTAGGAGTGTTTCGTCATGTGGTAGTGTAAATGGCTAGAGAACAGTAATGCAAGCTATGTACAATGAGTGACTATGCTTAATCAATGACGATGACGGGAGGTACTGGCTTGTCTATGTCCATATGCTCGACCTCCGTTTTCTTGGGCGTCCTAAGACTCCTTGCGATTTCCCGGAACATAGGCAACACACCTTCGCCAGTTGCAGCGCTCACTGCGAACCAGTTGATCCGCACTCTTGACATCGCTGGCGGGACTTGCTGGGCGCGTAGCCAGTGCAAAGAGGTTTGTTTGGCTTGTTCGATTCGCTCAGGCATGTTATCGGGTGCAAAGAGGTCGCATTTGTTGGCTACGAGGCAGATCAAGCTGTTGTTTGCCGGGTCTTGTAGATACCGCAAGGCTTCCTCTTGCGCATGTGTGAAGGAAGACTGTGCCGAGTCTGTCAGCTTCTACAGTGTACCACACGCTGTAGGTAGACTTACCTGATCGTTGACATCGTAAACAACCATCTGGACTTGTAGACCTGCCAAGGCTGCTTTGCCAGAGTATTCTTGATTCTGAAAATCCCACTGTTCCGTCGCTTGCTCCGCGCGTCGATAGACAAGCTTATTACGCTGTTTGCCCTTCTCAAACAGATTGACGCGAGCTTCGGGCTCCTTCTCGAGGTTCTGTTTTTCTCGCTTTGTCTGAGGAGTTCGCTGCTGTGTTTGTTGCATGATGAGCGAGGTCTTGCCAGATCCGGCAGCGCCTGTTCAGATCGTTGTCAGCTACACACTCACTTACGTGCGTAAAAAGGGGCTTACCAGATACAGTCACAGTATGGAAAGTGCAGCCAGCGCCTGCATCGACAGCAATGACGCTACGCTTCCCGATCTTCCTTCCAGCTTTCTCTGCCTCTATCTCCTCCGCAACCAGCTCTTCTCCCGGCTGTTCAGTTCCGGAATCGGATAAAACAGCAGCTTGTTTGCGAGACTTGGCCTTCGATGACGCTTTGACAGTAGGTGAGGCAGCTTCTATTGTTGCAGAAGCAATGCGAGCACGCGTCATGCTTCGCGTCACGCGGTCACTTCCAGGTGTAAGCGAGGTAGCACGGAGCTTTTGCTTTGTTGGCGTTTCTGTCAGAGCTGGTGATGGCGATCGTGAGATTGGCTCGTCGATAGCTTTTTTGACTTCTCTAACTGGCTTTGCAGCACTTCGAGGCAATGCTGGCTGTAGACAAGGCTCTTTTGTCTCAGCTTTGATAGGTGAGGGGCGCTTGCGACTGGCCAGAAGCGCCTCATGAAGCTCCTGAGTTTTGACAGGCGAATCGAGAGCCGATATAATGGAGGGAGAGACTGTGCGAATCCGGACCTTCCGCTTGCTAGTCAAATGGCGAGCGTGAGGATCCGCCTCGATCCTAACAGGAACTGTGGATGCTCGCTTTGCAAGCAGGTTGCGAATGATGCTGTAGACTGAAAGGAAAACCAAGAGGAGGAAGATAGCCGTCGTACGAAGCGAATCGCCTGAGTCTCCGGCTAGCGTAAGCGAGTCGCTAGCACAGTTCGATGCCGATGTTGCCTGTGCAACGTATGCACCAAGGTCCAGAGCCAAGGAAGGGTTCTGCTCCGGCGCCGAGACGATAATATCGGCGGCGAGGACGCTTGTCGAGGTGTCATGGTCGATCGGTGGTATTACGACCTTCGGTATCATGTCTAGTACGAGACATAGGGCCGTAAGGATGGTAGCTATTGTGATGATCGGCTTTGGCACTCCGAAAGTCTGCCGCCAGGTCTGATGCTGGTCCTTTCTGTACGCAATTGCTGCTGAAAGAGCTGAATCCTCCTCAAGATGTGAAATTTCCTTCATGTCAGCCATGCGGTGGATCTCCTCTTGCTCTTCCTCGGCGTCTGACCGTGATGAAGAGTCATTGTCCGCTGATTCGCCAAGTTTTGCAGGGAGGCCTTCTAGCGCGGTAGAGAAAGATGCCTGATCGTCTGGTAGACCGGATAGTTCGCTATGTGTGAATTGTGGAAGAGACACCGAAGCGTCTTCTGTATCGACTAGTATGCTTGAAAAGACATCCGAGTTTATGCCGATTTTGGTGTCACATTCAAGCTCGCTATTCATTACGCCAGGCTATTAGTCATAACGATGATGCGATTAAAGCTCAGAAGGTTGCATTACGTATGCATCAGATCAGCCTTACTTTCTCTCCAACGTCAGAGAAGGAGATGTAGGAGGTTCCTCGCTCGCTGGGCGTATGTAGATGATATTGACTAACGCTTTGAAGCCATGGCTGTATATTGACTTGCGACCTGGAACTTCCGACAACTGGTTGGGGTGCGAGATGATCGGCCACGATTGCAGGCGGCGTTGTCTCCGCTTTTGGCACGTCTAGCCTTTGCGATATGGAATAGGAGTGTCTTGGTCCATCCTTGTAGCCCGTGATACTTTCGCCTGGCCCGCTTGCAACGCTCTCCTCGTATCCCGAGCAAGGACCCTCTTTTTCAACGAAGCCATTCTCGGTCTGTTCGCCAAGTTGAACGTATTGCGCGTCGCTAGATACGCTTGCGCTGATGTCTACATCACTGCTGAGCAGCGAGAAGTGCGAGATCTGTGACGACGTTGGCGAAAAGACCGGCTGGCTGTCTTCGTCCTCCTTCGTGACTTCGACAAGCGACGAGCAGTCATCGTCGCTGCCAGGCCTAGTAACTGGTACTTCTGGTAGTCGCAAGTTCGAAACATGCATTCTTGACGTTGCGACCCCGGAAATTGGGTTGGTCGGAGTAGAGAGGCGCGTCAACTGGCTTGACTCTAAGTTGGCTTGTATAGTAATGCACAACAAATCGTATTCACTCAAGTATAGTCGCATCACGAGATATGCAAACCCCAAAACTCCGCATCTTAGCACAACGACGGCCAAATCATATCCACCTGCAGAGCCCGCTATTGGGATGCATCGAGTGTCCCTGCTTGGCGTGCTCAGCGTATTCGTCTAATGAGCTTCCTTATCAGCTCACCTCTGGGACATCCATAGAAGTATTAGGGGCAGCCTCATCGTTTTGTGAGTACCAAAGTGGCTTTTCGCCGTAAACGCCCTTGCAATCCTTCACCACTCGAGAATGTTGCGTATGGACCTCGTCTTTGATCAGGGCTGCTACGAAGTCTGGCTTCCAGATTCCGAGCAGACGTTCGCCTTCAGCTAGGATAAGCTTGTCGACGATGACAACCTCGCTTTGAGCGTAGTTATGATAGAGGTTGTTGGCCGCGCGAGACATGACCTGCAGATTCATAGACTTGAAGTCCACTTCGTGAGGTTGGAACGGCCCGGTCTTCTGTGGGTTCAGCCAACGCTTACATCGATAAAGTGTATACTACCGCTCACCTTGGGCTTAGAGTTGAGAACCGACAGACCATGAATAAGGTGACAATCAGTAATCGATCGGAAGTCCTTCGGTCGCATCTCAAGCAGGAAGCCAAAGTACGGGCAGCGGCCTTTGAGAATGGCCAACGATTCGATATTGAACACTGCCATCCAGAAGAAGAAGACGGCTATCAATATCCATACACCAGGGGGCCTGCGAATTTTTCTGATCAACTACAGCTCCTAGGGCGCGTCGAATGATATTGGCTTACCAAAGATAGAACCACCACATCCAGCAGAACAGCTCCCACTTTATCGTATAGAACTGCATGTTATCGACCTACAAGTAGCAGATGAGCATAGGAAAGCATCGATCTGAGAGTGTCATTTTAATTACCACATTGTTGGTAGGCTTGAACACGGCCGGTATTGCTTTTGCCCATGCGGCCAGCCGGTCAAAGTCCTCTTTATGCTCTTCCAAGAGCATCTGGAACTTTTGAGGGTGGTCTTTTACCGAAAAGTCTTTGTCTGATATCTGTACGAAAATATCAGACGGAGATGCTGTGAGGTCTTCCATAGACAAAAAATCGTCTTTGGCGCTTTCTGGAGAGGTCTTGAGTGTGTCCGGGATAACAGGCATTGGGTAAAGCAGACCCAATTGCGAGCTGAAGTCATTTAGCTTATGGTGGCTGGCGAACAAGCGCTTCCCCAACGCAGTATCGCGGTTTGCAACCTTTTGTCGGATGCTGGATCGAGTATAGGGAACGAGCAGAGTATGCTAGACCAGAATTAGCTCGAGCGCTGTTGATTATCGCATCGCTTGCGACTCACTTCGTACAAGGTATCTCCTACGCTGTCCATCGCAGTCTGTATCTCTTCCGCAAGTACTTTCAGGTCAGAAGAGATCTTGTCCTCTATAGGAAGCAGATGAGCAGCCAAAAATCGAGACATGCAGAACCAAGGCAGGCTTTGCGGCGGACAGACGAACTTGAGCAGGTTTAGTGCTGCCGGCATAACAGTGGTATTGGACCGTTCGTTGTGATGACCCATAGCAAGATCGCCTCCTTCATTCGCATAAAGGCGATAAGTGATATCTAGACTTGCCCGCAGAGGTCGAGGAGCGGCGTATGAATCTGTGCCCTTCGTTAGAATACATACCTGGACGGAGTGAGAGCTTACCATAAGATATCAAACCTGTTCCGTAAACTCGATAGGAACGAGTCTCTACAATGCGTCCGCCTTCGAACGCGTCTGGGACCTTGGATCCAGGAAAGTGTACAAGCTGCTGAAGTTCGAAACGTGAACGCTTTGCCAGCTTCAAATCTCTGACCTTGATCAAGCGCAAAGGAAAGCGCGTATCAGCTTCGATAGCTAGATTCTGGACAATAGACTTCGTCTTGTCGAAACCTTCGGGTGTCGAATGTTCAATGGGTACTCGTATAGTGTGGAATAGATCTGGACAGCTGTGGTCCTTCATGACAGTCGCAAAGATTGTTGCAGATTCTCCCGCAATGTGTTCTTTTGCGAGCATGTTCCTCACGGACGTCATGAGAGGGCTGTCGTCTAGGCGTGTCGCGCCACCGTACATCTTGTAGTGTTCCGAACACATTGCCTCCGTCATGTTTGCTGTCGTTTTGCAGATCACCTCAGCGCTGCAGACTGGACACGGGATGAGCTTTGTGCAGGCGACCTGTCAGAATCGAGGTGGAGAGCTTACTCAGCTTACGCTCAGAACATCAAAAGGTCGGAATTTGCCTTACTGTATCTTCAAGATGTTCATGGACATGCTTGTGCTCGCTCACTGCTTCTTCGCGGCGGTACAGGATTCCATTGAGTAGATAAAGCGGGTCCTCGTGGTCCAATAGTGCCATCAAAAGAAAGATGCAGGAGGCCATGACCGGCACAGATCTGCTGTACGTCAGTACATGCGGCAGCATTGCGAGCTAGCTTTAGCCTACAGTCCTTTTGCGCCAAGTTTATGCCAAACCGTGCGCAAGCCAGCATGACGGTGTTCCTTTGTGACTCCAAGCACGACAGGAGGAATCCCGCCTTGCCCAGATGCCATGATCATATCACCGTCCCCGAGACTGGTGGGCGAGCGCAAGAGATCTAAATTGGGCTCGTAAGCTCGAGCTCCTTTTGGACGTAGGCCTCAGAATCGCACCGAGAACAGTCGTCCTTTCGCCATAGAAGCCAGATTCAACTTTGTCCGCAAGGATTTGCCTTACTTCGGTGTCCGAATATCCATAGAAGGCGCCGAGATAATCAACAGAAGCGGCTAGTTGCGCCCAGGTGAGGATCTGCGCAGCGTAAGGTCCTGCAATGACTTCTCCGTCTTCATGCCAAACGAAGTCAAAGCTTGTGCAGAGCGCCCATGACGGTAACTCTGTAGTCGCACGTCTCTTAGTCAGAGCCGCATAGGATTTTTAGTAAAGGAAGCAACTTACCAAAGCTAGGCCCGAGAGCTGCTTTCTGCGTATAAAATGTGTACTGGATGTTGGAGCGATCTATGTAAAAGTGTGCAGCTATCGCTCCCGCTTCCCTTCTATAATAGATCTTAATGGTAGGACGTGCTCCAACCTTGGAATCCCCTGCCATCTTCGACACTGCTCTGCTCCAAGCCGCTGAAGGAGCGCTGCCTCCGCTTCGATACCCAAGGAAGATGAGGAGTGTTCGACAGAGCCTTGGACATTTCCGTATGACCTCGACAGTCAGAAGGTTTTCATCGGCGATGTTGACGGCAGCTCGTTCTTGGGCAATGAAAGAGAGCTTGCTTGTGTCGAGACGCGCGACGGGAGGCCGACGAACCATCACGGCCGGTCGCTTCAGTCCTACGTGCAGACGCCCGCTACTTTCGAAATTGGCTTGTGCGACACACTCCTCGTAAAGTGAAAGCAGAGTGCTGTACTCTTCGTCAGACTATTGCAACGAAGTCAGCCAAATCTATAGAAAGTCTGTGGGGGACACCGACAATCTCTGGCACGCTAAGCTCGTCTTCTACGCGATAGCCTGCAGCTTTTTCGTCAAATTCCGCAACAAGCTGCTTCATTGGATCATAGACTTTAGGGAAAGTGGGAAGGTTCTTGCGTCGCCAGAAGTTGCCGTAGTAATCGACACGGCTACGCCCTATGCTAGTGTCCGGAGCGCATAAGCTGTCCATGGCGTCGCAAGTCGTCTCCAGCTGCTTCAGGGTGTCTTCCCCTAACTTTGCAAGACGCTCATTGACATCTGTTGTCTTGACGTCGTCCGGGCAGGCAAGCTCGATCTTGAGCCTGAAGAGTTTGGTGACGAGCTTTTGCTGCACTAGTTGAGGCAGCGGGGTCTCTGTAGCGATGGGCTCCATGATGCTGGCTGGATAGATGGAAGTAGCGAGAAGAGACAGAAGACTTCGTTAGCTAGGGTACAAAAGCAGAACATCAGAGCGACATCAGGAAGTGTGAAAAGGCATGAGTATTTGGGCCGCGAAGATGTTTAACAAGGACTAGGAAGGGCGAGGTTTGAGCGCGCTTTTACACGCGGTGCTCTCCTTGTCTTCGCACCAGACGCAATGCAGCAGCTGCTCGAGGAGAGCAAGAAGATGTGAGGAGCACTTGTCGCTCGTCGAGGCTTGCTGGGTTGCTGAACTGAACGTCCTGTTATCGAATCGCAGGCTCCTTCGCGGCCTTCCTAGCTACTATGAGGAGCCTGACATCTGCCGCAAACTGTCCAAGCTCTTCTACAACAGTCAAATTGACGATATGGTGAATGAAGGCGAGGAGTACTTGGAGCAGCCAGGTCTCGCTCCCGAAGTCGCCGCCGAGGTCCTTGTTTGGTTGACAATGGGCTGGTGGAAGTTGAAGAAGCCTGTTCTGGTCAAAGAGAGAGTACGTAGCATGTGTGGAGCTCTTCATATGCCAAATCTGATGATATTGTTTGAAAATGAACGCATAGATTGACGAAGCCGTCGAGCAACTCAAGTCTCCACACTTTCCAAAATACCACCCATCAGCGCCTTACCCATACAGCCTCGTCGTTCTACAGCCACTACGAGATGTACTGAGTAAATGCGGACCTGGCGACGCCAATTACCTGGACGCACTACTCAATTTTGTGCAATTCCCGTTTCCCCGTCTGGCACCTGGCGAGATAGCCAAAGCTACGCCTCTCAATCCTCTCCAACACAAGCGTTCAGGCGACAAGCTGTCAGGTCGCTCGCCCGTGAAGCGGGGGCGCATGAATTCGGGATCTCCAGGCTCATCTCGACCTCGTTCGCCTGAGGTGTATATGAAGGCGTACTGAGCGCTCGCGACCGCATGATATTGTTGTCATCTGATTACCTGTTATTGAAGTACCGCCTACAAGCGGCCATTCTCGTTGTACTAAAGGATCACTTCGTTGCCATTCTGCCTTTCTCCAATCAAGCTAGTCATGGAAGCGGGCAACGACAAAGCAGCACTACGTATCTGTATCATCGGAGCTGGTGCAGCAGGTCTCGTCTGCCTCAAAACGACTCTAGACGCAAGCCAGCGGTTCGCATCGCAGCCTCAAGACCCCATACTCGTCGAGGCGGAAGGGGAGATAGGAGGAACATTCAGATATCGATCTTACGAGAACAGCGAGCTCGTGTCCTCTAGAAGCCTTACCGGGTTCAGTGACTTCCGAATCCCGAAAAGCAATAAGGGCATTGGGGATCATGTCAGTTTGGAGGCATACGTCGAGTATTTGAAGGTGAGATTAGCGGTCTTGCACTTGCACACTGCTAATCCTCATGAACAGTCCTACGTAGAGCACTTCAAACTAGACTCTGGCACAGGATGGGATGGTCAGCCTGGGCGATTCCGAATGAACACCCGCGTCTTGAAGATCGAGCGCAAAGGCAGCAAGCACCTCGTCACGCTACAGCGAAAAGCTCCTGCTCTCAGTCGTCCAGACTCTGGTACCGACATCTCGCAGCTCCCCGAAAACGCGGAAGAAGATAACTCAATCTATACCCTCGAGGCCGATGCTGTGGCTGTCTGCAGCGGGCTTCACGTTACGCCTGCCGTACCAGATATTCCTGGTGTTGAGAACATACCGGAAGCGATTCACAGCAGTGCCTATCACGGTCGAAGCCAGCTCGCCGGGAAACGCGTGATGATCTTAGGATGCGGAGAGACTGCGATGGACATCGCGTATGAGAGCTGTAAAGCTGGTGCGAAGGAGGTCACTTTATGCCATAGAGGTGGCTATTTGTCTTTCCCGAAAGTCCTCAACAACTTCAAGCTTTTCGGCATCAACTTCGATGGCGAACTATCTATCGATGGCTTGATCACAAACCTCTTCGAAACGGCATATGTACATCCATGGGTCAAGCGCACGCATCTGCGCTGGTTCGTATCAGACTTTGTCATCAAGCGGGTCCTATGGTTCATGACTGGTACTCAAGCGGGATGCAATCAATGGTGAGCGCATTTGGTTCGCACGAAGTCTCCAATACGCTGACATACATTGACAGGGTCGGCGAACTTCCTGACGAAAGACTGGGCAGAGCTTATGTCTTGTGAGTACCGATATCCCGCTCGCAAACGCTAGCTAACACAATTCTCAGCCTTAACAAGAGTCACAAAGCTCAAGTCTTCATCAACAAGCCACACAAGCCAGCTCGCCGCTGGTTGAACATCCTCTCGCACTATTCCGATCCTCAAGAAGATATCGATCTTCCCATTCACGTAGATCTAGCACCTTTCCCCAAGATGGTCAACAAAGACGGAACTGTGTTGTTCAGCGACTGCAGAGACGGACGGAAAGAAGAAAGAATGAAGAGGAAGCGCGTACAGCCGGACCTGCTGATCTACGCCACGGGATACAAACAGAACTTTGACTGGCTGGGTGAGGGCTATCCGAGAGGTCCTCAAGACGTAGACACGCTAGAAATGCTGGACTCGAGCGATCCTTCGTTATGCTGGATCGGGCATGTGCGACCGGGAGTTGTACGTCAGCTTCATACTACGCAGAAGGCTTGACTGACTTGGCTGCGCAGGGAGCTATTCCACCCATCGCCGAAGAGCAAGCAATGCTATGGTCGCTTATCCTACAGAATCGGGTGCCTATTCCCAAAGATCCAGGCTACTATCGCCTGCTGGCGAAGAAGCAGGCTCGCATTCAGGTTCGCACAACATCATCGCAGAGCTGCTAGATAGCTGACGCCTTTGTATTGCAGTATGGTGTTGACCACTCAACATACTCGCACGCCCTGGCAGATGCTTTCGGTGGAGCGCCTTCCCTTTCTGAACTCTATTGGCAATATGACTTCAAGATCCTGATTGCCTACTGCTTCGGAGCAGCTTTCACGCCATTCTACCGCCTTGTCGGCCCCTTCCGCTCAGAAACCGCTCCCGAGATCATCAAGACTGAGATCTGGGAAGTAATCTGCCGAAGAGGCTTGATTGGGAACCTGTTCATGGGTCTTATCCCTATGATTTTCTATGGACTGGTATCAGGCATAGCATTGCTTCTGGAAACAGCTTGGCTGGCACTCAAGCGCGTTGGGGTGGAGATTCCATTGCCAGAGCTGCTTCGCGACAACGATGGCAGTCCACAGACAGATTCCCTTAACCCTGCAAAGAAGATGGAGTAGGGCGATGCATTCAGCAGAATGATCAGGCTGGAAGGCCTTTACATGCAGACCGAGCTGTACGACAGACGTGTGTAGCGCGATGTAGCTTTACAACGCGACACTACGCATTCATCAGACATAACGCAAGCTAATCGCAAGCCTTGCAAGCTTCGCACAGTCTAATGCTATCTCCGACAGC
Source organism: Erythrobasidium yunnanense (assembly GCA_001600175.1). Lineage (NCBI taxonomy): Eukaryota > Fungi > Basidiomycota > Cystobasidiomycetes > Erythrobasidiales > Erythrobasidiaceae > Erythrobasidium > Erythrobasidium yunnanense. Next base: position 3,145,866 of record BCJC01000002.1, read on the forward strand.
CCTGACACTAAGTTTTCCTGTCCCTTGTCCATTCGGTACCAGTACACAGGTAGCTATGGGACTAGTATGCACGGCCCTGCATCTTTCTCCGAGGGCCAACCCAATTCTCAGGCTTCAATGCTTATCTCCACCGTGCTACCACACGGTATACGGCTGCAGTAAAACATCCCAAGATCAGCATACCGTCTTGGGCGCACGCATGAAAACGAACCTTTGCATGTTCCAAGTCTACCACTCTCGACTTTGTTCGGGCTTGGACGGCTTCGGTGACGGATTTTGTGTCAATGTAGAAGGGCGTGATAGGTGCTTGGTCATGGAGACACTTTACGAGGGTGACGGTCGAGGCAAGTTATTCAGCCGGGTACAGATGCGAAATCAGCAGGAAGCGCTTACCCAAATTACGCGTTCAGGCATCTGAAGCCATTCCACCTCCTTCACCACAAATTCAGCTATACTGCCTTGGAAGGGAAGACCTTCGAGATTCGGTCGGCCTGCTACACCGAGTATTGCAATATCCGGCTTGGGCTGGAGCGCTCGCATGATACCTTCGTACACTCCGGTATGTGATGAAAACAGCACAGACCGGACAGGCTGGTTGGGCTGCTCGATAAGGATCTCTATCGCACAAGCTCAGCAATTTATGCGATATCGCCTCATGTGGGAAAAATACGAAACGGCTTACGATACATGATCTGGCCGCCGTCAAACCAGCTGTAGTGGTTGGCCGGATCACGAAGGTACTCCTGCATAGCAGCTAGATACTCCTTCCCTTCTGCCTGGAAGGCGGTGTCCGGTGCATCTCGTATGCCCGAAAACCCTGCAAACGAGCTGCGTTAGTCAGGTGTCTACTAACAAGCAAGTGCCAACTGACCTTTCTCCATCATGCTGAGGATGCGCCTCCTCAGTCACATTTCACAGATCGAGACGGAAGCCTCACCGCGTGATATCCAGAGTGCACGTCCCGTATCCACCCAGATAGACCTGTTGAGCATATGCAGATCAATCGGTGTGTTCACAGATATTTCGGATGGACAACTCACATGCCCACTGTCCATGAACAATGGATGATCGTGCGGTCCTGTCCAGGCAGGCAAGCAATGCAGACTTGGCCAAGGGCGGATCTTTACACTAGGATCTGCTTCGATAGTCTCCCCTCCTGCTATGGGGACCAGTTGTGCCTCGGGAACTCCGGCTCTTCTCATGACATTGATGGCTTCGCCGTTGGCAATAATCTGCATATACAAAGAGAATGGATTAGATGCGATGCTGTCTAGTCAGTCGACGGTCAATACCAACCTTGGCACCAGTATTCTTCGCAATAATGTCTGCACCCGGAAGATGATCAAAATGCTGGGCGATTTCTCAGTGCCTGCCTGGACTAGCAGGGATATATGGAGCATACTGCATGTGATATGAGTATATAGTCGCATTCTGTTACTTCTGAAGCGCGAAGGAAGGTCGGAATGTTACGAGGTCGGTCGAGCCAAGTGTCCAGGAAGATGACAAGCTTGCCTATCTTTAGACGGAATGTAGAAGCGCCCTTTCATCGTGAACATGAGTGGATCTTGCTTCTTCAATGCAGAGTGAGTTCTCTGCCTTACAAACCATTCCAAGGTGCAGCCGAGTTCGTTCATGGTGCAGAGTGGCCCCGGCGAGAGTTGGGCTTCCTTCTCTTGGTCCTATATAAGTACGAGATGTTATGGACAAGATCAGGATCCTTCATAGCTTGTCCTCCCTCCCACCTGCCGGAGATCATCTGGGACCGGTTGAGGGGAAATGTGGGGAATGACCTTCAAGATCTTTGATAGATCAAGAAGAGGGCTCAGGACTTATTGACCAATACCTACTCGCGGCAACACCTTCCTGGCTATACGAATCACCTAGCAATTCTGAACAATTGCGGAACATCTGTTTGACTCCGAACTCCTGCTGCTATGGCTCCACCTTTTACTGGAAATCTCACCCGACGAAGTATGCATCCATCCAAGCGGCAGAAGCTGGTACGAGACTTGCAAAAAGCTGAGACTCGTCTCTGGTCTAGCCGAATTGTACCCCTTCATCGATCCCTCCAATTTTGTAGATGCATTGAAAGGCAAAGTATGCCTTGCGACAGGAGCTGGACGTGGCATTGGCAAAGCAATAGCGCTCGCCATGGCTCAAGCTGGTGCATCTGTCGCTTTTCTGGCGCGTACGGACAGCGAGGTGAGTCTGACCCGTATATAGCTTGGCCTCTCATAGCTACCTTGCTGAGTCTTTGCTCACTCTAAGATACAATCAGCGGTGCAAGAAGCTCAGAAGCAATTCCCTGCAGGGAAATTTATCGCTGTTCAAGCCAATGCTATTGTGGAAGCAGATCTTAGGGCTGCAGTAGCTAAGGTATGAGTGAGGAGCGGCTCTAACGGAGTACTTGCGCTAATACGGTTACACGCCAACTGCAGGTCGAAAGCGAGCTGGGGTCTATCGATATCGTGTGTGCTGCGGCAGGGTGAGCTTGCTCTCGATAACAGGTGTATATGAGGTACAGATACTAAAATGCATCGTTTGCAGGACCAACTGCTTCGAACCGTTCCTGTTGACAGAGTCCAAGGACTTCTGGGATCTCGTCGAAGTAAATCTACGAGGACCAGTCGACTTAACGCGAATCGTTTTACCTGGGATGATTGAGAGAAAGCGGGGCTGCTTCATCTATGTATCTTCGATAGCTGCTGCCTTTTCGTGGCCATATGTAAGCAATCCCTCCTTACATCGCTCTAGGCGCGGTGTACTGATTGATGATTTTCTGCATACAGACTATGCACTACAATTTCGCAAAGGTGAGTTTACGTCCCGAAAGGTAGTATATGGCTCTTCTAAGCATGAAGCCTGTGTGCTCGACAGTCAAGCTTGATCCGACTCGCTAGTTGTCTGAAAACTGAGCTGAGCACGAAAGGCGAGACGCCCATCTCGTTCTTTACTATTCATCCTGTAAGCCGAGTCAAGCCATCGAGCTCGAAAATGTCGATGCTGAAGCCTTTTGCGAATGAATAGGGCGAGGTACACACCGCTTTGCACGACAAGCCGCTCAAGCCTATCGTTATCGAGAAGGGACAGGAGGTGGTCGAACTTCGCAAAAACATGAAAGCGCACGCAGTCAATTACTCTCCGGATATACCTGCTTGGTCTTCCGTATTCTTAGGTGGGCATCCTAAACATCAATCTTCTATACTTGCGAGCTGAGGAAGTTTCTTCAGCCACCGGTCGTGCCGATAAGCTTTCTGGTCGCTTTGTGGACTGTACAAAGGATCTCGGGGAGCTCATGTGAGTATTCGCCCCAGAACCGCTTCGCGTCCTCATCTGACTGAGAAAACAGGGAGAACATTGACGAGGTCCTGGCGAAGGATCTGTATACGCTAAAGATGGATTTCTTGTAGTAGGCGGTGATACTAAGACGTTCGTAGGCGACATCTGGGGGAAGAAAATTGGTAAAGGATGCTGAGTAGGGAAGCTGGAGCTGGCAGAGCATGCATTGTACCTGGGCATCAGAAGGCAGCATAATTTGGACTGGTATCTTCAGATGTGCTAGCGGGCGTCCAGACTGAGCCCGGAGAAGTGGACATCTCCACGGGAGACGACATTCGGCCGCTTGGTTCCTACAAGCCGGGGAAGCGCTAGACGTGAAAGTGACATAGATTGTCCTAGTTGTGAGAGATCTTGACATCCAAGGGCGGACTGCCTAAGTCCAGAGAATTTCTGTGTTCGGGCGTACATCTCAGACTTGCCATCTATTTCATGTCAAGAACATCCATGGACGCTGCTTTGGCTGGAAGCAGTGCGCGAGAGAATCAATGACAGCTACTCAGGCCGAGCAGCCAGCAGTCAAGACCTTCTCATGCCAAACATGCAGTCGGACGTACAAGAAGAGAGAGCATCTGCAGCGACACGAACGCAGTCACACGAAAGAACAACCTTTCCGATGGTCAGCATTGAGCTAGACAACTCCTCGTCTGTCTGCGCCTACATAGCTGACCTTCGTGGCTCTTCAGCCCAATCTGTTCGCGGCAATTTGGCCGTCAAGACTCGCTCCTGCGGCATCGAAAGCTGATACACGCACAGGCAGGAGGTAGTTCAGATGCTCCTCGCCCTTCCCGTCGTTCTTCAGCTGGAGCTTCAGCTTCTGGCTCTCCTGACGACCCGGCATCTACACCCGCTGCAGGACCTATAGCTCTCCCAGAGACCCAGGCAAGCAACGTCCAGAACACGGACATGAGCACGCATCCGGAAGATATGGACGCGGCAGATGTTGTTGTCAGCCTGTCCCGTCAAGCTTCTGCTTCTCCAGCAGCTGTCTCAGAGACGAATCCCTTCGCATGGGGGACGCCCTTTTTCGACGTGAACATGGATCAGTACACTGCCTTCTCGCCCACCTCTCCGCGACCGCTCCCGGTCAATGGCAACGAGCAAGGACAAAGCGCAATCAATGAAGCAGAACCCTCCATACTAGCAGGCTCATCGGCTATGGCGGAGTTTGGTGTCGGTCAGACACTCATCGATGATAGTAATAATACTTGGCCGTTCGATCTCGACTTCCTCCAGGCTTATTGCGCTACCAATTGGCTGAATGGCTCAGCGAATGCAGGCGGTAGCAGCCTTAATGGGGAGACTTTCAATGCATACAATGATTTCTCTCTTTTGTCCGGCATACCGGACTTCTCGACGGCTCCGGCAGCAACTATAGATCAACGTAGAGATGACTTGCCGCAGCCAGCTGCAAATTTGCCCGAGCCGGCACGATTGGCCCAGGCCAACACTCCATCGACACCTACGTCTATACACGAGTCAAGAGTCTCAGACAACGAAAAGAGCGAAGCCTTCCGCCAAGCTCGCATCCTTATCAGCGACGTGGTATGAAGCTATAGACACCCGCTACCGCCCACTGTGATCATTCTGATGCGATTCGTAGGGTGCTGCCTTCGCTGGACAGGACAATCTTGTTACCGGTGCCTTCTTCAATACATGTCTGACTTTCTTCTGGGAGCGCTTCAATGCTTATTTTCCTGTGAGCTTTACTTACAGCTGGCACATGCTACATTATGCTCACTGCTCACTGCGAAGATCCTTCATCGGCCAACATTCGATACTAAGCTCGCGATAGCGCCCCTTCTTCTAAATCTCGTGGCGATTGGCTCTCTCTTCTACGGCACAAAGGCTGCAAGAGCAAGAGGTCAAGTCCTGTGGAGTCTCGCGCATAAGGGTGTCGCGTCTGCAGTGAGTCTGGCTGGTCTTCTCTTACAAGTCCTGCTCACGCTAATACTATCCGTCAATCAATCGATGTCAGTGGGAAAAGCTTATACGGCACAAAGGCGAATACGATCATACAGAAGGCGTTCAACTCGTTCTTACGGCCTTGATGGGCCAGACATATGCCAATTTGTCTGGAGACAGCGATTTGAGAGCTACTAGTCGTAAGTAAGTTTGCAGCTTTTCGAAATACGCCAGTCTCACGATCGCCGGCAGGCATATGGCATCCGCTTGGTTTTCGCTGGGCTGAAGAAAGCTTGATGCGCACCCGCTTCAAGCCTTCAGATCTGACTCCTAGCGGCGGAGAAGTGGCTATCGATACTGCTTGGCGAGAATGGGCAGCTGGCGAAAACCAACGCCGAGCTACGCTAGGGCACTACATCATCGATGGCTTGATCTGCATTACCAATAATCAAGCACCTTCGGTCAGACACACAATGAACGGCCTTCCCTGGGATGCAAACGATAAGATGTATACCGCACAAGATGCTGAATCATGGTACAAGGCATATCAGGAAGAGAACAACCTGCCTCTACCTACCTTTAGATCGTACCGAGGGCTGTTTGTCGATTTATTCGGGGCAAGCAGCCCTCAGCAGTTGCCAAACCTTAGCTTCATGGCACTTGGGACAGTTCTAGAAGGTCTTCAGGCCCTAATCACCGAGACGAAGCATGCTCAATCGGGACCGGTCCTGGGAATGCCCTCGTCAAGTGACATAGATCGAGCCCTTCGGATCTTGTTCGCAAGGCTCTTGCAGCTGCGTGAGGTTGCTATACCTGCTACTGCGCCGGCAAGTCTTATCATCCGCTGTCATGCGGCCTTCATCGATCTACTATGTGGACCGCCTTCCCACGAAGACTTCAAACGACACTCCAATAACGCGCAGCATCAAACGGCTTCTGTGGGAATGCAAAGGAAATACAATTATTGTGATCAATGCACGGATCGGCGCGGCTTGCTCCATGCTATGTCTCTTCTGGACGAAGTCGACGCCCGGCCATCTGGGCATCCGCCTGCCATTCACCTTACTAGCTCTCTCTTCGCGGCCTCTCGTATCTTCCTCGCGTACAACACCTGGTCGGCAGTGTTGGGCAATCGCTCGCTCGCAGCTATCGACTTGCCCTTGCACGGCAGCTGGAATGCATACGTAGATGTGTCCGCGGACTTCACTAGCCAAGAAAATCAGGACCCCTTCATGGCTTTCTTAAGCAAAGGCGGGCTACTATACCGCAATGGCAAGCTCTACGACTCCTCCATCGCTTACATTTCGGCAGTCAATCATATTCGAGATATTGGCAAGTTCTATGGGGTTGCAGAAGAAGTATGGAATGCCATCGAGGATTCCGTGGCAGAGCTAGAGCTTGGCTTTGCCTAATTACGAGGCCAAGGACACTAGACCCTTACGAGCTCGAGAGGATACACTGGACCTTGTGTCGCCAGCCACAAAAGCGACTGCACGTAAGATACAGCAGCTGGAAATTTGGCTCGGTGAAGACGAAGTCAATGCGCGCCTACATTCGCCCGGAAGCTATATAGCAATGTGGTATTCAACTGTCTATGCAGCACATACTCCGCGCACGAAGTTGAAGCAGCAGCTCATGTAATGCGAGCTTGACCACGGGAAGACATGCATTCTCTCTGCAAGCTTATTCCTGCCACTTACTTGTGACCTAGCTGCGAGGTTTGGCATCGTGGTCTGAATGCAGAGCTGTCAATCCGGCCTAGCTCATCACCGTTGAGGTCAATTGACCTTACATCAGCCGGCATTGACAGGATCCGGATGAAAATGCGGTAATGAGCCAGAGTAGCGTTTGTTGCCTGCAGCACGCTCCTTATCGTCTTGAGAAGAGTACGAAGTTGAAAGCCTTTGTAGTCTAGCCTCTGTTTGCTAATCAAACAATCCACTTGCAGCTTCTTGAGCTATCTCTCTTTGCGACTTCTTGCGCCAAAATGATATCGCAACCTTGAGGCTTTCCTTTCCGCTCTTCTGCCTCAAGCTATACCCAATACCACAATGGCTACAAGAGCGAGGCGAATGTCCAACAATGTCGGCGTCACTGGAGACGCTGCGAACGAATCTGGAATAGCAGTCGCAGCGCCGGGAACGAGCACGACCAGCGCTGGGAGTCTTCCAGTTCAGATGCCTGGAAGAAGCTACTACAAGTACAGAAGCAGCGCGTCGGCTCAGCCAAAAGAAGGGATAGCGACTTCGATGTCATTGACGCAGTCGAGCATTGATATTCGGGAAGGTCAGTCGCAGCGTAGCAATTCCCTAACTTTGGTCTCCAACTGAATACTGATGTATCAATGACTTGAAGGCTCCGCTCGTCTAGCCAGTCTCGGACTTGCAGAGTTCGGAGATGAGGTCTATCCTCCAAGCGAAGACGATGAAGATGACTCGCGCGATAACGACAAACGCCAGCTAAGCTTTCGTCGACAAGGGATACAAGAAGTTCTGCAAGAAGGCGAAGGTCTATTGCTAAGTTCGACGAGCAAGCAGCATACCCCTATAAACTTGTCTGGCCCAAATACACCTTCTGGCATCTCTGTATTGCTTTCGAAGCATGAAGGCAAACAGTCTGCATCGTCGTCATCGGGACCTGCTTCAGACGATACTACGAAGCAGAAATTTCTAACTTCTACGCCGAATCAGCAAACGAAAGCAGTGTCTACGGCATCGTCGCCAGCTGGATCTGCAGGTTCTACGCCTGCTCGAAGTTCAGGAAGCAGTAGTGCGACAGTCGGCGAAAGTACACCTCTTGCAAGGTCGCCTTCAAAGCTGCCAGACGTAGAATGTCAGGAAGCCAGGATACAGAACACCAATGGAGGAGCTTTACAACCCAAAATTTCGCTGGGAGAAAGTATCAGTGAACGATCTCCGCTTCTACGGCATGCGAAGTCTTCACAATCTATGCACTCGTACTCATCCAGTACGGCACCTGATCCCTCCAAGTCCACCAAACATCAACAGACCCCAAGCGATAGACAAGCGAAACGATCATGGCAATCCTACATTCGCGCCCAGAAAAACGCGCTATGGAATAGCACGGCGCAAAGCACGCAGACACTCAAGAAGACTTCTCTCAAAGATATGGCCGTAAGCTGTGTGGTGAAGCCGGCGAAGACGTTACCTGCCGTGATACTGGGGATACTCATGAATTTGCTGGATGGGGTCTCGTATGGCATGGTGCGTGTCTCATGGCTAAAGTCGGAACATGCGAGGGAAGCTGATATGCCTCGGCTACGCAGATTATGTTTCCTGTGTCTTCACCTGTCTTTTCGGCATTTGGAGGTATAGGCGTGTCGATGGTGCGCTAGTCTGCCTGTTCTGATAGTGTCAGGGGACCTGAGCTGATGGCTTTGATTACTAGTTCTTCTCAAGCTGCTTTGTCTCTCAAATGGTGTTCAGCAGTCGGTCCATCTTCAAAGGCGGCAAGTGAGTCGTTCGGATGCTGCGGATGTAGGACAGCTTTACTGACATTTTATTCTAGCGGCTCAATGATGATTGAAGTCGTGCCCTTCTTGCATGTGATCGCTTTCACGATATCTGATAGGATGGGAGGAATGGAGAACCAACATGCCGTCATAGCTACTACCATGGTCGCTTATGCCTTGACATCAATCCTTACCGGTGCGCCTAACTCTTGCTTCTAACCCTTATCCAGCTCTTTATTCTATACTGACGTGTATCTGCGAAGGCCTCGTCTTTTTCCTCCTAGGCTATCTCCGTCTAGGTGCCTTCATCGAGTTCTTTCCACGGGTCGTCCTAGTGGGCTGTATAGGCGGCGTAGGCGCCTTCTTAGTCTTAACAGGCGTACAAGTCTGTGCTGGGTTGGAGAACGAGACATTGCATTTTACATGGGATGTCATTCAAAGGTTCTTCGAGTGGCATATGTTCCTGCTTTGGGTGCGCTCTGCTCCCTCACTTTCGTTGCGGTCCAGCAGGCTGATCCGAGCTATGTGACCAGGCCATTCCGCTAGTGCTGGCAATCTTTATCCGAATTATCACTTCCTCCCGCTTCGACCACCCTCTCGTCTTCCCAGCATTCATGCTTGCAATCCCAATCGTATTCTACATCGTCGTCTTTGCAGCTCGCATCCCTATGTCTACTTTAAGAGACCAAGGGTGGATCTTCAATATGGCCGGCGTAGATACGCCTTTCTACGAATACTTCACGCTCTACGGTAAGTCTTTCCCTTCTGTGATACTTGGTGCGATAAGCTGATATTACGTCGTGGACATAGACTTCAAAGCTACGAGTTTCTCAGCGGTCATCGAGACTATCCCAACACAGCTCGCGCTCGTCTTTTTCGCCCTCCTCCACGTCCCTATAAACGTCCCTGCCCTGGCCCTGTCCGTAGGCGAAGACAATGTACAAACAGACGCCGAGCTAGTCAACCACGGTCTTTCGAACTTCTTAGCGGGATGCGTGGGATCTATACCGAATTATCTGGTATATACGAACTCGGTCCTATTTTATAGAGTTGGAGGAACGAATAGACTCTCGGGATTCATGCTTGCGCTAGTCACGCTCTTGGTGTTCTTGGTGGGTCCATGGGTGATCGGATACCTGCCTGTCATGATCGTAGGAACGGTGAGCCGCGTCTTTCTCGTTAGCTTAACAACGTTACCAAACTGAAGTTCCTGTTTGATTGCAGCTCATCTACATTCTAGGATACGATCTCCTGAAAGAAGCCCTCTGGGATACATGGGGCAGAGTCAGCGGCTTCGACTATTCGACAATCTGGATCATCATCCTCGCTATGACCTACTTCGACTTCGTCGTTGGCATTGGTGTAGGAAGTAAGTCTATCATCGATACACCGAGGAGGCGGACTGCTGGCTGATCGCTCAATGGAACCACAGTCGTCGTTGCTTGTGTTTCCTTCGTCATTGTGTCTTCGCAGAGACAGCCTATCCGGGCTACAATGAGCGGGAACACCGCTTCGTGGGTTCTTACACTTCGAGGTGTAATCATCGTACTGACACCGAGTACATAGTTCCACTGTCCGGCGTCATCCTCGCCAAAGCGCTTTCCTACGAAAAGTGGGCACCCAGACCCGAATAATCAAGCTCCAATCCTTCCTCTTCTTCGGCACCGTCGTGAAAGTCGAATCTAAGATCCGGGATATGCTCGACATCGCAAACTGGAATCTGCAGCCTATCCGTTTTCTGATCTTGGATTTCTCACTGGCGTCCGGTGTCGACTTCTCGGCTGCTGAGGCATTCTTGAGGATTCAGAGATTGCTGCAGGTCAAGAACGTCATTCTGGTCCTGTGTGGATGCGATTCGGAGACTGCCGTTGGGAAGGCACTGAATAATGTCGACCTGTTCCAACATAATGACGATCTCGTCAGAGTATTCTCGACGCTGAATGATGCGCTAGAGGTGAGTTGTAAATGCCTCCTTTCATCGGAAGCAGCTGACATGTCTCCTGTACCAGCACTGCGAGAACAGTCAGCTACGCAGCTTGTATTCGAAGACGCTGGACCCTATCATGTCGCAGCAGCAAGATGCTTCTCGCATGGGTGTCGGTAGGTCTTACAATTGTTTGTCCCAAAAGCTCGACAAAGCTAAACGCCTACTTTACTGCTGTAGACATCTCATACCGCCTTGCAGCAGCAGAAGGTCCTGCATCGGCCGTCGAGAACTTCTCACCTCGTCGAACGCATCTCTACAATGCCGCCAACGAGACATTCGCGCATCATCGGCGGCGGAGTATCGCAGCAGAAGGCGGTGTTCAAGCACCTCCTACGCCTTCTCGGCCATCACAGAATGCGAACGGTCCGAATACACCTAGCAAAGCGCACTTTGCAGAACCTTTGCGGCTGCTCATGCAGTCCTTGGGACCTTATGCGCCGGGCCTGAAAGAGGACTTCTGGCATAGACTTACACCGTACTTCCAGAAATCGAAGATCGCAAAGGGAGACAGCCTATGGAGCATAGGAGATACGGCGGATGCGATGTACGTTCTAGAGACTGGCATACTACGTAAGTCGACTTTTTCTCTCCTCAACGGCGTAGAGTACTGATCGTGATGTGACAGGCGCCATCTACGACTTTCCCGATTCTGCACAAACTGTTTACGAATCAATGCTTCCTGGTACGATAGCTGGAGAAATGACCTTCTTGGCAGGCTCGAGACGTAACACGACAGTCGTTGCTGAACGCGACTGTGAATTATGGAGGATGAACGATGTTCAGCTTGGGGAGTTCGAAGAGAAGGAAGGAAGCAAGATCGCGAGGTCGTTCAGACAGATACTGCTGCGAGTCAGTACGGAGTCTGCTGATGGTGAGTCCGCCAGTACCCTAAGATGAGCATCTCGCGCTGATCGTTTCGTTCTCCCTTCTACAGTTCTGATGGGCCATCTGATCAGCGGCTAAAGGTGAAGAAGGGTTGTACATCATTTCCCACTGTTGATATAGCACCACAACCACAATTCACGCATACACGCATATGTTATCTCTGCTTGGATTATCCGTTTTTATGGATGTCGGCTCATTTGATTCATGGTAGCATTACGCACAGAGGGTAAAACACGAGCTTCGTGCTTGCACGCATTGTTGTTATTAGATTATCTAGACGTCTGGTGAAAAGCTATCGACACTTCATCTGGCTCAGCCGTCGTGGGTTTTCTTCTTGCGAACGACCTTCCAGAGCGGCTTTTTTTCCCTCTGCTCGCGCTTCGCAACCAAGCAATACATAGTAATGAAGGCGAAGCGAAAAGAAAAGCTGCGTCATATTATGGCACGTCTCGACCAGTTGAAAGACGGGAGAAGAATGCATGAAACGAGCAACAAAACAGCATACATTCTTGACCAAGCATTCTTTCAGGCAGTTTTCAGGCTAACTAGCGATGAGCTGTCAATGTTGTCTAGGACAAGCTAAGAGCTCTTAGCCTTGACAGGTGGAGCCGGCAAAGTCGTTGGAACGGTCGTAGATTCGGTCAATCTCAAGATAGCAATCAGGATACACAAGAATAAGCTTCGAGGACATCAAGATTCAGCAATCCAGATTTCAAGGCTCGAAGACGTTACAGATAACCTCGGCCTACGACTTCCAGGCCGGGCGACTCCCCCTTCATCGAGCAATCATCGCAACTGTCAACATACGGTGCCCCTCCGCTGCAACTCTGCTTATATACGTGTTTGGATGGGCTTGAGGTTGCGCTCTGGGCGTCTTACTGCCGCGTAAAGTGGTTCAGGTCACGCACGATGAGCGCTACGACCTTTGCTGGAGGAGCAGTCGAGCTACACACTTTTGGCGATATCGCACCCTTCAATGTTCTGGATCCACCGCCCAGACAGCGTAGCTCGAGCTTGAGCGCACCTCTTCACGCTGAGATGCCGGGCCTCTGGTCTCGCACTGGTGCTGGTGCAGCTACGACCAAACCGCGAAGTCGAGTATCGTCGGCGTCTCAGAATACTACTCCTACTTCTGTGAAAGCAACTGCTTCGATTACAACATCGCCGGTTGTCGTTGCTTCTGCTGTTCTCAAGGCTGAAGGATCTGCAATACCAAGTCCGACCCCTGTCCTAGGACACCGATCAAGCAGGCAGAAGATTACAGAAAAGGGCAAGAAGGAACGACGATTGAGCGTCAGTCACAGAAGCAGTAATGATAGTGAAGGGCAACCTTCGTCATCTCCAGTGATGGATGGAGTTCGACAACCGCTCGACAGCGTCACGCGAGCAGAGACACCAAGCGATGGAGAAGGGAATGTACAAATCGCGCGTGCGAATGCCTATGCAGCATTGACAGGAGCTGGAAGCGGTCCTTCCAGCCAGACGGCATCTAGCTCGACTGCTTTATCAGCACCGCACGTTACGCCCACGAAGACACCTCGACGTACACGAATACAGTCCGCAAGCGCAGTCGCATCATCTTCATCTCCTTCTGCATATTCGCCAGCTTCGGCGAACGCGCCTCCTGCGGTTACACCAACGAGGAAGAAGCGGAGAAGCTTATCTCAGCAGAACTCGCTCATTGCAACAAGGATTGCGAAAGCTTTCCTCTTGCGAGAATTGGGAGAAGCTGCGCTTGCTCGAAGGTGTACGACGGCCGTGCCCAAATCATCCTGGTCTCAAGACGATGCCGAACAGAGGGAATTATGGTTCGCACTACACGATGGTGTGCTCTTATGTCGGTATGTCGCTCGTACATGCGTGATCCAGATAATGCAAACGCTGAGCCCTACCTGTTCGACCTCCTGCAGCCTTCTAAACCATATCATTTCCGATTCAATCCCTTACATCGACAGAAGAGATATTACATCGGCCAAACTAGCCAACATAGCTGCATTCCTGCAAGCTTTGAAGGCAAACTATTCGCTGTCACCGCATGAGCTTTTCGACGTGGAGCATCTGGTAGGCGGCGTTGTCGGGACTAGCTGAAGTAGCTGAACGCTGATGACTGTTTCTATTCGCAGTACTCTGGCTCTCCTAGCGGCTTCGAGCGGGTCTTACACACTATATGCGTGCTCGCAGAGGCATCCATTCGACATGCGCAATCGAGAGTTAGCGAGTCATCGAGCCCGCTCCCGCAATCTCTATCGCCTTCAATGCCTTCGCTGGTTGCAGACGCCCGAACAGCAGTATTAAGCTCGCCATCCTCTGGCCACTCTGTACTTCCTCCACTGCACTCCCCCGCAAGTGCCGACTTTGGCAGAGTGGCTTCTCCGAACACAGACTATGATCGATCACCCTCTCCAGCTATATCGCCAGTCACGACTAGCTCGACTCCTCCTCGACCTTCCCGTATCCTCAGTAATAATGGCATCAAGATCCGCTCTCGCACCACGTCTCGGCCAGAAAGCAGTTCGCCAGCGATTGGAAGCAGACTCCCTGTGCTACATGATAGGCGTAGCTCGCTGTCACCAACGACTGGCCTGCCTTCCGGTCTTCCGAGTCATCACCATCATGCAATCTATGGGAAGAACGCAGATAAGCGAATGAGCGAATCTGCAGTCAATATAATGACTGTCGTGAAAGAAGGAGAAGAGATGCCGTTTACACGACGAGCAGCAAGCGATAAGCCATCGTTCCAACATCGCTTCTCGGACTCAGATTGTACGCCCGCCAAGAAGAGATCGGCTGAGAGTGCTCGTAGACCCACTCGAAGTCCGCTCGGAGAGCTCGATACCAACATTTCCAACGACAATCTGCCTTCAGCATCAGCGAATACTCCGGATATCGCAATGTCTCCAGCGCTGAGGGCATCGAGACTACGTCAATCTGCGGCCGGAGCCGACATACTGAAAGGAAGTCCGTCCAGAATAGCTGTACGAAAGCGAGTAGCTTCTTCAGCAGCAGCTACTGCCGGATCTGTTTCACCTACGCCTTATGCTGGCACTTCTGGCTTCTCGTCAAATTCGGCATCATCGAACGAAGAAAGAGCAAAGTCTGCTAGTCCTCCGCTACTGTCCTCGAGGTTGTCGCCGAGTCAGCTAGGCTTTGGGACAGGCCATATGTCAACTCCGCACCTGCCATTTCCTCGTACTCCTTCCTACTCAAAATCGAAAATGTCCTCCACCAGTCATCCAGACGCAGATGAAGAGAACAATGGTCCAGCTGTTCCTCCTGCGGCCGCCAGTCCGGCCAATCAGAGGCCAAGACAACTGCAGCATAAGCGATGGAACTCGGAAGTCGCGCACAATCCTGTGGGGCTGGGTCGTCCTGGTCATTCGGCTGCTCAAGCACGATCTAGACACGATAGCTATATGGATGGACCTTCTACGCCTGCTGCAGGTCGCGGGATCAGTGTCGGAAGTCATGCTCATTTGAGAACTGGAGATCCGCTGAAAGGGCTCAGGAGAAGGAGCATGGACAGAACACAAACTTCCGACTATACGAGGCAGAGGATTGTGGTGACGGAAGTAGGCAAAGCGCCGGTCATTTATGTAAGCAATACTCTAGATACACCGGCAAAGAAGCTAATTGATTCGCTGATGATCATCATAGCAACTTGGCGAATGTATAGGACGAGGTCAATTTGGCTCGGTTTACCGCGCGCTTAACATACATACAGGAAGTATCGTAGCTGTCAAGCGCATTCGCTTGGCCGACAAAACGGAAGATGAGTGCCTGCAGCTGCAGAAGGAAGTCGATCTCTTGAAGAGTCTGTCCCATCCTAGCGTGACGAAGTACGAGGGTCTCGTCCGTACCGAACACTACCTGAATATCGTTATGGAGTAAGCTAGACTCCGTCATAGACACCTCGCGCAACATTTCGCTGACACCGATCGTGCAGATACGTCGAGAATGGCTCGCTTTTACATACGCTGAACGCCTTCGGTAACCTGTCGGAAGGGCTCGTAGCCAGCTATGTCGTCAAGATACTCGAGGGCCTGAGCTATCTACATAGCGTACAGGTGCGCCGTCGTTCACCTTCGTTGGTACATGCTGTCGCCTACCTCACATGTTATCGCCTTTGCAGGTCATCCATCGGGATCTGAAAGCGGCTAACATTCTGACTACAAAAAATGGCAACATCAAGCTATCAGATTTTGGCGTATCGCTGCAGCTAAATGCGGTCCACAATACCATTGAAAATGCCGATGCTACCGGCACACCTAATTGGAGTAGGTCGGAGAACATGCATGGAAAGCGAGGATGCTGATAACTTTCGTTTTACAGTGGCACCTGAAGTCATCAAGCTCGAGAAGCCTTCCTGTGCAAGCGATATCTGGTCTTTAGCATGCACGATAGTCGAGCTCATTACCGGCAAACCACCCTATTCAAACTTGCTAGCCATGACAGCGATGTTCAAGATTGTGGAAGACGATATGCCTCCTCTACCTAGTGGATGTTCGCCCGAGCTGGCGGACTTCCTGAAGCTCTGTTTTAGGAAGACGCCGCACAAACGACCGACTGCGCAGGAGCTGTTTCATCACAAATGGCTCAGTAAGCACTGGATGGCCCATAAGGTAGATCTTCCATACATTGACCTTGGCAGTAGCTGACTTGCAGGCTCATAGAATCTCCGCCCGCAAGACTCAATCCCCTTCCTCCGACGTATTAGCAGCGAATATCACTCTCGACCAGGCATCCTTCGCGAGCCGTCCACGGCATCAGACAATGTGCCAGAACTCGATATATCCGTCTCTTCACCCAGCACGTCTGCTCTGCAGTACGAAGAACCAGCATCTCCTCCGATGCAGTATCTAGATAAGCAAATCGACGTAATAGCTATCGAAGATCGCTCACCAAGGAATCAAGACTTTCTGCATGGGAACGATTTGGATGTCTTGACGAGCGAAATGCTCCGGCAGGAGGAGAAGCAGACTGATGCCATGCTGGACATGGCTCGGTCGGCTCCTAATGCATATGTCAGCGCTTCTCCAGTTTGCGCTTCTGGGAGATCCGCTAATGCACTTTCATAGCCCTTCCCGATGGCTCCCTCTCCTTCACTACTGCCTATTGACGCTATCGTCGCGCAAGACATCGACAGGGCGCACTCCTTCGTCAAGACGACTTTCAGCAAGCGTAAGCGTGACCAATTCTGTTTCTATCCGCCCATGCTGACTTTTGCGCTTCATAGCTATCGAATGTAAGCTGTGTCGACAGCCGATCAAGCGACACGCCCTACTCTGCGAAGGGTGTGCCTTGTTCTGTCATCCTCTCTGCAAAGAGTATGCGCCTCGGTCGTGTACTCTCAACTTCCCGTCGCATCCTCCTCCACTACCTCCCGCTTCGGCCCTACCGATTCCCACATCTGCTATTCCTACATCGCCAAGCAATATGATGCTAGCATCGTCTATGCCTCTCATCGAGCCTTCTCCCCTTACCTCTCCGTCGCAATTCGCGTTTCATTCGAAGTTCGGACTGGGAAATTTACGACGGCCGAAAGCCTCGCCTCAATCCTCGGTTGAAGGCGCTGGACCTCCTTCGCCTGCGGGAAGTAGTAGTCATGAAGGCAATATCAGTCCATACAAGCTGCATCGCGGAGTCAGTATGCTTCGCACAAAGACGGATTCTCCAGAAAGGGTTGGTGGACGATACCTCCCTCATCAGCAAGTACACCACTCTAGACCTGCTTCATCAGCTTCTTCAGGAAGTATACCACGCTTCCCTAGAACATCAGACAATCAAGCTAGTCTATCTGGCTCAAGCGCAAGCCACGCACTTTCAGTATGTTCTTCGAGTATAGCGGAGGATCATACGCCTTCGAAGCCTGTGCTGGCGAAATCCGCACGGGCTTCGGCTGCTCGTCCGCCTCTACCATCTGGAATGGTCAGGAACGACAATAAAGCGGCACTAGGGAAAGATGGCAAAGTCAAGAAGCCCAAAAGAGAAAGCAAAGGAGATTGTATCATCTCATAGCAAGCGAATGCTCAATAACGACAACGGAATATAAACAACGCAATACACGATCCTCAGCACGGCACGATTTACATCCGCAAAACCACACACGACTCACGACCTCGTTCATGGACCTTCTATAATCTTCATTCTATACGTGCACTTGCAGTATATAGACACGACTCGCATTTCTCCCTTCTTCGCCTCGCCTTCAAGGTCATCCAAGCCATCAGCAATTTCACTTAAAGAGATATCCCCTATACAAAGTGTAACATTCCTCCTACCTTCAGCCTTCAGCAACGATATATAGCTGGTTTATCTTGATCTATCTAGCACGCAAGCAGTTTCATAGCCTATCCATTCCCTGTTACATATTTGTCGACAAACCAAGGTATGAGCGCACTATCGATGGAGAGTATGTACAAATGAGCATCTCTTTATACACCCTATCCCGACTGACTGAGAAGCGACTTATGACCAAGCCCACGTGCCGTGTACCTATTCTCCAGCTAACCTCTACATCGTAAGCTCATTCTTCTTGCCCTTCGACAGGATACCCTCGTCCCAGCCTGTCTCTCCTTCCACGAGGTAAACTATTTTGTCCGAACCGTGGTGTTGGAAGATGATTCGCGTGCCGTTCCTCGCAAAGATGACGCCCATATCTGCTTCACTTGCCAGTCCTACGCTATTAGGTCTTCGGATACTATGTGGCTGCACTCCTTCCTTGAGGTTTATGAGGATGACCTCCACTTCGGCGGTGAGGTTCTCCATGGGTTTCGCTACAGCGGGAGCGGAGGTAGATGATGAGCTTTTAGAGCCTGTGCTTTTATGTCTCTTTGTGGGAGAAGAAGGCGTCTTCAAGCCATTGTCGGGATGCGATATCGACGAGCTCTTGCCGTGCATCTGGAAGGTCATCCCGCCGTTTGGCGCGGTCGCTTGCGATTTCCCATGCTTTGTTAGCTCTTCATAATGCTTTCAGACTAGTCTTGTGTCTCTACTCACCTGTCAAGCGTGCTGCCATGTCTAATGCGGTTCGAGTGGAAAATAGGGGAGACGAAGCGGGGACCCTTGAAGTCAAGATAACTGCTGAAACATCTTTCAAGACTATTTCATACAGCTTTCACAGCTATGCTTTTATCGAACCATGCTACTTGCGAGATCCTACCATGCTTGCGAGCCGCAAGAAGGCTCGTCAAAAGCAACGTCTCTTGAGCCATCAGGCAGAAATCGCTGCGATTCCGACGCAAGTATAGCGAGCTGACAGCCTCAGACAGTACACGCAAGACCTGGACTGCTGTGTATCGATGCTGACTGCCTGCGCTGCCTGGCCTGCCCGACTTCCTGCATGACCGACCGCTGGAAATGCTGCCGGGTCTGACGCGAACTCAAGGAGATTTGGACCAACTTTGTTGGACGCACTTCTTCTCTGCTTCCTACTCACTTCTTTGACAGATCTTGGAACTTAGTGCTCGCTGCTGTTGCACCCATGCCATCTCCAGGGACGAAGCAGGCCCTGGCGCAACTCCTGGACCAGGTGAGCTGGATGCATTCAGGTCGTACGGTTTGACGATTCGTCTGACGCAAGTCTCGCTCAGATATCAGCCTGCGACGACTCTCGCTTTGCAAACTTGAAACGCCAGCAGGCTCAGGCTACTGAGCAGCGTAAAGCACAGCTCCGAGCTGCTGAAGCAAGTTCTTCCTCCGCACGTGACGCTCTGCGACATATACAAGAAGAGAGAGCAAGGACAGAGGCTGCTATAGCGCAAGCTGAGGCACTCATGAAGCAGAAGAAGCGGGCCTTCAAGGAGAGCGACAAAGGCCGATCAGCGACTCTGCCTGCGTCTTCAGCACACATAGAAGCCGCTCTAGCTGCTTCGAGACTCGCTCTTGATCCGCACAAGATGCCGAAACGATCGTATAGCTCCCCATCCACTCCTACTGCGCAATCTGCTCCCGGTGCTGCTGGAAAAGTCGGCAAGGTGTTAGGCGTTCTGTTCGGAGATGTACGAGCACGCTCATGGAATGCCAAATCGAGCGCTGTCCTCGAGTTTGAGCGAGAAAGACTGGCTCTCGCAGGTATCAAGTCGAAAGACGAGCTGGAACTTCGAGCATTGGAGAAGTTGGCGAAAGAGATAAGCTTGACTGGAGGTGGAGATAAAGAGATTGTCGAGATCTTGAGCATGAAGATGGACGCGAAAGCTAGAGAGGCGGAAATTGCCAAGCTGCAAGAGGCCAGAAGACTGGGAAAGACCATTGAAGACCTCAAGAAGGCGGAGGAGATGTCGTTCGAAGAGAAGGAAAGACAGGCTAGAATCGAGCTGGAAGCAAACAGGCTTACTTTGATCAAGCTGGTGAGTTCGCTTGCAATTTGGCACGAGTACTTGTGACTGACTCGCATTCGATCTCAGCAATACGAGAAGCGAGAGCATGCAAGGAAGCAGCTTGCCGAAATGCAGGAGAAGCTGAAAGCCCTTGGTCTACCTGCTCAGATCATCATCGACGTAAATCATCTCCGTTTCTCACTCTCTTCGTCAGTCAACTAACTCTCATATGCTAGCACCCGGAGAAAGATCGTCATCACCACGAAGACGAGGAGTTCTACAGTGACGAAGAGCTCTTTGACGATGATGAAATGTTCGGCTCAGGCGGTGGAGCACATTACGATGATCTTTTCGGCGAGACTTCAGCAGACTTTGGCATTCCGCAATATGACGATTGGGGTCGACCGATCCCACAACGAAGAGGCATGCCGAGAAGATCTCTCACAGCTGGACATCCTGGACAAGGCCGAAGGATGATCGCCGACGAGGCCATGTTCGAGTGAGATAAATATTCTGTAACAACAGACATTGCAGGATCGCAACTTTCTGACTAGTTGTTGTATTCTCTCCCTCCCACACTGCAATGTAGCCCTTTTGCTGTCCAGGATCCAGCTGAAGAACTCTTTGGAGCATCGAGACGGCGTGCCAGAGACGATACGCACCACTACGGCTCCGCGGATGATATGGACCTCTTTGGAGGGCTCAATTCTCGATCTCGTGGACAAATGAGCAGACAAAACACGCTGAAAAGCGCTCATGACCCTCGACTTGACCTGAAAAGAAGCCAAACAGCGCCTCTGTCTGCTAGTCTTGGAGGAATACCGAGCCGTAGACTCGATCATACCGATCCTCGACTCGATCCAAACAGTCCATACTACGATAAGCGAGCTGTCCTCTACTACAAGCAGCAAGAGGAAGAGCGTCGTCGTGCTGCGCTGGTTCAGCAAAGAGCAGAGAAAGACAAGCTTATCCAGAAAGAGCTAGAGCGACAGGCAGCTATGGAAGAGAGGAATCATCAACTCCATCAGATGAACGCCTACTTAGATGCTAAAAGCAAGAAAGACGAAGAAGCTCACAGGCTGAAGAAAGAGCAGAAGCTACATGATCAAAATAGAAGAGAAGCGGAAGAACTGGCCAGAAGAGAGGCTATCATCAAACAGGAGGAAGAGGTTGCTCGGCTGGAGAAGCTGTTGACAGACTATCCGAACGCTGCTATTGCTGGACTGGACTTGAGGAAAGCGAAGAACAACCCAAACTTGCTGGCGGATGCTTTGAGACAGGTCGAGGAGAACATAGCAAGAGGGAAAGCGCCCATGCAGTTTATACACTCCAAGCATAGCAATGGGAACAGACCGGGTGCAAGTCTGCAACCTGAATTAAGACGACCGCAGCTTAGAGAGCATGAAAGAGCCATGGTCCTAGACTTTCTCAAAGCCAATGAGAAACAGCAGGCAGCCTACCTAGCGGCTCTTACAACGGACTTGAAGAAGCGATGGTTCTTGGAGTCTGCCTTAGAGCTAGCTCCAGACGCTCAGCAGGACATTATTCGAAACCGTTATCTGTCTGCCGAGGGATATGTTCCTCCACCTCGACAGCCTATGGTCATTCCTACTATTGTGGTCGAGCCTGCCAAATCACCTCCGCCACAACAAGACACTATGATCTACCCCGAGCCTGCACGACCTATACAGACAAGCCAGCGGCAAGGCAAAGCCAACAAGGGCAAAGGCAAACAGGTAGAAGTGGATGTAGTCTCCGCGCCGGCACCTGTCGTCATCATCAATCAAGAGATACATCAGCCAACAGCTGGTCCTTCACGATCTGTCACTGTCAGCGATGCAAAGTCTCCTTCTCCACCCATTGTCGAGCGAAATATCGCTGGACATCCAGGAAGTGGACGTATACTCAGCCGGGCAGAGTATGATGCAGATATAGCTGTAGAGAAGGAAGAAGCTAGACTACGGGCTGAAATGGCAGCTTTGAACGAGGCTGAAGACCGTCTGAACCGGCAAGAACAGGAAGAACGCGAGCTTCAGGCATTGGATGAGTCGGCCGAAACGATGCTGCAAGAAGCCGCTGCTCTAGATCGAGTTGAGCCCGGAGCGGATCAGCCGGGAACAGATGCATGGGGAGACGCATCTGAAGCGATAGAAGATCAGCCAGCTGGAGATGCTTGGGGAGACGCTGCTGATGCTCCGGCGCAGCCTGTCGAAGATGCTTGGGGAGGTGCAGCGGACGAAGGGAAACAGGACGAACCCGCTCCTGCCGTTGCAGACGATGCTTGGGGAGCACCTTCTCCTCCTCGAAGCATAGCTGGATCTGCCAAGTCCCGTATGCCCACTCCACCTCCGATCTTTACGCCTCCTCTTTCACCTACGAAAGTCCTCTCACCTAGCAGTAGTATCCTTTTCTCGCCCACAAAATCGGTTCCTCTGCCGGACGTGGCCGAAATCGAAGGCCCGCCTCTCATCGACTCTACCGAGAACAATGGTCAGACAGCCAACAGCGATGCGGCGAGCGGATGGGATTCTCCTGCACTTGCTGGAACGCCGAAATCTTCCGCATCGACAGCAGGCAGTAAAGCTACTTCCAAAGCTGGAACGCCTATTGCGTCGCGCAAGTCGAAGGCAAGCAGTAAGGAAGCAAGCCTCGTACCGTCCGTCAAGTCTGCTGCGAAAGCATCATCATCTAGAGCGTCCACGCCTCGAGCCGGGTCGATCAAGGCTGGTTCTGTGACTGGCCTAGACCTAGTGACGAGTCCAATGCAGGAGGCAGAGGAAGTACCAGGCTCTGTCAAAGCCGCCTCCTCCGTGCCTTCTAGCGCAAGCACACCGAAAGCGACTTCACCGAAAGTTGCATCTGCCAAAGCAATGTCCTCCAAAGCTGCATCTCCGATCATAGCGTCTCCTAAAGCTGCGACACCCAAAGTAGCTTCTGTCGCCGCTAGTCCGTCAGTCAAAGCGCCTTCGCAAGCGGGAACGCCAAAAGCAATTTCACCTCCGCCTGCTCCAGCTCCAGAGCCAGACACTTGGGGATCTCCAGCAAAGAGTGACAAAGCAGCCTCGCCTGCTGTGTCACAACAGCAAGCTTCAGCGTGGGGTAGTCCAGTTGAATCTGCAAAAGAAGACATCGTCGCATCACCTGCAAAGGCTGGATCAGCTTGGGGTGGAGCATCTCCTGAGAAAGCAGCTAGCCCGCAAGTACAAGCAGAAGCATGGGGATCTCCAGCCCCTTCAGCACAGTCACGCAAGATGCCAACACCTCCTCTACCTCCAGCCAGCGTTTCAGGCTCAGTGAAGAGCAAGCCTGCTTCTCCTACAATATCAGCGGACGCATGGGGCTCGCCTGCAGCCAAATCTACGAAATCGAGTAAAGCTGGTACTCCTGTCGCGCCAGCTCAGGAAGCGTGGGGCTCGCCTGCAGCTAAGTCTGCTAAGTCGAGCAAGGCTGCAACGCCGACTGCGCATGTACAAGATGCTTGGGGCTCACCTGCAGCTGCGTCTAACAAGTCAGGCAAAGCCGCGACTCCGGTTGCGCCAGCTCAAGATGCTTGGGGCTCTCCCGCGGCGGCTACGCCAAAGTCTGCTAAAGCGACTTCACCTGTCGCACGAGGCGGCGGCGATGCATGGGGATCTCCAGCAGCATCTCAGAAGTCCGTCAAGAGTGCAGCAGCCGCTGGCGATGAGTGGGGCGCTTCGCCGCCCAAGCATCCTGCCTCCGCCGTTTCTCCAGCTTTCGGAATGCTCACTTCTCCTCGAGCTCACAGTGTCAAGTCCACGAAGAGTCAGCATGGTGCATGGGGTGAAGCTACTGCTGGCTCGCCTGTCAAAGCTCAAAAAGGCAGCGATCCAGTGGTGGTCAGTCTCGCTTCACAGCCTACACCGGCTCAAGGACCATCAGCACAAGCAGACATGCGCATGGCGCCCGCTGAAGAGGAGGTTGACCATCACAATGAAGGCAGTATGCACGACGAGGAGCCATTCGATCCAGCCGACTTTCCGGTGTTTTACGAGGGAGAATTGGTTCCTGAAGGTGAAGGCATAGTTGCAGATCCTCCTCCTCACCCCTTCCAGCAAGTCTACCCAATCACAGGCCCGGAAGTAAACGGTGAAGCCATCTTGAACCACCTCTGTGCGGTCGGCCAGTATGTTTGCAGCTATTTTCCGGACTGCTGACTAGGCTGATATCGATTTTGAATAGCCAAAGCGGGTATGATGCTATTTACCAGTGCAGAGTTCATGAAGATCACGAAGAGGGCAGAATCATTGTTCAGGGCTATTATATCTGCTTGCAAGAGACAGGGGAAGGACATCCTGATGATCATCACGGTCATCAGGAAAATCATCGCTCGCCGCCGCATTCAGGTGGAAAAGGAAAGCAGGCATTCGTGACAGAGGCCAGCGAGTCGGGTTGGTGAGCTGTAAAAGGAAGGAAGAAATTATGGGAATGATGGAAGAGTGGTCCTGCTAGCTAGATGCTTTACACTTTGTCAATCATGACAAGCTTGCTAGGAGAATCCAGTATGTTTGCTAGAGATCTGTGTTCCCGATGAAAAACCCGATTTGACGACCAAAGCATCTTATTTGCACTTAATACGACACTGAAAACTACTGCTTGATGTACACTCTACACTTGAAGAGCCAGTTTCGACTACGTAAAGAGGATTGACCCGGCCATGACTATACACGCCAGAGCAACGTATGGCGAGAGTCTCTCCCCTGGAAACGAAGGTCAGCATAACAGCATATAATTGACGAGTGCCACCTTGCCTATCCGCGCAGCCTTGAATATCAGCCCGAGAAAGCTATGAGCCCCGACCATATATCAGCTAGGCCGTAGAAACGAGGGCGTCTATCGCATGATGCACTTACCCTTCTTTATTCCTGTCTACAAGACCAGGCGCAGTTGCCCTTGCATATGTGCAGGTACATATCAAGAGGAGTAGGACGAGAAGGAGGGATTGAAAGTTGAAGAGGGCGGACTGGGAGTATTACGAAGCCTTAGATTTCCGTGTAAAGGAGTGTGTTAGAGTCTTGAGTCATACCATTGCAGCGTTTCAGATGAAACTTTGACGTGTCTGTCTGTCTGTTCTTTGCCGACTCGTTCGCAGTCCTGGCCTTTAACGCTGCCTCTTCAGCAGGCTAGACGCCTTTCTACTTCTCTTGTCTCTGCTCCAACACGCTGGATGGACAGCAAAAACAAGGCAATTTAGAGCGAAAGATAGCGGTGAAACAGCAAGAAAAGGGTCAACGAATTGCAAGAATAGATATAACATTGAAGCCAGAAGCGCGTAGATCTGTACAGGTCGTGGTCAAAACTACCTAGAAACCATGGTAGTGGTTATCAAGCCGCAGTTCGTCGCGCATGAGGACGATAAAGGCCGGTCAACCACGATATTCTCGCTCGATGTCAGCCCAGATGGATCAAGACTGGCCACTGCTGGACTGGATCAGAAGATAAAGATATGGAACACTCAGCCGCTGCTCGAAGAACACATGGAAGAGGACGAGAACTGCAAGAAGCTCCTCAGTACACTCGGAAGTCATAATGGTCAGTCTAATCCGATTGCGAAGTGAGTAGCAATGCTCAAAGTACATACAGGCAATGTGCTCTGTGTACGATGGTCTCCGGATGGACAGTATCTAGCAAGCGGTTCGGACGACATGGTAGCCATAGTCTGGGAGAAGGATGAGTTAGTCGCACTTCAATTCAGCTACTGATAATATACTGATGCTTCTGCTAATCAGGAATGGTCATGGCCGAAAAGTTTTCGGCCAAGTTGAGGAGAATCACGAAGTCTGGAAGCCAGTCAGGCGTCTGGTCGGGCATGAGAGCGGTGAGCTCACGCATCCTCCTTATCAGTGACGTATGCTGAGGTCATCTTGCTGTAGATATTATGGCTCTAGCTTGGTCGAATGACGGGTATTGGCTGGCTACAGGCGGAAGTGATAGACTTATCTTCGTATGGGATGCGCAGACCTTTGGTAAGTCTGTATGTACACTCATTGCAGTCCATCATCCTGCTAACGCGTTGACTGCCAGCTATGGTCAAGAAGATCAATTTCCACGGAGGAATGGTCAAGGGAATAGCTTTCGACCCGGCAGGAGAGCTCATGACCACTCAGGTACGCTTTCTATTGTCATTCATATGAAGTTACAGCTAATAGCTGTACATTTCAAGTCCGATGACCGGTCCGTCTGTGTCTGGCGAACTACCGACTGGTCCCTCCTTTCTCAGCTCAAAGAGCCATTCGTCGACTCCCCAAATGCAAGTTGGTTCAGAAGACTGAGGTGAGTGTCGTCTGATATGTGTAGCGCCTCTGCTGACGCATCTGTTTAGCTGGTCACCTGAGGGCACTTTCCTAGCCATCCCAAACTCAGTCAACAACGGCGTCTTCGTAGCCGGCATCCTCAAGCGAAAGCATTGGGACCAAGCTACCTCTCTCGTGGGACATGAAAACGTCGTGGACGTCTCCGCTTTCAATCCACTATCCTTCGTCAAGAACGCCAACAAGCCGGGAAGCGGGCAAAACTTATGTGCAGTTCTGGCTATTGCTGCTAGAAACTGCATCTCTGTGTGGCTTACAAGCCAAGTACGACCTATCGTGGTCTTCGATACGATCGTTGATCGAGAAATCCTAGACCTGTCATGGTAAGCGCAGTTCTTAGCCTAAACAGCCACTTATCTGACCGCTTGTTAGGTCGCGAGACGGCACCACTTTATATGCATGCTCGTCTGAGGGCCGAATAGCAGTCATGCATTTCCGCCTACCCGAGCTGGGCAACGTCGCCCCGTCAGGCTCGCGAGAGTCCTTCCTCGAGACATGGAAGTTCAAGCGACCCGCCAGGACCGATCTCACAAACGGGAATGGCTCTGCAGGAGGTACTGCTGGCAAGCCAAACATGCTTATGGCTCGCAAAGGCAAGAATGCGGGCCGACCAGCATCAACAGCACTCCTGCCTATACCACCTGCTGGCGCTCCACAGAACATCACCATTAATAAAGACGGCAAGCGACGTATACAACCTGCTTTCCTGGGGCTGGGAGGCATAGTCGCACAGCCCCTTAGATCGGTCACCTCAACTGCCTCCAATGCCACATCCTCCGCTTCAGCTACTGTCTATGCACCTCCAATTCAGCCGACAGCAAGCACAAGTTCTGCGCCTTACCAGCCTACCCCCAGCATGGCAGGCGTGCAGTCCTACGAAGATGACGATCAAAGTGCAGACGATCGTCCTCTGCCTAACGGACACGGTCCTCAGCAGCGAACCTCTCTGCAAGGCATAGGCGTACCTTCATGGGGTGCTCCTCAGGATAGACCTGTCCAGCATGCACAATACAATAATAAGAAACGCAAAGTAGCCGACTTAGACTATGATGGCGATAACGAACCCGCAAATCTGGCTCCATATCGTCCGCCAGGCAGAACTCTGGGTGGAGATAGGCAATTTGCGCCGTACGATGGAGAGCTCGTCGAGATCATGCCGGCGTATATCCCTGAAACAGTGGTCCAAATTCCACAAGAGACGCTTAAGCTGGCTGTTCCTGCTACCCAGGCCTACCAGTCGCTTAAGTGGGACAAGGAAGATGAAGAGGCAGATAAGCTCGAAGTTCGAAACTATGAAAGCGATGATCGTACGTGTCCTTCGGTTTATGCGACTCTTCTTCCTACTGATGTATGCAATGATAGGTCCATCCGAAGTCGCTCAGATAAACGCGAAAGGCAAACCCGAATGGCTTGATTACGTACCTTCAGCTATCGTCATGGCAGCCTTCTCACCCTACTTTGCGGCGATATCATGCCAAAACCAAACCCTACACGTCTATTCTCCTAGTGGCAGACGGTAAGTGCAGGCTTCGAACGGCCTGAACCGGAGCATTTCTGACAATTTCATACCAGCCTCTTCCCTGCGCTGGTCCTCGACGCTCCCTGCTCCTACCTGGATGCGGCTGGCCACTTCCTATTAGCTATCACCGCTCGAGGCACGCTGGCCGTCTGGGACGTTCGCAAACGAAAAGCAACCTTCCGCCCCACGTCTGTTCTTCCAATTGTCGATACGGCGACCGATAAGAGCAGGAAAACAGCAGTCATTGTGTCAGCGAAAGTCCGACCAAATGGGCACCCTATCATAGCGCTATCGAATGGGTCAGCTTTAACATTTGATGGAGATCTGGAAAGCTGGACTGAGGTCAGCACGACATGGTGGAGTAAGGGTTCAGATTGCTGGGAGGCGCGCAGTCGAGCCAGTACGAAAGAAGCCCGCGGAGTGGTTAGGATTATGGAAAGCGAAGCCAACGACTTCCTCGTGGCCCAGCAGAAGCAAGATGCAGACTTCGTCATGGTCGATGAAGACGAGGAGGTGAAGCCTTCTGTCGAAGGCGCGGAACAAGCTAAACTGGGCAACGGTGAAGACTGGAAGATGGCCTTGACCTTGGGACACCTCGAAAGCAGAATGGCTGCTGCGATAGTATTAGACAGCTTAGCGGAGTACAAGACGTTCCTTTCGCTCTACGTCAGAAAGCTGGCCGAAGAAGCTTTCCGGGCAAAAGCCGAAGAGCTAGTTAAGGAGCTGTTAGGGCCGATCTATCACCGTCCTGGACGAGAAGACAATTGGCAACCCCACCTACTCGGTGTCCACAAGCACACACTGCTGAGAGACGTCACCTCAATCTGGGGCAAGAGCAAAAATTTCAGCAAACTAGCGACAGAAACGAACGATACTCTGAAGAAGATGTTGGCAGATGCGTGAAGGTAGTAGTCAAGTTTGTCATTGTTGTTGTGCCGTGCTAGAAATAAAACGACTATGCTAACTCCGCAGAATACCCGCCCGCGGCACAGTGTCCAAGATGGACTTGAAGCTCAAGGTACTCCTCGATCTGAGACAGCTGAACCTTACATTCCTACCCTTGTCGTACCCCTCCAAACCATTCATGCGAACCTTTCAGACTGGACCAAAGGCAAAAGGGCTTGAAAGGCCAGAGCAGCTGACTCTGGTACGAGCAGACCCTGGACACTTCGAGCCAACCTGCTCTCTCTTTCCTAAGCGACAGCAACGAACTAGAGGCTGAACACGCATACCGAACGAGTCAAGCATGTCACACATTTTCAGCGCCAAGAAGCGTGCAGCCAAAAAGCAACAAGAAGAGGCAGCAAGGCAAGCCGCGCTTCTGAGACAGCAACAGCAGACGGCAAGTACAGCGCAACGTAAGCCCTCACTCGGCGCGCCGAATGCCAATGTAGGTAATACATAGTCTCGAGCGCAGGAAACGATCACTCACCGATGTCTCCCCTCGCATACTCTAAAGATACAGCATCAAACCATCGGCAAGAGACCCTCCAAATCTTCGCTCACCAACCTTAATGCCGTCCCTCAGCATGAATATCCCCAGCAGAGCAAGTATGGATACCCTCAGCAGAGTCAGTATGTTGGGTATCCGATGCAACAGAACATGGGCCCTCCCCCTCAAGGTTGGGGTCAGCCTCAACAGCAATGGGGTCCCAATGGATATGGCCAGCAGCCTGGTCCAAACATGACGCCAGCACCTCAGTATTATCAGCCAGCTCCTGGTCAGCATCCCTTTCCACCTCAGCAAGGGGGAGCACCTTGGGGACCACCAGGTCAACAATATTCTGGGCCAGGCTATCCTGGTCAAGGCTTCCCCGGGCAAGGCTATCCGCCGTTCCAACCCCAGCAGCCGAATCCAGGTTCCGGTCGACGAGCCAGTGGCGGCGGTCTGACTGGAAATGGTCTCAAGAGAGCGTCTCAACAGTCTCTGTCTAAGGGGGCCTGCGGCGCCGGGCAGATTACAGTCGGTATGGGTAGTGTGGTCGAACAAATGCAAGACTGCGTTGCTGCTAAAGGCTTGGAGCCGAAGTTTTACCATTATGAGAGCATCGTGAAAAGAGCCAAAGAGCTATTTAATCCGCAACGGCCAACACAGACGCCAGCGCAAGTACAAGCACAACTACCGCCACTACCACCAGTACCTCAGCAGATCCAGAGTGCTTGGAAGCTCAGCGACGAGGAAGCTGCTGAAATGTGCATCCTTAGACTTTTTGACGTCTGGCTGCTGTGTGATGACTCCAGATCCATGAGACGAGGCGATCGAGAGAAGGACATGAAATTCTATGTCGACAGCATAGCGACCGCAGGCACTTTGTTTGACCACGACGGAATCAACTTGGATTTCTTCCATAATCCTGGGGCGGAAGGCGTCAAGACCGAAGCGGAGGTTACCCAAATCTTCTCGAAGAAGGTGAACCAGTCGGGAGTGAGTGGCAATTGACTTGTGGAGCGGGAACCCAACTGACAGCCGCGTGTGAATCAGACACCGATGGGTCTGACCCTGGACACCAAGATACTGCCCAAGATACGTGACCAAGTATCGCATGGCACCCTAAAGAAGCCAGTTTTGATTTTGATCATCACCGATGGAGCACCATGGAATGACGGCCCACGCAGAGACCTTCTCGACAAGGATGCGGAAAATTATGTCCATGAAGTCATCTCCAAAATGGTCAACTTCCTGGTATCGCATGACTATCCTGCCGGAACTGTCAACTACATGTTCGCACAAGTCGGCAACGACTTAGCCGCTGCAAACTCCTTGGACCGGCTGGATAACGCTCCAGGCATCAAAGAAGTCGTGGATGCTACTTCAAGCTTTGAGCTAGAGTCTGTGCGTGCACCAAGTGGTCTTAGCAACGTGTTCCTGCTGACCGAAGCGTGGGTTTCCAGACCCAAGTGAAGAATCTGACGAAAACTGGTTACCTTCTGAAACTGTGAGTATATGGGATGATGTAGAATTACTGGTGCTGATGAGCGCTTCCTTCGTTACAGCCTGCTAGGCGCGATTAGCCCAAAGAGAGACGCATCAGACAATAAGAGGCGTGGCAGCGGAGCGAGTTCAAGGTCTAGGAGATGAGTCCCGGGTGGTGGCAACATGTGTTACCAATTGAATATGTCTTTACAATATTTAATGGTGCTTTCATCATAAGCAGCAGAGCAGGCGCGGTCTTCCCTACTCGCTTGATGCGCGCGCCTCAATGAGGTCCCGTCGATGGATGTTAAAGGGAAGTAACGCTCCTTCGTCCTCCCTTCTCCAGCAACATACTTCCTGCCTGCTCCCCTCCTCATCCTCCAATCCGCAACCGGGCAGTACGTTATCTGGTGGAGGTTCGTCGCTGGACCCAAGGAACCTGCTCTTGGTGACCAGATCTAGAGCTATGCAAGGCTTCCTCTATCGGGTTCGCAGCTTGTCTTCCGATCAACCGGCTACAATCCATCTGTCACCTTTGAGATGGCATAAAGGGTAGCGTAATGAATGGGCAGAGCAGCGCAGCAAGCTCTAATGCAAGCTCGCTATTCTTCATGCGGGTAATCTTGTCTCTCTTCTCCCCGAGCAAGACCAACACCGTCAGGAACGGAACCGGAAACCCACAACAGCTAAAAGCCTAACATGTCTAGCCACTCTAGCAGTGAAGCTTCTACCGCTACGATGCAACAGCACGGGCAGGCCCACGGGCAGGCCAAGCATCTCCAAGAGCAGCAACGGACAAAGACACAACGCAAGCCATCACAAGAGGCGATCAGTGTGACGGTGGGTGTCCTGACAGGCAGCAACAGGCCACAAGCTGATGAACCTTTGCGCATCTCCTACATTCGTCTCCATTCATAGCCCCAAGCCTTCGGTAGGAGATCATCCAGGGGTATGCTCCCCACCGGCAATTATGCACGTCCTTACAAATATTCCCAAGAAATTTTTCGGACAGGACACCAAACTCTCGACAATACAGGTCCTCCATCCCAAGGACGGAGGAGATCCCCGCAACAGCAGTCTATACCAAATCAGTGTGGCCAGCAGTTCGGTCCGAACATGATGTGTTCCCCGCAGTACTTCCCGTACTCCCAGCCGCACACCAGTCCTCGACAATGGAGAGCACCTTCTTGGGTAGGCCGTCCTCCTCAACAGTATCCGGGGCCAGGCTATTTCGGCCAAGAGTATGCAGGGCCGGGCTACCTTCCCTTCCAAGCCGAGCAGCCACTTCAGGGACGACGACGAAGCAGTGGCAGCAGCGTGACTAGTGATGCCGCTTGTAGACCAACTCATCAGACTTCTCGTCGAAGGTTTTCGAGGCCAAGTGGACTCACTGTCGACGGCATAATCGAGACAATGCAAGATTGCGTTGATAGCAAAGGCCTGGCAGCGTTCTACAATAAGACCACCCTCCGCGCAATAGTCCATGACCTGAAGGAGGCCAGCGTGCCTCGGAAGATCAAACAAGCTTGGGGCTTGAGCGACGCCGAAACTTCCGTAATATGCCTTTTGGCTCTCTGGGATGTCTGGTTACTATGCGACGATTCTGCGTCTACGATCTGCAACCCAGACCGAAACCAGAATCTCAAAAGTCGCGTCACAAGGATCGTCAAGGCAGGCAGCCTCTTCAATCCCAACGGCGTCAATGTGGACTTCTTCCATGGCACTGGAGCAGAAAGAGTCACGACCGAGGCCGAGGTGAATCAGCTTATCGCCAGGAAGCCTATGATAGGTGGAGTAAGCGGGGTTCGGACACTGCTCAGAGAAGCGGCTGATATGGTTCTGCCCAGAGTCCGACTGCTCACAGTCTCGAGACGAAGGTACTCACGAAGATCAGGAACAAGGTCGCAGCAGGACAACTAGACAAACCCGTTTTAGTCTTGATCTTGACGGATGGATATTCGCTCATGAATGGTCCAGGACGAAACCTCAATGGTCGCCAAGCCACAGACTACCTTCGTCATGTCAGGACCAACATGACCAGTTTCCTCGAGAGCAGACGTTATCCTGCTCAAACTGTGCGTTACAGATTGGCAGGAGTCGACGATGATCCGAAACCTCACAAGCTAGCGCCCAGAACAGCCAAGCCCTGGAGAGATGAATACGACATTGAGTCGGTATGTTCGCCTCCCCTCACATAATCCAGGACGGCCTTCAGTGATCTGACATGACGCGTTCTGACACAGGAGGAGGACGACGATGGCCAGCTGTCAGTGTTGATGAGAATGTGAGTATACTGCTGGGCAGCTTTCGATGCGCCATGCTGATCTGCAATATCGTTCTGATACATTCCAGCCTGCTCGGCGCGAAGAGTCCCAAGAGAGATGCTATGGGTAAACCAAGACGAGGCAGTTAAGCCAGTGTGAAGAATTGCAAGATGTATGGCCAGTGTACAATCGTCACTGGAAGGACCCTGAAAGCGATGGGAACTACTCCCTGAAAAAGATGGACACAGCTCTGCAGTTCGCAAAAACGAATTCGAAACAGTATACCGGCAGGTACTGCGTATTGCTGCTTGCATTGTAGCTGAAGCTTTCGAGACACTTTAGCAATGCATTACGTCGCTTGTCTATCGGGTGTGGTCCGAAGCCTCGAATCTCTGCGAAGACAGCTGAGACGAGCTCCCGTCGATGGAGCTAGAGAAGAACAGGCCTTCCGATCTTTCTTTCTGCTTTCTTCTTTGCTCTTATCGTTACTTTCTTGCTTTCGTTCTCACTGCTCTTCGCTATCTTCAGCTAGCGCTTTCCAAACAACCTCTCGCGTTTCGGTGGGTAGTAGGCCTGAGCGAGCAGCGTTTGACAGCGTATTCGAAGAAGCTGAGAAAAGTGTTGAAATCGGGACGGCTGTCTCTTAGACGAGCGTAATACTCCATCGTCATCTTGAAGAGACTCCGCGAAGTTAGGGGTCGCTGACAAGTCAATCAGGACGTCCTTTGGCAGCGCTCCAAACCCAGGAGTAAGATTGCAGACGATTTCGTGAAGAGACAAGCCAGTCGTCGGCGTCTGTATCTGCAGCCTGGCTCCCTCGTGGATCAAGCTTTTTGCGGTGCTCGAGGCCAATTTGTTTCGGCCCACAGCGAAAAAGAGCGAGCTCAGAGCGAAGAGAAGAGGTTGAGTAGCTGGCAAGAAGCTGTCAATCGATAGGAAGGAGGTCAAGATTGTTATCAGATAATCAGCAGCCTAGGTAAGCGACTCGCTTGGAATGCCCGCAAGCTATGCGCGGCACCATGTTTTTCGCCAAAAGTCTCCCGAAAACAGCTCTTGGCCAACCTGATGACAGATCAGAGAAGACATCCAAGGAGCAAGCTCAAGATGTCTCTCTTCGTTCTGCTCCACCCTGTCGCCTGTTCAAAGAACGCTTATGGCCGAGAGCGGACGACTTATAGCAGAAGCAAACGAATGCAATGCGAGCTGCGCATAGTCTCAATATTCACAAAGCAATGCACCAATCCCTTTCCACGTCTCCTCCTCACCCCAATGAAGCTGCTAAGTCGATGAATGAAAGCTGACGTTTCTTGATCCCCTCAGCAGGAAGGTCGACAAGCCCAGTCTTTCCCCAGCTTCAGTGAATGGCAGACTGTCACATCAGCTTGAATGGATACCCATAGCCCACAAGAAGCTTTAAACATCGAAGATGCTGCCCTTCCACCATTTCAAGCAGGTTCGCTTGAGTCACCTCTCGATGCAGAGTTTGGTTCGCCAAGCGGCTTGAACAAGTCCATAAGCGCTGCAAAGGCGCAAGCATATCGTAAACCGAGCCTCAACACCAATTCTTCCGAAGATTCAGAAGCCTCGTCATCCGCTGCTTCGGGCATTGGAGCTGTCTCTTCGCCAGCATCGTCAATTGGCGGAGCAGCAGAGTCGCCGCTGTTCAAGCCAGACAACACTCGCATCAACTCTTCGGGCCGCAGTCAGCTCTTTCATCCTTCTTCACGCGGAGTCGGTTCCACCGATAATGGCCAAACCTCCGTTACACCTACGCAAGCTCTACAAACGGGACCAGACGCTATACCGAGACCTTCAGATCACACTCATCTACAGTCTCCGCGCAGCACCAGAACATCTGGCTTTCCCTTTCCTATGACATCTTTGCCTGAAGAAGACGGAACGGCTCACGGCACGGATTCGCCTAATGCTACGGTGAAAAGTGGATTAAGAGACGAGTCAGCAGAGAAGACAACTACTTCGCCAGGATCACAGAGCGAGGCGGGAGCCTCAGACAAGCTACAACGAAAATCGGCGGGGAACGCGCTGGATCCCTGGTCGCACCACGATGATCTACTGGGACCAGTAAACAGTACCGCAAACAGCGCTTACAGTACATCACAAGCCGACAGCAGCGCTCACGCTGCAAGCGTCTCCTCCTACCTCCGCAATTCGCTTGGACAGTCACAGAGCGCTAGCACTCAAGCAGGTCCTGCGGTAGCATCTCCTGGTTACACATTCGGCACCGCTAGAAAAGGCTCATCTGCAGCATCAACATACTCCGCGAACGCGTCCCCACTCAGCAAGAACTTGAAAGACCTTCCAAGCATAGCAGCATCAGTCAACATGGACCGCCGCGGATCTGGATCCTCTATCTCATCCTCATCAGCTACTTCGCCGCTCGGAGAAGGCAGCGCACTTCCAGATCTACCATCAACTGCCAATCTGATCAAGCCAATATCTTCAAGTTCTCTATCAAACATGGCAGCGAAGTTCATACCAGCTTCGGCATCGCAACCTGTGTCTGGCCAGACTAGCAGCGTGACTAGCCCTCTCAGCCCGCACGTCGAGCCATTCAGTCCTTCTATGCAACCGAATGCGCTTCCTTCGAAAGCAGTAGGTGCAAGCCTACCTTTAGCTTATCATCGTTCGGCACGATCGCAAGTACGTGCAAGCTTCGTACTTACGTGACGCTACTGTAACTGACCAGCCTTTTTAGTCTCTGTCGACTACTTCACCTTCAGGCACTCCTCCTGCTCACCAACGAGGACTTAACGAAGAAAGAACTATCATCGCAAACACGCCTGCCCCGGCTGACGGCGCGGCAAACTATACAAATTACAGTGCAGGCGGCCAGTTCCGCCTTTCCGGACATAGAGAGGCTTCTTACGAAGAACAAGCGTCGTTTGCTGCTGCTCGTCAAAGAGCATGGAGCGAGACAGGCATTCTGGGAATCGTTCCAAGCGCATCTCGTCAGCCTTCGGCCGTCAATAGCTACCTACAGCAACGTCGCGGCTCCTACCTTGGTCAGCCAGATACTATATCAGAGGAACCCTCTTCCTATCACTCTAGCAATTCTCGAAGCCACTACTCGAATCCACCCTCTGCAGACATACCAGGATCAGCTGGGTATGCTTATCAGCAGCACCAGCCTCCGACTCATGTTATGGCCTCAAGAAGGAGTGTGGAGTTTGAATATGCGCGCAACTATCCCTACAGCCTAGCGAGCGGGCCACCCTCAGTTTCGGACGTATCGACAGCGGGCAGTGAGGAGATCACGACCATGCAAGTTATTGTTCTGACCAATTCGAAACTTTCGTTGATCTGATCGCCTTCCCCAGCTTTGTCGTCGGGTTTCCCGAAGACATCCAAGAGCGTGAATTTCAGAACATGTTCATGTTTGCTAAAGGCTTCGAAGCTGCTACTCTCAAGATACCAGCATCCACCGCAGCAGCTAGAGAAAGAGACGCCGCCGCAGCTGCAGCTGTGTCAGCCATCGCAGCTACTTTGCCTGCATACAACAATGCTCCTGCAGCTCCGCCCTCGGAGACACCTTACGGCTCAGCACCGTCATCCTCAGGAACCTCGAGCTACGATCATTTGAACAATTCGCTCTACGAAGAGTCCTACCAAGCCAGTATTGCAGCCGCACAAAGCGGTGCTGTTCCTGCCGCCCAAGCGGAGAGCGCGCATCGGGTTTCGCATGCTTTAGCTGCTGCTGCCATCACGGCCTCTGCATCCACCGCAGGTCTTATCAGTCAAACGAACCGCAAGCAAATTATCGGCTTTGCGAAGTTCAGAACTCGCGAGGATGCTCTGGAAGCTAGAGATGTGATCTCCGGGCGTAAGATCGACAGCGAGAAGGGCAGTCTGTTGAAAGCCGAAATCGCCAAGAAGAATCTGCACACGAAGAAGACAGTCTCGGAGCTATCGATGGGCGAGGTCTACCCGCCTGCCTTGTCTTCTAAGAGCAGCCTGACGGCATTAGACCGTCTTGCGGAAAGAGAATTGTTGAGGAGCCGTCAAATGTCCCTTCCTTCCGGCACCGATGGCCTAAGCGGGGACTTCGATGCTACCTCGCAGCCTGCATCTGCTTTCGAGGCGTTCCATTCTGTGCCGGATACCTCTGTTGCGCCAGCTGACATGCACGATATGTATGGTCGCACCGACAGAGACGCAAGTAGTGCTTCCCTGCGCCAGCCACAGCAAGCATATATAGCTGGTCTGCAACAACACGCAGGGCAAGCCATGGAAGCGGCTACGGAATCTGTAGTATCGCCAAGACACAGATCAACTACAGGAACCTCCAACTTTGGGAAAGCACTATTACAGGAACTTGACGATGGCGATGAGCTCGACTTTCCTCTCGGAAATCCTACGACTGGCTTTGGGGCTTCGGCCTATAATAGCCGAGGCGACTCCAGCGTCACTCGTCGCCAACCTCCGCCAGCTCTTCCGTCGTCTATACTTGACAGCGCAATAGCAAGGCACGCGGTATCCGGGCCCGCATCAGCCACGTCTCCTTTGAGTAGTGCCTACTCGCAAACCCAATTACCGTTCGCTGCCACTCCTACAAGTGCTTCCTCAGTAAGGCATTTTGATCGAAGCCAAGTATCGAATGCCGACCTGGTCTCGCCTACCTACGCCAACTTCGCCTTAGCTCGAGGACCGAACAGGGCAGACGATAATGCACCTATTTCTACTCTATACGTCGGAGGACTTCCTTCCGTCCTTCCCAACTTGACGAGCCAAGTTTCTGCCAGTCTGCTTGAAGATGCACTTCGAGCTGTCTTCTCGAAATGCCAAGGCTTCAAGAGGTTGTCCTTCCGTCAAAAGAGCCAAGGGTACGCCTTACGAACATGTGATAGGCAACTACGAACTGACCATGCTTGCAGACCGATGTGTTTCATCGAGTTTGAGGATGTAACCAGCGCTGCCAGAACAATGAGCGAGATGTACGGACACACTCTGGGAGGACTCGTGAAGGGAGGCATACGCTTAGCTTATAGGTCAGTTCAGCTGTTTCATGTCTGCGCGTCAGTATTGACGTATGCGTACACAGCAAAAACCCTCTCGGAGTCCGAGGCCTGGGTGGATCATCTGGACCCGGCTCACCAACTCCGCTTTCGCCATCGTACTTCGCCAGTGACGCTGCCTACATCTCATACCATGCCCTGGCGACGGCATCGACGCCTACTCTTGCAAGCCGAGGCAGTCATGAACAAGTGCCGCTCTACAATCCGGCTTCGCAAGCTTCGTCAGCATACGCAAACGCGATATCGCCTTCAGCCTCCGCTTACAACACATACAGCTCTCGTCCGCATCCCACACACCAAGTATCCGGGCACGAGACCTATCGCTATTCAGCAGCCACGCAGTCGCCCTCTTCCGCGGGGCCGACAAGCTTTTCCCCCTTTTCATTGGAGCGCTAAATTATTTCAACAATCAACATTCAGTAATATAGTACACTTTTCCGGCAACCAGCAATCTGCACACCCGCATCTGCACCACGCATTTGCATCAGCTCTTGTTATTCAGCAATGCCTTAGACAGCTAGATGCTTCATCACGTACCCCACTCTTTCAATCCCCGTACTTAGTAAGATCACCCTACAATTCCTTCCTTGGATTATTCAGTCATTTTGAAGTAGTTCCGCATCAGCGCAAGAACAAAATTCTGTGACTATGTATGATAGCGAGTCAAATTCTGGAGGCTTAAGAAGGTCTGCCTTTACAGTCCCTCAAGTTAGCACTTCCAGTTTGCGCTGTTCAAGGTGATGTGACATGGCTAGAAGCAGTCTGTAGGACATGCAGTCATTAGGCGTTCTTCAATGTTTATATGTAGCCATGCAAAGTCGAAATGGAGACCAAGGTTTGCGGTCTTTGACCTTACAGGATGATCAGCTTCTGCATTCTCTCTCCGAAGATAGCAGAGAGATCGCCAATGTACGAAGCCAGCTCGTACAAAACACCTTTCAACTGCCTCCCCATCGATTTGCCCACTTCAGTTGCTAGTAACTCATCGCTGTTCTCCGCTAATACCGTGGCTCAACATACATACTACGTCGCCTATCATCACCGTAACTATCGCCTCGATAGGGAGCTGGACGGGAACGATCGTAGCTACCGCGGTTGTCGAAAGGTGCTTGGCTGTAATTAAGACACAAGATATAGTCAGCGGAAGCAGCATCACAGCAGATCTTTTAACTGACCCCTGGTAGAGTTTTCTTATCTGTCGAGGATCCAGTTCTGCTCTGTCCGAGTACATGAAGTCGTTGAGATTACCCGTGAGTCTCTGCCTTGCCGGGGGCAGACTATCGCGCCGGCCTCCGTGTCCTGATCGAGCATTGCTTGAGCCGCATGTTCCTGTATCGGAACCGGAGTCACTAAAACTGTAATAAAACAGGGTTAGCGAGCGTTTGAAGTTTATCCTGGAAATGCTGACCTGCTTGGGGCACGGTTGTAAGTGATGCGCTGGGGTCTCGGCTGCTTGCGAATAGCATTGTCGTATTCATCCTTCCTCCCCATGTCGCTGCGCTCGTTGGTGTTTTTACGGCGATCATTAAACTTTTTCATACCGAAAACACCTGCTCCTATAGCTGCAGTTGTCGCTAGCTTGTGTCTATCAAAGAAGCTCTGGCTCTTCTGATCTTCATCGTAATCACCATCATCACTTTCATTGGGCCTATCGTTACGAGCGTGCTGAGCCAGGGCTATGGCACCTACGCCCGCGCCCAGACCTGCCGTTACTAGCAGACGCTTGTGCTGCCTGGGGTCGAAGCTCTTCCTCTTACCCTGTCGATCATCGGGAGCAGCAGGAGGCAGGGATAATCGGTGATGAGACTTTCGGCGTTCGTCGATGCCATCATCATAGCGTCTACTGTTCTTTATGTGCCTTTGCCGATCTTCCCTGCCAGGGTCCTCCTCCTTTGACTTATTCAGTCGTTTAGCTGTGAGAGCGCCTCCAACGGCGGCTGCCAGCCCTCCGCCGACGAGATACGCTGTACCATGTCTCCCTATATGAGAATCTCTAGGCTTATCGTCATGTCGGACTGTGTGAGAGCCTCTAGATCTTTCATCTTCGCTGGCGCTGGAGTAGCTGGAATATGCTCGAGGGTAAGCTGGTCGAGGCTGCGGAGGCATTGTGCAGTTGTGTGTGATGGGAAGAGAGTGTGTCGATGTGTGTCTTGACGCCTTGCCAGAAGGTGTGAGTATAGAAGAGCCAAGAGACAGCAGGGTCGTTTCGCGAGCTCCACTGAGTTATGCAGAGCGGACAATATCCACCCTCGATTTGTAGGGTGCGACTTCTGCCTTTCGTCAGCTCCACGCACGACCTCCGCTAGATCCTTGAATGGAAGAGTAGGTCGATAGATCGGGCGAGAGGCGGGCGGCCAGCATGCGAGCTGAGCAGATCTGCAGACGTCCTGCGAAGTAAGCATTCTATAGCCTGTATCACACGGAGAAGAGATGGAATGTGACAAAGTGTCAGAAGGTCTGTAGACACTTAAAGTCAGCAGAATGCTAGCCGAATTGGCTTCAGACACAGCGGAAGTTCAGCATATCAAGAATACCAAGTAGTTTACATCGAGCCACAAGCTGTAGGTAGACCAGACACAAATTTCCTCCAAGGTGAATCGTTGACCACCTTGAGACTCTGGACACATAGACTGTTTGATCGTAAGAGGGTTTCGTAAGGGAGAAGTAGCAGTCGTCGTTTGGAAGTAGGAGGCAGAGTAGAAAGAGAGAGAGAGAGATGTGCACCTAGTTCCTGCTCTTCCTGTAGTCGACTTCGGCTTGTACTCCGGCTTCTTCGATAGATTCGACGATGCTGCCTAGCGCTTCGGCGGCTCTGGCGTGGTCTGCACAATGACACACTATTCAGATACATCCATATACAGGAGAAAAGGTATACTCACACTCCTGCTGAGCCTTGACCAGCGCAGCAAGCGATTTGAGGGGTTCGGGCTGCGAAGACAAGGACGATCAGCTGACTTCTCAGAAGGTGACACGAGTGTGGTCTGACATCATCAAGAACAGTTCTCATCAGATTGATAGCCTCCTCCGTTGCTGTCACGAGCGTCTCCTCTGCGGCCTCTACGTCCAATCTCGCCTGTTCCTGCTTCTGACTCGCAGCAGCCGCATTGAGCGCCTTGTACTTTGCCCTCGCCGCATCCAACGACAGACGCGCTGACTTTACAGTCGCTCTCGCTTTGACAGCCGCGTTGATCTGGTTGTTCAAGGTCGACTGCCAAGGCTTGCTAAAGTTGTTTGTAATGGCGCTGTCTTGAGCTAGACGAGACCTTCCGACTTTATCTTGAGCTACGGCGTATGATTGTAGGGCTTTGCCGAGTCGAACATCTCCCTGTGACCCGCTTGCATCGGGTGCCGAGCTGCCTGCATTCAGCTCCAGGGCGCCTGATTGACAACCTCAGCACGGTTCACCAGGCTGCAGCGAATGATAATGCTCACTGTTCGCAGCTGACCTCGACAGAGCATGCGCAAGGGTCTTCTTTGTCTCTGTAGGTTTGTTGGTGGTCTCTACCTTTGGCAAGTTTGTATTCTTTGTCGCTTGAGCAGCCCAGAATGTGACAGAGTGTGATACGTTTGCTCCCAATTCACCCAAAGACTCGTTGATGTTTGTAGGGTAATCGTATGTTTCGGTTGAGTAGACCTTGGATAGCTTGAGTAGGGAGAGATGGGCGTTTCGCAGGGCGTCGCAGCGTCGTTCCAGCGATTTGTACTCTGTGGAATCAACACTAGGATTAGCATATCACAACCATGGAATTGCTTTAGATTGTCGGCAGTCCCCACCCTCTGGCAGCTCGGTCACTGCGTCCTCGTCTGTCCTTCCAATACTCTCCTTTACTGTCTGCTGTAATTCATTGAATCCCTTTGTAAACTTGCTCCCTGTCCCTGATAGATCTATACCCTGCACAGAGTTGGCCAAGTTGCCCGACAAGCTGCTGAACTGAGATGATAGATTCCTTGATAACACGGTGTACAGCTCAGCTTTGAACACTCTTGAAATACTTTCTAGTGGTTTTGCTTACTTCCACGACATGATTGTTGATCTATGTTTCAGTCGCAAGTCAAGCTTGGCTGATAGCGGATTCCTGAAGAAAGCTAAATCTACAAAGATGCTACGATAACAAGAACCTACAAGGCTAAACAATCTACGACAGTCTGACAGTGCCAGCGCTATGGCTGCTCGCTTTCGCGCGTTCCTGCAGAAGCATCCCAGAATCGATAGATCTCTCACGCTCGTCGCATGGCTTCCCGTGGTCATCTTCATCAATCAGCATGTAGCTGGTGTTATCGCGATAGAGGGAAGGTCAGTAGATGCGGAAAGCCGATGCAGGCTCGATGACTTTTGCCTTGCCGGATTGTGATGCTGATGCTGATCTACTTTGGTGCTAGGTCTATGCAGGTGCGAAGCCAAACTCAGAAGCGTGCATAACCCTCCTTACATGCCATATCTCCCAGCCAACGTTCAATCCTGATGCCTCGTTCATGCACGAAGATGTCGTTCTTGTCAATCGATGGGTCAGGTCAAGTCAGCACTATCGCATCGGAGATATCATCACATTCTGGTATGCAACTTCTTCCCATCATTCATTTTCCCCCTTTGCAATCTAAGCCGTACATCAGGGCGCCTGGCATAAACAAGTCTGTACTGGTCACGAAGCGTATAGTCGCTTTGCAAGGCGATGTAGTGCGCACACTTCCGCCTTGGAAGGATCGAATGGTCCGTGTGCCGCCTGGACATGCGTGGGTAGAAGGCGATGAGCCCAATAGAAGCAGGGACAGCAATACATTCGGGCCGGTGCGTATCCTGACTTCATTCCTCATATTCTTCCATCTGATTATCCTATCTCTTCGTCTACAGCTGCCTCTTGGCTTGGTGAACGGCAAGATCGAAGCTATCATGTACGCACACTCACTCTCTTTAGCAGCCGAGTAGTGTAGCAGCTGAACCGTCCATCGCAGATGGCCACACTGGAGAATCAGCTGGACGAACCGTAATCTGCCAGAGGCGTCTCAGAAGCGTGTCATACATCATCGCGACAACATCGATGTCCTGCCTGTTCGGTAGCAAGCCCGTCCGTCAAGCCACGTCAATTAGACTGGCTAAGGGATTCCTCCAGCAACATGATGTCCATAAGACAGCTGTCCAATCGGGTCACTACAAAGCCAACCCATCATCTCTGCGCCGATCTCGACCAGGAGCACATCGGACAGAGCAACATAGTGAGCATTCAGAAGGAAGCCACAGAGACAGGGAGACAAAAATGTCCATTACCGGATCCAACGCCTGATTGACAGAGAAGACAAGAATAAATAGGGGGCTATACACATTTTCATAGTGATTACGGAGCAAGGGCAAGTTCCTGTTCACCTTCTCTTTATATAGAGCCATCGATCTATCATATCAATCTCTCACGCTCCGACTTTGTCGTAGGCAAACCCTGCTTGTTGCAGAACAGCGCACTGCTCAGGGTATGCTAGGCCACCATTCGTAGGCGGCGTATTGATGTAATGAATAGTACTGTTTGGAGTAAATGTAGTGAATGGAACAGCTTGTGATGTCGCTAAGCTGGCTGCATAGCTTCGGCCACGAGCATTTTGGTACGCGGCTTGCAGCTGAGGAGAGTGGGTCCGGAAGAAGCTCGTCCATGTATCGACGACGTATTGGTTGTAGACCAGATCTATCCCAACCGCGAATGTCAGCAGAGCTATCGGTGACCAGGTATTAACGCAAGACACACCATTGTAGCCGATCGGCGTGACGCCGTATGGGATACCAGCTACGTTGCTGCTTCCGAATACCTCGATAAGGTCTTCAGCATGGCACACGTTATCATATCCACTAGGGTTGTATGGCGTGCACGGCGCAGGTGCATCAGCACCAGGATAGAGACCTTTATCAATTCGGAAACTGTAAAGCGAGGAGAATGTGCTCTTCTCGGCAGCCGTGGATAGGACCTGCTGCAGGGGGCATTCTGCGGGTTCAAGCTGTCAGCTGAGGTGCAAATTCTGGCAGTATACT
This sequence comes from Erythrobasidium yunnanense, assembly GCA_001600175.1. Taxonomy (NCBI): domain Eukaryota; kingdom Fungi; phylum Basidiomycota; class Cystobasidiomycetes; order Erythrobasidiales; family Erythrobasidiaceae; genus Erythrobasidium; species Erythrobasidium yunnanense. The sequence goes on from BCJC01000002.1 coordinate 3,189,835, forward strand.
AAACGTACGCCATTGTGTAAGACTGTAGAATACATATTTCAGCTATACTTCTGCGTAAACATGCAGCAGAAGACTCACGTTACAAGCTGTCCAACTAGATTGCGCAGAGCATCGGGATCTGTCGTGTTGAAGGCGAACTGCAAAACAATTGTGTTAGTACAATACGTGTGAAGGAATCAGCCTGCTACAAAGCTTACCAAGCTAGGATTGTTTTGAATGGCTGTGACTGTTGCATTATCAAACGCTCGAGGTATCACTAGGCCAAGAACAGCTTCGGTAGCCGGGAGAGGGCTTGTTATGACGGCATCTACGAAGCCGACACCTTCGTTCCGGACATCGCCAATCATGAGGGGAATACCAGCAGATGGAAGTGTACCATTCGCGATGAGCTTGTTAGGCAGGCCATCGACTATTCCTGTACCAATGACAGGTAGAAGAGGCTCCACAGCCGATGCCAGGGGTCCAGCATCGGCATAAGAGGTCCAACCTGCAGTCGCGGCCGTCGTGATAGCGTCAACAGTCGAGTTTGATACGAACGACTGTGCGTCCGCTGATCGCAGGCATGCGAGTTGGGCGGCAGCGTCGCCTGATGTGCAGTTGGTAGTGTTCAAGAGAGCAGGGTATTGATAGTTGACAAACGTCTCTCGGTTGAAGAATGGTAGCCAAGGTGCAGACTCAGAAACAGCAGCGCTGAACAGACCCTTTGCAGGAGACGAGCTCAGGAGAGCTAGCACGCTCTGTGCACCGGCGGACTCTCCGAAGATAGTGACGCGAGAAGGATCACCTCCGAATGCAGAGATATGCGATTGTACCCATCTGAGAGCTTGGATCTGGTCACCTGTTCGATCGGAGAAATCAGTAATGCTCCTGCGCAGATCGGCAAGTTTCTCGCTTACTGATGCACTGAGACCCGTTGAGCGAAGCACTGGCCATGTTTCCAAGTACACCTAGACGATAGTTGACGTTTACGACTACTACATCTCCTCGAGAGGCCATATTGCCGCCATCGTAGCTGCGGGGGCCTCCGCATTAGCATCACCAAATGCACAAACGTGGTGATTCTACGCACATAGAGATCGCATTTGAACCACTCGTAAAAGCACCCCCGTATATCCAAACAGCTACCGGCAAACTAGCATTTTGGCTTGCGCCGCTGCTGTTCGCCAACGGGATCATAGGCGTGTAGACATTGAGGTTCAAACAGTCCTCAGAGAACTGCAAGCCGACAGGGTAGCCGTCCGAATTGGTAACGTTCGCTGCAGTAGCACTCGTGCCTTCAGATTGGGCAGCATTGCCCTCGTCCTGCTGTAGACAGGTGGCACCGAATGCAGTAGCAGTGAAGTTGTTGTATGATCCATTGTATGGCTGAGCATTGGCGAATTGCAAATTTCCAGTAGGAGGGGCAGCGAATGGAATGCCTAGGAAGCGGAAAGTCCTGGCATCTCGATAGCCTACGAAGCTTCCGTTGGCAGATCTAGCGACTACTTCGGTACCATTGACGGAGATAGGCGTGTTGGCATTGTAAGGTGCAGCGGAGTTGGTACATAGAACCGGCTGGTTGGGAAGAAGTCAGATTCTTCAGGTCGGGTCTTCGAACAGGGAGGAAAGCAGTGCTTACCAGGGGCTCGGAACAGTTCCCCGAAGAGACAAACTGAACGCCAACATTGTAAATATTGCAGCTTTCTTGCTGCCTTCGGGCAAAGCGGAGTGCGGGCGACGATGATCCACCACCCAGATGCAGTCTAGATGAGTTCTGAAGCTCTCCAGTGTAGACTAGGTATTTGAGTTGATCTTCTATGTCTGAATTTACAGAAGATAGGAGCTGCTCGGAGTAACCGGCACAAGCTGAAGCGGCATCCGATCCAGGTGTGTCTTGCAGAATGAGCAGAGCAGAAGTGCTTGCATTGAAGGAAAGGTCATTCTGGTATAGAACTCGAAGCTGGGCCAGCGCTGGAGCAGCGAACGAAGTCGCTAATCCAAGAAGAGCAAGATGGTGCATCTTGACTTTTCGTCACTTGGAACTCCGGGAGGACAAGTAAACCGCCCGCAGGGAAAAAGCAACGAGAGGAAAGGAGGAAGAGAGAGAAGTGTATACAAGAGTCGGCACGAGGAGAAGCTGTCTAGCGCAAGAAGCCCAAAGGAACAGCGCCTGCCCGAAATGGAGCCTTCACGCGCGAGCCGGCTTTAACGGTCCCGCTGCAGCAAGCGCTGGCGATGTATCAGCAAACGGCAGCGGTATCACTATTTGTATAGTTTCCGCAGACCTCAATCTAATCGCGCGAGTACAGCGATTTGATGTTAGAAAGTCGGATCGCGGAAACATACTGTACTTATTACAGCGGTCTGATACCAGTACAACAAAGATGGAGATCAACATTTTGATGAGAGCTATTCAATGCGCAGTGGCTGTCCGGCTTGCTACAGTTTCCTAGATGTAGGGAGAGACTGGTGTGAGAAATGAAGGAGGGGTCAGTCGCAAACAATCGCATACTGCACGATCATATGTCACTTACTGTAGTATGGATCCACATGCGGGTGTACCATTGGGATCCCGCCAGCAGGATAGCCCAGTCCGACACCCATGCCGAGTCTGTTTCCAAGCGCGAGATCGTAGTTGAGCATGGCGTTTTGAGTCGCGGCCTGGCGCATCATCGTGTTCTGCATCAGCATAGCCTGCTGTGTAGCTGCCGATTGGGCAAGAGCCCCTGTCAAGGTAGCTCTGCGCAGATAGCTAGGTGCGTCATAGAACCTATGTCAGCTAGAGCATCCACTCAAGAATGAAGTGACGATGACCTACCTCGGGTGACCGTAGGAGGCATGCCCATATGCGCCGTTCAGGTATCGAGGAGGATGTGGGTAGCCGAATCCGAACATCTTGTTAGCTTTGAGATCGAGGTTGGCCGCGTTGTATCGTCTGCACTGCAAGCGATAATGACGGAGCAGAAACTGACGAGAGACGTTAGCTGAAAAAGCTGAGGACACACAGCCTTTTGTGCAGGACGGTGAAAGGTGAGTCCGGATGGTCAGCAGACGAATGAGCCGGATCAGACTCGGCAGTTGAGCTGGCCGATCGATGTGGAAGATTGCATAAGCTAGTGGTGACTGTGGCAGAGAAAAGTCTTGGTAACGTCAACTCAGATAGACACCTTCCGGCGCCAATCGCTAGTCAAGCTCATAGAATGGGGAAACTGTCATAAAACGCTATTTCGTAAAGGCAATCGTATCAGTACAGACGTTGGCAGTCATCGTTATACAAGCCTTGAGCAGGCCGAGGCGGTAGGATGTCTACCAGATCGATGCTGAAGGAAAATGCCGCGCATCAGCATCGTGAGGGGAAACAAGGCGTGTGAGAGAAGACATACAGAACGGATACATGTGCCGGGCCAAGCTCGAGCCATACATTCCGCCATTACCCCAGATACCTCGATGGTAAGGAGAGAAACGGTTGTAGGCCATTGGGTGCATGGCTCCCATGCCCATTCCCATCCCCATGCCCATATTGTAAGTGTTCATGCCCAAGTGAGGCATAGGATACATGCTGTTAGCCATCAAGAGGGGATCAGCCATGATATGGCCGGCTCTGCAGAACGAGATACATGGTTTTTAGCGAAAGCTCAGACTGAAGTAGTGATAGTTGGGTACTGAGGCTTACACTGGAGTAAATGGAGAAAACATCTTGACGATTTGCGAGATAGCTGATTTGGTAAGCTAGAAGAGAGACCAGGCCAACGGCTCTTGTGTTCATAAGATCTGGACTACACTGTCTTGTGCGCCGTCTCTTTGGCTCTGGTCTGTCCTGTACGGAACTCGTTCGGAAAGCGGAGGGTGCATAGGACTGGAAGATGGCCGTCGATTTGGGTAGCCGGAGCCTCTGCAATGTTGACGACACTAACGCAGCAGGCGTTTATCCTCAAATCATTGCCAAAGTGATTTGTGCAGTCTGGCAGAGGTCCTCGACTCCCCTTCAACCGCTTTCTCGCCAACCGTTCATGAGTGCATCTGGATGAGCGAGCATTTGTTTGAGAAGGTCAGGAAACGGCCAACAGTGCGGTATGGAGCCAGCGCCAATCATGTACGGAACAAAGGCCTTGCGCGAGCTAGCGCAGCTGCAACGGGAGGGACTGGAAATGGCCAGCAAAGGCACCAAGACAGCAGCGACGACGAGCTTGAAATTCCTCTTGAGGAACAGCGTATAATGCCGGTAGCTACGAAGAGATCCATCTCTGGGTCGCGCAATCAAGCTGGTCAATCGACAAGGAGCACGGTGAAAGACGTTCAGCAACATGCACCTCGAGAACCGGCGAAAACAGCATCCAGTCAGATCACAACTCCAGCTGCAGAAACATGTAGTCATCCAAGTAGCTCCTCTCTGCTTCAGAATGGCAAGGCAATCAACGCGTCGACGCCCGTCAAGCTCATACCGGAAGTCGTCGTATACAAGCGCGCACCACTTCCTACGCCCTCCTTATACATCAGGAAGCGCAGAAGAGTCATTGAGCAGTCTGAGACCGAGGAAGAAGAGGAGGACAACGATGATACCGATTCGCCAGCTCACTCGCCAGAGAGACGCGCTGAAGCAGATGTGCCGTCTCCATTGAAGAGAAGAGCTCTACATCATGCAAGTCCTGAGACGAAGAGAGCACCGTCTTCGTCTCCGCTGAGGGTTATGCAAGAAACGCCGCGCCCGCTTAAAGAGGAACCATCCTTCCCTTCATTAGCCATCAAGTCACCTTCGCCTGAGAGAGTCTTCCCTCCTGTAATCCCGGATGCCGTCCCGGAGAAGCAGGAGCGCGATCCCTTCGACGATGCTTTCGAAGATCTACTAGGTCCCGAAAGTCAGAAAGAAGTCAGGCCTGATATAAGACCAAAGAGACCCAGTCTACGGCAGCAGATGAGTGCTCGCAGTGATGGCGAGTCTTCTAGCCGCTTCTCCTGTGAGCTCACTTGGTGACTGCACGTTAATCAGAACTGACCAGAAACATGTGCAGCTCCTCAAGCTTCACCACATCATAGTCCAACGTCGTCGCGGACGCGCACCATATCGGATGCCCCATCGCCGTCCAAGCTGAATCGCGGCGCAGGTGTTTCACCGGCAAGATCGCTCAAGGGTACTCAATCTGCGCCCGATGTGCTTGCGCAGCCCAACGACGTCTTTGTAACTACCTCAACCGCCATAAGTGTCCAACACGAAGAACCCGCTCGCGCACCTAGTCCAGCTGGAAAGGCAGTGAGGAAGACCTATGCGGAGATGCGAACGATTCGGCAAGAGCTGGACATAACAGAATCACTGGCCTTTCCAGCCGATGCATCAATTGCAGATAATGCCGCGACTGCGAGTTCATCTATAGCCCGCGTGCAGGTTGTCGAGTCGTATGCAGACCTTAAGCGGCGTCTCGGAGCCTCCACCTCTTCAACGAGTGAGGGAGGAGATATGGATGCAGATGTTAGCCAAGAGCTCGAAGAAGACTTATCAGAGTCTCAGATCGATCTGGCGAGTATAAATCAGCTGCGCTCAGCTGGCGAAAACCGCAGGTTCGCAGATGAAATGGACTACTTGCTTGAGGGTTTAAGAGATGGGCAAGGGATCAGTATACAGAGATCAAGGTGAGCTATCGTCTACCCCTCACTATTTGCCGTAACTTACACAAGACTTTTCAGCGCGATCGAGATCATCAAGAAGCTCGGTGATGCAGACTTTCTGCGAAAGCTGAAAGCATGCGACTACGTCGAGACCGTGTACGACTGCCTTCGAGCCGTCAAAGCTGGCGAAGGTGACCGGGTGCGTTCGCATTCTTTAACGAAAAAACCGTTGGCTAATAGCTTACGACTTCTCTCGCTTTCAGATACTCGATACATGTCTAGCGATATACATCTCCTACCTTAGTGACGACCGACGGAGCGCATCTATCATTCTACGGAAACATGTGCCAGAAGGCAGTAAGCCGGACTGTATGACCATGCTCGCCAACATCCTGGGATGCGACTGGGTCGTGCAAGACTTGCAGAGCCCGAAAGGCCTGTCGAAGATCGAAAAGCGCCTACTAGGGAGCATCAACCTTCCGACCAGTGCCGATGAAGAGCCAGAGACCGTTTCTAACGTAAGCTGATATGCTTTCACAGTTTGTCTCTCGCTTCCGCTAACAGTTGTCGCAGGCTTCTGTCCGGGGGCTCATCTTTCAAGCCATCCTCAAGATCTGCAGCTACAGCTTCACTGGTCCTCTTAGCCCCTTCAACCTCATCTGCAATACATCTCTCCTCTCACATCTGGCCAGCACACTTTGCGACATCCTCCCATGGACATATGATCTTCCTTTACAAGATGCGCCGGACATCGAAAAAGCACTACAAATCCTGGAAATAATAGTTACTGGCCCGCAGCAGGCACAAGCCGTCCAATCCCTGGACAAGCATGCAAATTTACTAGGAGGAAAGCTGGTCAATCTACTTGGCGCTTGCCAAGCGGCGGCGTGCGATACGGATGCACAGACGGCGTCGATAGGGATCGACCTCCTCCTCACGCTCTTGAAATTCCTCGTCACCATCGCGAACGCATCCCAGGCCTGGCTTTCGACTTTCACATCTGCTTCGTCGCCCATCATGCCGGTCCTGTTGCAATGCATACGCGCAAGCCGTGCAACCGCGTCTATGATTCCCGACCCGATCGTGGACTCAGACTCCCAAACGCCCATCGTAGCAGGCCAGTTCGATCTCCTCTGTCTGCTTATGGGTCTTCTCGAAGCCCTTCTTGAAACGCCAGGGCAATCACGGTCGATTTTCAGAGACGCTCGTGAGTGATACAATCATGCGTTTAGCATACTCTGCTGACCCCTTGAAATAGGTATTGGAATGAGTTGTATGCAGGATTGCCTGAAAGGCTGCAGTTGTGATGCAAGGCGTCCAGCTGTAAGCCTGATAGCAGAAGTCTTCGCGAGCTATCATGCAAGCCACGAGCAGCCAGAACAGCAGTTCTTAAGCAAGTATTGTGCGCTCATCCTCATATACTCAAGCTTGGACCACGAAGAGACAGTTCAGACTATCCTTACATGTCTCGAAGGCAGTTCGACCGCAGCAGAATCGTTCAGAGGAATCGTGAACGACTTGCTGGGCGTGCATGCGCAGGCTGGAGATGATGCAGTCACGCTCACACAGCTGAAGCAGCTTGTCGTTCGTTTAGACGGCTTCCAACCCTGATATACGACCTTCAAACGCCCTATAGAGTATGTTGTTGTCATAGTGCTATCTCATGTAGCAATACTATTAGCAGAAGCTGCTGCACATGTCGATTCAGGTCCCTCAAAATAGGGGTCTGCCAAGATCCATCACATCGACTTCTGCACCTCTTACTCCCTGACCATGCCTACAACTATGAAACTCGCTGTGTTCAGTGCGAAGAGCTATGACCGCAAATTCCTTGATGCTGCTTTGGAAGCGAGCCCGCACTCCTTTTCCTCTCTGTCCATCATCTATCACGACCTCGCACTTTCAACCGAGACAGTCGCTCTCGTCAAGGATGTGCAAGCAGTCTGCGCGTTCGTCAATGACACGCTCGACGGCCCCGTCCTGGAAGCTCTTCATGACGCTGGCGTCCGAGCAGTGTTGCTCCGCTGCGCAGGCTACAACAACGTCGACCTGAAGAAGGCAGAAGAACTTGGAATGTTCGTCGCAAATGTCCCTAGATATTCTCCCCAGGCCATCGCAGAGTTCGCTCTGGCGCTCGTCCAGACCTTGAACAGGAATACACATCGAGCTTACAACCGGACGCGCGAAGGGAACTTCTCATTGGAAGGTCTGCTAGGCAAAACACTGCATGGCAAGACTGTTGGCGTGATAGGAACAGGAGCAATTGGGCTTAGCTTTGCGAGAATCATGAAGGGAATGGGATGTAGCGTCTATGCCTATGATCCGTATCAGACGGATGCGTTCAAGGAGTATGGACAATATTTGTCTTTGGAAGAACTTCTCCCCAAATGCGACATCATCTCCCTTCATTGTCCTTTGATGGATTCTACGAAACACATCATCAATCACGATACTCTGAAGCAAATGAAGAAGGGCGCCATCCTCGTCAACACATCTCGGGGCGGTTTGCTCGACACAAAAGCCGTCATTGATTTTCTCAAAAGCAGGCATCTGGGAGGATTAGCGATCGATGTGTATGAGCAGGAGAGCGGACTGTTCTACGACGATCATTCTGGGCATATCATCGATGATGATGTCTTCAGTCGCTTGATGACCTTCCCTAACGTCCTTGTCACTGGCCATCAAGGCTTCTTCACCGAAGAAGCACTGCAAGAGATCGCAGAATGTACCCTGAGGAATCTAGCAGATTTTGCAGAGGGTAAGGAATGTAGGAATTCGTTGGTCAAGAGTAAAGATAAGGATAAGGAGAACGATGAGCAGCCTGTCCGTAATGTCTGATAGAGCCGCTGGCACGTGACGCCAGTCGCGCGTCTTCTGTAGGCGTTAAGCCAGGAAGTAGAGAGTGTCTGTAGCTGTCTTCTGTGAAACGCTAGCTGTCGTAGCCTGCTCCGAGAAAGTTGATGTACTTCCTGCCTCAGTCTGCATCTGACCAAGCTTTCTCTTCTCCATCTCGCCGATGGTTCGCGAGTGCCAGTTACGATGAGGGTGCAACTTCTTGCATGCTCCTCTGTGTCTACACACCCCTCGGCTCGGTCTTCCGCTTCCATGACATCGGCTGCCCTCTTCCCCCGCTGGTGCTGGTTGCAAGGGAACGAGCTGACCAGGCTACGCTGGAATCCTCTAGTGACTGAGAAATGAAGCAATCCCTATCGGAGCAGCTTGGCTCTTGACCTTCCACTAACCATCTACCTACCTGGCATAACATGACCAGACTGCCGTGGTGGAAGAGGGAACTGACTGGACGCAGGCTCGTCTACAATGTCCTCTTCTACGGTGGACATGCTGGTATGTTTGCATACGGATGGTGGAAGCAGGTGTGTCGCAAGTATGGCCTGATACGTTCATAAACTGACTGCTTGATTCAGGCCGCCGACCCAAAACTGGCGGGTCTGAACACGCTGGGCTATTCGGTGTGGTCTTCGAGAGGTGCATCTTTCGTCCACGGTCTTTGATAGATGCTAATGCGTTAGAACCCGCAGGAGCTGGACTCTGTCTCGGTATCGATGGCTTCCTGATCCTGCTGCCAGTGCTTCGCAATCTGATTATGGTATGTACAATACGGCGATACTATGTCAACAGCATACTTACGGATCTTATCAGGTCATCCGGCCGCAACTTACATGTTTGCCGAAGTCGTCGGAGTCTAGCGACAATGCTGATGTCTGTCTGCAGGGCTTGCTCCGCTTGACGAGAACCTCTGGTATACAAACACTGTCTCCGTATGTGAGATATGAGGTTGACCTTTCTGCCAGGTTCCATCGACAAATCGCGTATTCAATCCTTTTCTTCACAATCGTTCATACCACAGCTCATTGTAAGCCATCTCACTTGAAAGAAAGATACCAAAGCTTACTCAGCTTGGTGCTTGCAGACGTCAATTTCATCAATGTCGAGCTGAGACAGCTTAGGCCGGGCACCGCTCTGGGTATTCATTAGTATGCTACATCAAGCGATGATTGTAAAACGAGCCTTTGGCTGAGATGTCTTCTTCTTGCAGTACACAACCTGGCGGGTTTACCGGACACATCATGCTCATGATCATGGTTGCAATGTAAGCTTTCTTACGGCGCACGACTTTGTATATCGCTGACATGTATCTTGTCCAGGTACACTACAGCGTAAGCAAACTTGTTAGTCATCGTCGACAGTACGCATTCTGAGCGCTGTTCCTCCTCTAGACACTCCAAGATTCGCCATCAGTGCTTCGAGCTCTTCTGGTATACCCACCATCTCGCCTTCTTCTGGCTGATTGGACTGTACACACACGCCTCCGGCTGTTTCGTACGCGGTGGTCTGCCCGGCGAGCCCGTCCAATGCCTCGGCTACTTCACCAACCGCTTCACAATTGTCTCTGGTGTCTTATATTTCCTGGAACGGATCTTGCGAGAAGTGAGAGCTAGACAGGATACGAAGATCGTCGGTGTATTCATGCATCCGAGCGGAGCTATGGAGATCAGGTTTAGGAAGCCCAGCTTCAGATACAAGGCTGGCCAATGGCTCTTCTTGCAAGTTCCTGAAGTGTCGAAGTTCCAGTGGTGAGCAACATCCACTTTTCAGGCCGCGATGCAAGCTGAGTCTAGCATTACGACCAGGCATCCATTCACCATCTCTTCAGCACCTTCTGATCCCTATGTTAGCGTTCATATTCGACAAGCAGGCGACTTTACGAAAGAGCTCGGCGAACGCCTGGGCTGTACGAGCATCCTCGCTTCCCAACTCACGTCCGCTGCCAAGAAAGGTGTCGACGCAGAGAAACGCAAGACAGCTATTGGACAAGGAGATATTTCAGAAAATGCAGGATTTACCGACGTTACTGCTTTAGGTGGGAGCTTGCCGAGTCTTAGGATCGATGGACCTTTCGGAGCCCCAGCCGAGGATGTCTTCAATGCTGAAGTCGCGGTACTTATTGGCACTGGTATAGGTGAGCCGCTTTAGGCTCCAAGCGAAGAGCGTTGCTGAATGCCATATTCGATTATAGGAGTAACACCTTGGGCAAGCGTACTGAAACACATTGGATACATGGCTAGCCAGAACAAGCTTGGGACACTTCGCAAAGTCGAGTTCATTTGGAGTAAGCGGGACGCAATCCTTCGAAATAGCTTATCAGCTGACTTTGATTCTGCAACCAGTCAATCGAGACACCGGCGCTTTCGAGTGGTTTACTTCATTGCTGTGGGTCGAGATACCTTTGAACTCGAAGACACCATACTGAGTCGTACTACGTTCTTCATAGTAAGGAGCTCGAAAACACATTTACAGGCGATCTACTTCGCATCAACACCTACATTACCGCGAAGATGGAAGAAGATCAGATGTACAACATTGCTCTGAATGATGTCGGCGCAGCATTCGATCCGCTTACCAAACTACGGTCCCGAACACACTTCGGTCGACCTGACTTCGCCAGCATCTTCAAGAGTATTCGAGAAGGTATCGAAGAGGGTTCTTATCTCTCTGGCACGGAAAGTAGTCTAAAAACTACAGTGTCTGTCTTCTATTGCGGACCGGGCGTGCTGGCCAAAGATCTCAAAGTCAAAGCTCTCGAAGCGAGGAGCAAGCAGGTTGACTTCAAGTTCTAGTACGTCGCATTCTCTCTGTTCAACTTGACAGGTTACTGACGATATCTTGCTGATATCACAGCAAAGAGCATTGTAAGCTCGTTCTGCACTATGGTGAACGGGGCCGACTGACTGACTATTCCGAATTTTATCGCCTTCACTGTAGTCTAAGCATTGTCATACCTTCTAAGAACTGCTTGCAATATCGAAATCCTGCTCGAGACGTCTTCTACGTACTTCCGACTCTGTTGCTCCTTGCCTCTTGCCCACTCCTCCCTTGGCAATCGACATGCTTTCTTCGCGGCCGCACAATCTGCTGTTTGCGGACAAGGAGAATGCTCAGAGTCATGGCTATGCGCAGACGACTTCGCGCAAAGGAGCCAGCACCTACACTTCAGCGCAGGCAGCCGCGTATGCTGGAGCGAAGACGCCAGCAGTCAAGCAGTCAGCAGCGAGCAGTTTTGGCTTGAATGGATGCAAGACCATCATGAAGACCGGCAAGAAACAGCAGAATGGCGCATTCACGGTCGCGCTGGAGCCAGGAGCTAGGGTGCTGGGGGCGAAAGATGCGAACAACAGGCAGAAGACGGCCATGAAGGACAAGGGAAAGCAGAAGGAGGAGGATAACAGTGCAGAATGCAGAAAAATCCGTATGTTCAGCCAGATTCGCTCTGTTTTGAAGATGGCAGCTGACCGACCAGCTTCCAACAAACAGAGCCTACAATCCTGTTCAAAGACGCACTGAGCGGACAGAAGAAGAATGTACAAGCTACGAGTCCTCGTACCAACCAGTCTGCGCAAAAGATGCCCGCGAAAACACCTGCCAAGTCTGTTCGAAAGACGGTCCTCAAGACACCTGGCCCATCCATTCCCATTCTCGAAGATGACATGCCTGACATGTCCTTATACAAGACTCCTTCTCCTAATCAACTAAGTAGGCGGAGGAAAGGTATTATGCTTAGTCCTGTCCCATTCGACTTTGGCCGGCCCATATCACTGCGAAGCGATTCTGTACCGGAGTCGATCGAGCAGATGGCAGCACCTACTCCTCAAGAGCTGCTTCAGATAGAGCTTGCTAAGATAGATGAGGATCAGGAGGTGGAATATGCCGGGCCGCGAGTCCTGCCTGAAGGTAAGCCTCGTATTCTATCCGCTGCAAAGGCAAGCTGATAACAGGTCTGTATCCATAGACATACCTTATGAACCGGACTTCGACATGCCCAACTACAAGGAAATGGATCTGGTCATTGCGTGCTTCTTCCCTGGCCGCTATTTGAACATAGAATACGATAGTAAACCCAATCTAGCAGACCAGGCAGATCGCGCAGTCATACCGGAGCATATCGACGAGATTACAATCAGGGACTTCAGCGTACTTGACAGCGCGCCGCTATTCTCGGTTTCGAAAGCTCCGAAGGCATCATCTCGTTCACGGCCGACCAGCAAGCTTACGTCTGGTACGAGAGGCTCATCATATACCCCGACAGCGTCTCTAGCCACATCGAGGACGTCTGCACCGACTTCAAGAATACTGCCGCCATCAAACAGCAGTGCAACTACCATTCCGTCTGGCCGCGGCAAGCTAGCATCAGGACGTGATACAGCACCAAATTCAGTACGATCATCCAGTACCGCCTCTAGTCGGGCTGCTCGGCCAGCACAGCGACCACAATCCGCTGAAGAGTTTGGAGACTTCCGCTTGGAGCCGCTGGAGTTCAGTCTGTAGCCTGTCTCGTCTCCTTAAGATCTTCTTGTTCGCGCTTGTGTGCATCCGCCTTGTCTCCCGCATAGCCATGTAGCCTTTTCTGTTCTCCTTTGACGATCAATACGCAGTTTCCTGTTGATACTCTCTCACCTGTTGTTGATAGTCTCAGATAATGTACTCGATCACCAGTATGCATCACTTATCATACAGTCGTCGAGCCTACTCTGCTGAGAAGGCAGTGCAGGGGCTTCAAGCCGATTGTCCAACGTGGTAGCGATTTTGGCAGCGACGTCCGATGCCAGCATATGTTCGCTATGCTGAACCACAACTAGCTTGATGCAGCTATGGCTCCATCTTCAGGTCTTATATCGGAACTTGGAGACTCGAGCTTCCATCGCTTAGCGACTCGAGATGTGGATTGGGAAGCTGTTCGACGGCGCTTAGAGGTATATCCAGAGGAACAGCGATTGACGATGTACCTTCTTGGTGCTTTCACTGGGGTCGTAGCTGTACGTGGGTCCGATTCGTTGGTAGGCAAAAGAGCTAAGCATGCTGCAGATCATAAGCTTGTTGACTCCGATCGTAAGTCGGCCACGTCCATTATGAAGTCGATGAAGCTCAACTGCGGATCACAGCAAGTACGACTCATGCTGGCGCCGTGGGTTCTGATGGAGACGCTCTTTGTAGGTCAATCCGCCATTCTTGGAGAGACTCGCTAAACTATCATTTTTAGCACGAGTTTGGGCATGTAAGGATCCTCAGTTGCGCCTACGAACCAGCTAAGCTTGTCAACAGGCCATAACATACATGCTCAGCGGGAAACGAGCCAAAGTTGCAATCACTGAAGATGGAGCAGGAGTGACATTCGCCTCAAGGGCGCCAGGAAGGTTTGCCGACTTCTTCATCACGAGCGCTGGGTATCTCACAGCAGGCGTTGCTGGGGCTGGTCTGGTCCTGGCGGGGTTCTCAATCATAGCGGTGCGCGGCGGCGGAATCGGGTGATGGACTTGGTGCGTAGCTAATAGTTCAGAGCACAGAGCAAGATCGCGCACTTCGCAATTGTCTTCATTTGCGTTCTGGTCTTGTTCTTCGCTATGCGTGACAGGGTGCTCATTCCGGTGGTCCTATTCGCTATACTCAGTAGGAGGCCTTTCTACAAGTGCGTAGAAAGATACTTACTGAAGTATTGCAGTTCCCGTGCCGTTCTGGTTTCTCGAGCATGCGCGATACCTGCGGTTCTACATGCTATTTGTCGGTACAGCTGTATCCATCAGTAATCTCAGCTTTCTAGTGGCTAGTGAGTCACTTGTATCGGCTTAGGGAAGGTTGCTGAAGCTGTCTTGTGCGGTAGCTCAGGTGCTCAGGCCAGGTCCGAAATCAGATGCCATGGATATGCAGAAAGCTCGTTTCGGACCAGCACGAGTGAGTCGAGCGGCGGAATGAATGTTCTTACAGGTCTGACATGCGGGACATAGATGTGGGGCGTCATATGGCTCCTTCTGTGTGCCGTCTTCTTGGCTGGGGGCATTCTGGGTGGAATAGCTTTGGTACGACCTGATCAGCAACTGCCAGTAGACTGAATGTCACTGACTACTTTGTTAGTTCCACCAGACGAAGGAGCAGCAGATACGAGCAGCCAAGATCTTGCTTCCTACCTAGAATTGCGAATGGAACGAGAGGTACAACAAGCACTCCAAGATGTACATATAGTACTTCTATACCTCAGGGAATATTGCGAAGGAGCTGCAAAGAAAGATCAGTAAGTCTTCGTCAACTCAGTATGTCACGAGACTCACTTCAGCTCTATGTGCAGCAACTTGTCTATCCCAGGCATCCAAATATGCCTTGCCTGTCTGTTGAAACTTATCTACTTCCCGGTCGCACACCAGCTTCACCCACGCACTCAGCGGCATTTGTGCTTCTTCCGGTGACAATGGGCCTAGCTTCAAGGTGGGATGGAGAGCGAGCAGAGATGGTGTGTTATGTGAGGAAGGCTCTGGCGTGGCATTCTCCGACTCAGTAAGAGAGGAGTTTGGCGTTTCATCATCCGCTATCGAAGAAGAAGCACGTTTTTCTGGGGAATCGAAAGTTGGCATAGGTTCTGCCAGCAAAGCATCGAGAGCTGATTGAGATCGGGAAGGGTGAATTTTGCTCGCTGTTGGACGACCAGAAGCGTGAACAAGAGGATGTGAAGGCGGTTCTGACGAATGTGTGAATGAATGTGGATTGCTAAAGACAGGTGCAGCGGCAGTTGGTTTGTGGCTGGTGTCTGGCTGAATGTATGGCGAGGAAGCCCGTTTGGGTAGGCTTTTCACCTTTCGAGCGGGAGGTGAAGGGTCTATAGAATTGCCTACAGGTGCAGCTATTGTACCTGTGACGTTGGGAGCAGGCTTCGCCAGTCTTTCGGATTCTTCCGTCTCTTGGACATCTTGAAGAGTAGAAAGACCGGTAGTCGCGGCCTCAATAGCGATAGACTCGTCAGCCTTCGCTTTGCCATTCCTACTTCCCTTTCCCTTGTCCTGCACTGCTTGAGCAGTCTTTCGCTGCTGACTAGCATCCTCTTCCTCAGCTTCGACTTCGCTTTCAGGGATGCCGTCGTCACTTGGAGCAGCACTGCTTGCGAAGCTCATCACGCTACTTTGTGAGCCACTCCGCGCCCGAGTACTACGACGACTTGGCTGAATGGACGATGTACTGGCCTTCTTGCTCTTCGACCTGCTCGAAGTAGATTGACTCGAAGCCTTCGTAGCTGCGCTAGCTGAAGCTTTGGATGAATGATAAGAGGTATTCGCCTTTGGAGTGGGTACATTCTCGTTGTCGTTGTCTGTAGCGCTCGCCTGTTCCTCCTCTTCTGTATGGGATTCTGCTACGGATGCTGTTTCACTCATCGATACATCTTCGACGGTTGCTATGGAGGCGGTCCGCGAACGTGACCCAGCCTTTGTACCTTTGCGGGTTGCTGTCTTGCGAGCAGGGGCCTTAGACTTGCTCTTGGTTTTCGGCGGGTTTGCGTCTATAACGTCGGCTGATGCAACCGCCGGTTCTGATATGGCGGCCTTCCCAGTACCAGTCTTGGTCGCTCTCCTGGCTTTGCTTGGTACAGGAGCTATGTCCGGCTTCTCCTGCGTATCGCTTCCATGCGCCTCACTCTCGGCATCCGCTTCAGACTGGCTGGCGGTGGTTTGAGCAGCTTCATTCGCTTGCGAAGCTTTCAAACGTGTTTTGGCGGTCCTAGTAGACCGGACGGGCGCTACACCTCCAGTAGCCCGAGAAGCTCGAGTCGAACGTTTGATAGGAAGCTCTTCTGCTTCGGACTCTTCAGGAATAGGCCGTTGTGAGATACGCTGATCAGGATCTTCTGATTCGCTCTCGATTATCGATGTTGTTTTGACAGTTGATGCTTTGCTTTTACGGGTCGCAGCGCCCTTGCCTTTGGCCGAGGTCTTTTGCTTTGAAGGCCCTGCCGCTTCATCTCCGACTTGCTGGATGACATCTTGAGATTCGGACTCTGCAAGCGATTCCTCCGTTGTAGTGCGCTTGACCCCTCTGCAACGCGCTGGTCAGGTCTAGAAGTCGTAATATACAGGAATGACAACTCACTTCTTCTTTCCTTTCGTAGCTTTACTAGGCACCTCTACTGATTCTACTGCCTCGGATACGGCCACACTCGCTCGTATTGCTTGCTTACGGCCTTTACCCTGTGAAACTGTGTAAGTTAGTCAGCGTGCAGGCGCGCAAGCTCGATTACGTGCCTTAGATTTGCTTGTTGTAGCCTTCGCTTGTGACGTGTAGAAGAAGCAGTCAGGGGCGCGTTTTCGGTGTTCGTAGCTATGTTGACAGTGATAAGCTAGGATCGGAGTGTGCGACAAGAGACTCGACAACTTACTCTGGGTCATCTTCTGCTTCCCAACCATCTAACTCGGCAGGACAGTATAGACACGCGCAGATGTCGGCTGCTTCTTGCGTTGGACAGTTGAAGAAGCCAGCAGCGGCCAGCTGAATCTGCGGTCAGCGACAGTCCGGCATACTGCGTGCTAGGTAAGAAGCCTTACCCTATCACTTGTTGGATTCCAGCCTGGTATAGAGTCGAAGGTCCACCATCTGCCGAAAGTTCCTTTGCGCGCTTGCAGCATCCGTTCGCTCCCTGGATCTTCGCATGCTTTCTCTCCCAGTGTCTGATAGTCTCTCATAGCTTTCTTGACTATTGCGTACGGACATCGCGTCCCAGCGCGCGGTCCTTTCGTGATGTCGCGACAGTGCTCGTCCAAGGCAACGTCCTCCTCCTCCCAGTCTTGCAGGCCGTTCTCGCAGTAGATACAGTTGACATTGTCAGACGCACTCCCAGATTGTGGATCATAGTAGTAGCCAGCATCTGCGAGCGTCGCTGGAGTCACGCCGTAAGTCGAAGGGTGCGGCCAGCTCGGGAGGTTCTTTGGCTGATTGCGCTTCCGCGGCGCAGTCTTGAAGCTGTCAAGACGTGCAGCATGCGTCTGCATCGTCGCTATATAGCGTTGTAGGTCGTTCCAGCTTTTCAGTCGGATGTCGCGAAAAGGGTAAACAAAGTCAAGAGCCGCGAAAACAGACGTGATCGGACTCATCGGAGTGCACTTCTGTGAAGAATCGATACTGAATCATGAATGTTGCAGAAGGATGCTATCAAGACAATGTGTCAAGACTCCTGCCCACGACTGGGGAATACTTAGCCTTGTCTAAGTCCCTTCTTCTTAACCTCAAGCTGCCCAATGCGACTTAGAGCTTCTTGAGCC
Organism: Erythrobasidium yunnanense; assembly: GCA_001600175.1. NCBI lineage: Eukaryota > Fungi > Basidiomycota > Cystobasidiomycetes > Erythrobasidiales > Erythrobasidiaceae > Erythrobasidium > Erythrobasidium yunnanense. The sequence goes on from BCJC01000002.1 coordinate 3,207,504, forward strand.
TTTCCTGAGGTTGCATCTAATCATTATGGTCGTATGCTACATTGCTGAATACAAGATTACGTAGAACTCTGCGCCTTTGCTATTGCGGTTAGCCACTGTCGAGAGCCCTCCAACGCGGAAGGCAGCTGTACCATCCGTCATTGTCTGCAATACAGGCAACACATATCAGCATTGCTCTTGAAGCGGGAACAGTTGACTTACCTATGTCGCGTGTCCATTCCTCCCAAGCCGGTGCATTGCACTTACAGCCCAGCGATGGATCCTGCGGTACATGCATGAACCAGTCATGCTTGTAGGCGACGTCCTCGAAACTAAAGAAGAAAGGTCAACCTCGTCGACGTACAAGCACAGATCGACTCGACTCACTAGTGCACTCTGTCGAACCCAGCAAGCAGACCCAATGCCAGACTTCTTATCGGTGCATCACCCCATCGTTCGTAATAGAAACCTCCGCTTGCATCAAGATGGTTGAACAGAGACTGATACTCTGCACTTCGGAAGAACCGCAGATCACCAAGCTCTCCGTTTGTCCAGAAGTGCTGTAAATCCGCAGAAATCAGTACGTCACGCCTGCATGTGTGCGATGTTCAGAGGTGGCAGCTCACACATAAATCTGCAGCAAGATGCGTAGTAAGCAAGACGCTCAGTAGGACCAGCAGCAAACTCACTATATTCCTCCCTGTTCTTGAAGTGATTCCCTTGCGTACGCTCAACATCGGTGACGAAGAAGTCCCACAGTTCTTTTGGCTTCTCCCAGTCTGCAAGCTGGAGCTTCTTGCCAAAGCGATTTGCGGCCGTATTGTTTGCTACGACTTCACTTCGCCAGTCTAAGAGAGTATTAAAAAGAGTAGGAATAGTATTTGGTGTCTCTACGAGAGTAATAAACCATCCATAGACCTTGTTGTTTGTGGACATAAAGAGGAAGGGATCGTACTGCATTTCGCAGAAGTAGCGGACTGATGTGGCAGACTTTGAGCAATGCAGTATGCGAAAGATATGGTTCGCTCACCTCCCGGCTCCAATCTCCAGTAGAAGTCATACTGCAGCATTAACGGATGTAGAGCGAAGAGGCCGCTGTAATATCGACACATGTGATGATAGCCTTCCCTGTCGCCGTACTGAATGCCATCCTCCTTCATACGCTTGAAGCCTTCGCGAGCTCGATCCTTGTCAATCCAGTCCGGTATCGACCAATGTTCCTGCGGTATCACCCCAAATTCGACGACCGCATCTTTGGGAAGCGTGTCTTTTACGCCGTCTATGAAAGCTTTACTCAAGCCAGCTTCGTTGAGAAAGACATAAGGGTAGCGAAACCTGGCATTGAAGCTTTGCTCGAAATTCTGAAGAGTTGGGATGAGTTGCTCGAGATCATCGTCGCGCGCAAGTAGAAGTATAGCAGCCTTCTCCCGCTTCGTTTGTGTGGTGAGCCAGCTGTCTTTGTAACCAGAATCCGCAGGGCAGCCTTGAACAGGTAGATCTCGTCTTTCTGGGACAGTGCTTCTTGCTCTCTTAAACTGCACGACATCTGACCATCGAGTGAAGAGGAAGAAGATGCTGCATAATGTCGAAACGAACAGCAGTAGACGTCGTGGACTGGCCAGGGCTCGTATGGACGGCATCTTCAGGTCGAGATTCGAGGCTCTTTGGTTTTCTTTGCGGATCCTTCGAGCTTAATCTGAAAGCCGTCAAGCAAAGCCTTTGCTATGTCAAGGAGAGTGGAGCATGCTGTGCTGTGTAGCCCTCGAATGCATTCGAATGCAAGCTTCGGCCGGAGACAGACCTGTCGAGCTCCCATCCCGCTGTGATAAGCATGGCTGACGCACACGGACCACATATACGTAACGCTGATGCATACCCCAATCCATAGCAGTTCTGGCTCTGCTGTCTCTACCTACCGCAAGCGTTTCAATGCAGGAACACATCTCCCGGCCAAACAGCACGAGCGAAGACTGCTTGATTGTCACTTATTTCTGAGTTATCCACAAACACGCAATGACCAAATGGAAAACTTTCTCGCCAATGTCCTACAGATGCCCATTCACGCAGAATTTGCTAGGTATCCCGGATGGATGCCTAAGAGGTAAGCAAACTCAAAGACACCCCGTTGCAAGACTTCAAACTCCGTCCTTATCCTTACGTTCCGACATCGACGGTATGAGCAACGCAACCCAATCTGATCACTGTCAGTATGCTCTGCGAGCAGAACTGCCCTTTTATTACTCGACACGACCTCGACTTTTCAGCTTGCTCGACGATAAGTATCTCTCGCTCTTGGCCCCGATCTGCGTCTACTGGTTGTCTGCCAGCTTTTTCCACATTCTTGATGTTTCGGGTTTGAAATGCATCGAACGATATCGCATCCACGAGTCTCCCGGCGATAAAAGCCGAAACAAGGTATCTCTCAAGAGTGTCATCCACTCAATTGTGCTTCAACAACTCCTGCAGACAGTGCTCGGTATAGCTGTCATGTATTGGGAGAACGAAGAATCGATCAGCTTGGCCGAACATGCGTACGCAATGCAAACTCTGTCTGCCTCCCTACGAACCTTCGGCTTGAAAGGCACAAGTACGCCTACCTCCGAATTGGCTGCATTCATCTATTGGTGGGTATGGCCCGCGCTTCAGCTAATGCTGGCTTTGTGAGTCCTGAAAATTCTCCTTCCTTAGCATGCTGGTGCAAGTCCAAGTACTGATGCACTTTGTAATGCTTCAGGCTGATCTTCGACGCTTGGCAATACTTCGGACATCGACTCTTCCATGCCCTGCCTTTCCTTTATCGCAACTTTCATAGCGTTCACCACCGACTAAACGTCTCGTACGCTTATGGAGCTTTGTACAATCATCCTGTCGAAGCATTCTTCCTCGATGCAATCGGAACCCTAGTCGCATACACAATTCCAGGTCTGTCTGTCCGGCGAAACATTCTCTTTTTCTGCTTCATAACCTTAAAATGCGTGGACGATCACTGTGGATGTGAGTTTACCCATGAATACTATCGTCATACCATGCTGACATCCGTCCAGTCAATTTCCCTTGGGATCCATTGCAGCGCTTCTGTGGCAGCAATGCTGCCTTTCACGACATACACCACCAGCCATACGGCATCAAAAGCAACTTTTCTCAAAGCACCCCCTTTGCGTATCTAGACAAGCTATGCGGCACAGTCTACAGCGGAAAACGAGGCAAGCGTCCGCCTTCAGCGAGAAAGCAAGACTAGGCCCGAGTTTTAAGCTCGGACACTGGACCCGAATCTTTAGCTAAACATGTATTACGAGACTTCACGACACGTGTCGGCCGGGAGTAACGAAAAATCAGCTGCGACGCTGTTGACGAAAGCTACTGTCCTGGCTGTGCATGCTTGCCTTTTGCTGCCGAAGTTTACTTCTCTTTCCTCTGCTCTCGGCTCCTGCATCTTTCAAGCGGCGTCATGAGACTCTTGTGCTTTCAGATTCCACGGAAGCCGAAGTCGAGCACCGACAAGCCGGTAGGCCCACCTCGCCCTGGCCAACTTCCAAGACGGCCTTCCTTCAGAGAGCGCTACGAAAGTCATCAGTCCCTGCGCCGTAGACGATCGTCCCGCATCCTTGCGACTCGAGAAGCTTGTGAACCATCCCTTGCCCCAAAGCGCAAAATGTCCGCTGAAACCATGGCCAGCACTGCCGGAGGAGTTTCAAACACAACAGGTAGTAACCCCTCTGCTTCGACTACAGTAGGGGCCGCAAGCACTAGCAAAGGGCCTAACCCGGCTTCTAGGTCAGTCTCTCTCCGTCGTACTGGTAGCAGCGCTGGTCAGCAACTTGTCGAGACTTCAATAGCCAAAGCAGATACGCAAGCACTAGCACGCAAGCCCCGTCTGCGTATATCTGCCATAGTAGATCTCGCTCAAGCCAATGATGCCGCGACGATGAGCTGGGCTTTGTGGGAGATCGGGCGTGAGATGAGAAGTGGTGAAATAAGCGAGTCTGATTGTCTCACTGGATTTGACCAAGTGCTGGAAAAAGCTAGATCAGTGAAGCAGCAAAGATTCCTAGAATCACGACAGGAGATTCGTTCGCAGCTCAGAGCTTGCGGTTATGAGATCAGGTAGGAATGTTCCACGAGCCTTATTGAAGGACATTCCAGATTCTTTCATGTAGACTGCTGGCTGGCGACTTTCCCTTTGCTGTAAACCGCATGCCGAGCTCTTGGATGACAACAGCAGACTTAAAACTGTCACTGATCCGCTACTGCCGTGCCGCTTCAATCCAGTATCAGTCTTCATGTCGGCCGACTGTCTAGCCGAAGCCGGCCGTCTTTGGGTCTTCTCGACTTCGATGTAGTCGACCCTTTCGTGGATCTTGAGCTTCTCTCGTTATTGTCCAGTATGACAACCTTCGCCAGGAAGACCTTTGATGCCGCAGCATACTTGAAATTCCGCCCAAGTCAGAGAGCAGAAGAACACCATCAAACGCCAGGTTTCCGAACTGAATCGCCTCCCTTTCCGTTCTTCCTATACAGCTTATAGCGAAAGCTTCATACGACACGTCCTTGATTACGCCAAACCACCTTCTTCTGCCGCTGCTCTTGATGTAGGATGCGGGCCTGGGTAAGCTCTCCAAGGCCTTGCGCCCAATCTAAAGAATGGCTGAACCTCTCATTCATCCTTGTGAAGACAAGCGACCGTCCTCCTGGCCGCTTCAAGCCGATTCGGGAAAGTGATTGCAGTGGATCCTTCGGAAAACATGATTACAGCTGCTCGTTCTACTCTCGACAAAGATCCTTCTAGTCTTCTTCAGACGAAAGACAGCACGCTGTGCGACATCGAATATCGCAGCGGAAATGCAGAGGATCTCGCCTGGCTGGAGGACAGTAGCGTGGATTTAGTCACAGCGGGTGCGTCTTTGACCAGTAGCAATCCGGCTTGACTTAGCCTTGCTATCGTACAGGTCAGGCTGCTCATTGGTTTGACCATGAGCGGGCGTACAAGGAGCTCTTGCGCATTCTGAAACCCGGCGGTACGGTCGCCTACTGGGGTTACGGCTATCTCTTCCTGCCCATGCACCCTTCCGCTTCTGCCAAAGTAATGGATTTCGGGCTGAAGACTTTAGGTATGCTGCCGTCGATCTCTGCAGGCGGATATGGCTTAACTTCCGCCAACATGCAGGCAGCTATTGGGAGCCTGGAAGGAAAGGTCCAGACACAATTTACGATACATTACCTTTCCCAGATGGACAAGGATGGGATAGGTCCTCCTACATTCGGCATAAGTTCGATCTCACCGACTCGAAGGCCTACAAGCAGTCGTCAGATCTAGACAGCCCTCCCGAAACCCTTCACTTTCCAACATCTATGCGCAAGAAGCTCAGTCTTGAAGGACTTCGCAGCCAGCTCAAGACATGGTCTTCCGTTCACACGTACATGCAGAAGCATCCGTCAGAGCCGAACATCGTGGATACTTTCGTTGAGACACTCGATCTTCCCAGAAACGAAGTCATGGAAGTTGAATGGCCTATAGGTCTCATGCTCATGAAAAAGAGTACGTGAGGAATCTACAATTCCCGCGAAGGCTCGATGCACACTAGCGATGTAGCCGCTCGAGCCGTGACAAGCACTGTATACTTCAACACGTACCTCATGATACGCAGGGAAGGTTGGCAGAGAGTTGCGAGAATTCACAAGGTCCTCTAAGCCAATCTGGCGTAATTGACATGCGTCTAAATGCATGAGTCGGCACAGCAAGCTAGTTTCACCAGTATTGAACGCAATGAGAATTGCAGTTAAGAGCATGGCATGCCTTTGGGAACTTGATTAACGATGAATGTATATTGTAACGCGCTTTGTATGCAAAGACGACGAGACTATAGTGCTAGCAGCTACACATCATGAACTGACTGTATCGTAACGATAATCTTGAATAGGGATTTTAAGCTCTGCGGTCATCAATGACGGCATCACGAGCAGCGTGGGAGCCTCCAACACTGTTGTTGGATCCGGCAAACTCGGACATGCTGATGGGCTTGTTGATGGTGGTGTCGTGCACACGAGGAGCCTCGGTGAAGTGCTCCTTGATGTGCTGAGTGGTGTGGTGGTGCTCAGTCTGCTGAGTCTGTCTCTCGATTACTGCGAAGGCGGAAGTCAGCACGAGAAGCTGCCGGATACTCAACTAGGGACTGACCAGGCTGGATCTCCTCTACGATGTGTCTATCAACATGCTCGTGTACCTTGGGGGCGTTGACCGACGTAGAGTGAGTCTGCTCGCCGCGGGAGAGAGTGTTTTGAGCCTGAGCTTGAGTGTTGTACTTGGCAGCGTGCTCGTCGCTGATATCTGCACCGCGCTCTCGGTGGACTTCAGGAGCCTGATGCTGGTCTAAATTCGGAAGAGACGTCAGGAGTCTGGCTCAGCAATGGATCATGTTGACTGTTTTACATACGGTAGGTGTGCTGTTGCTGCTGATCGTAGACAGGCTGAATCTTCTGGTGAATGTCGACTTCCTCTCTCTGTCGATCTACGACTGGTGTGACCTCGTGGTGGGCATGCTTTGACACGTTCTCGTGCGTAACGGCATCTTTGACATTGCGAGTGTGTGTGCTAAACAATTTCTCAGTCAGACTCAGACCGACTACGCCAGATATCAGCTCACCCTCCGATTCTGTCGTCGACGGTGGTCTCGGATGGCTGGCCGTCAGCAAGAGCTTCTGGTCCAGATGAGGATCCAACGTGGTGAGTCTTGTTGTGCTCCTGTCTATGCTCAGTGGAGCTGAGACCGCCCATGACTTCTACAAATTTGCGGAGAAGAGCTTGGTCAGCTGAAGAGCTACCAATTCGAGTGAGAGAACGTACTGTCTACGATGCCCATATTGTATTAAAGTTGTTGGTTGTTGGAAAGTGTTGAAGAATCTTTTGTGGATGGAAGAAAAGCAAAGAGCGGACTGCAAGTCTCCTCAAGTAGGAGAAGCTTCTCGCTTTGCATGAAACGTTTGCGTCATTGCTCCAGCCAGCCTAGAAAAAAAAAAGAAGAGGCGCGTCACCGGGGTGAGGCAGTTAGCGTCATGACCTCTCATGCTGTTTGCCACCCGCAGATCCTCCGACGCGAGCGAAACTCAATCTTGTGTGACACGCGAATAGTTTTGAGAATAGAAGTACGCGTTGATTTCGCTTTCATTTCCGACACAGACACTCACACCCCAAAATTCTGCAGCTACAACGGATCTATGCTATCACGAAGAACGAGATCACTTGTTTGGGTTGATGAGGACCTTGGTGTAGCCCTGAAATAACCTTTGGTCAGTAACGAGAAACAGGAACGTGCGAGGATTTGGGCTGGCTTACCTCGACTTTGGCATCTGTGGACCATTACAAGCATCGAGATCAGTACAGTTTCTTGTGTGTTTAGATCGTGATGACCTACCGAACTTCTTGTATGCCTCAGGAGTCTCATCCAGAGATACGTGGTGAGAGACGACAAAGCTGGGCTTCGCTCGTCCAGAGATGATCAGGTCTCGAAGCTGTCTGTTGTATGACTTGACATTGCATTGACCGGTTCCGAGGCTTAAACCCTTCTCGAAGAGCTTGCCGAAAGGCAGAGAAATGATACCTTGTCCGGAAGCAGAGTCTGGCGCACCAGGGTCGCTGGGTACGTAGAGACCGGGAATACCCAAACCTCCGGTTGGTCCTGTATCCATTGTCTTAGCTTCCAATCTTTGCCGTTAAGCAGGAAAGCCCCACTTGTAACGCGGATAAGGTTTGACAGAACGATGTTTGGCTGTTCCTTGTCTGAATTTCCTTGTACCGCTTGGTAGCCTACTGCATCGACTGCACGATCTACTAGACCACCGTTGAGCTTCTCGATTTGTTCAACAGGATCTCCCTTTGAGAAGTCAATGGGGATGGCACCAATCTTCTTGGCTTGAGCGAGTCTTTCGGGTACTCTGTCTACGACATAAACAGCCGAAGCACCTCGGAGAATGGCGCTGTAGGCAGCCCTGTTGAGAGGAAGGAAGGAAAATCACACGTCGGGTCAGTAGGGATCACTCTGACCTGTTGAGGGCTCAAACGTACATGTTTCCTACTGGACCTGCTCCAAATACAGCTACACTGTCACCAGGCTTGAAGCCAGAGAGTTCTACGCCGTGCCAGCCCTGTTTAGTAGCCATAGAAGGTCAGACGGCCTTTCTCAGGAGAAGGGCGAAGTGATCGTACAGTAGGGAAGATATCAGCGAGCAAAATGAAGTCATCTTCGTGCTCAGTTCCCTCGGGGAGCTTGAGACAGTTGAAGTCGGCGAAAGGCACGCGAACGTACTGGGCCTGACCGCCCTGATAACGAGAAAGGTCAGAATACCCCAACATAAAGTAAACATCGATAACGTACTTGGTATGGGCCCATGGCAACATAACCGTAGGCTCCTCCAGCGAATCCTGGGTTGACCACAGTGCAGAAAGCCTAGAAGAAACGTTAGATTTGGCAGTTTTCGGGGAGATAAATAGCGGCGTACTGTCTTTCCGGTTTCACAGTTCTTGCATCGTCCACAAGCAACGTTGAAGGGCATGACGACTCTGTCTCCCTTCTTGTATAGGGTTACTCCAGGTCCGACTTCATCGACGATACCCTAAATACAACGTAAGCGAAGCGCCATAGAGTCAGAAAGACATCACCTACCATGTTCTCATGACCGAAGATGATGCCTGCTTCCGCAGCAGTTCGGCCCTATTGCCGATGTCAGCTTGAATAGGTTTCTATCGTGACTCCTTACGCACCTCGTACATATGGCAGTCAGAACCACAGATAGCACTGGTGGTGACTTTGACAACTGTGAGCAGATACGTTCAGCAGCGCCAAGCATACCAAACGGAAGATCCTCTACTGATGTCGTCCCTGCACTCCCGCGTCAGCTCGGCCAGCAAGCATTAGGTGTAGACACTCACGTGTGCTGGAGCTTAGGTCTCTCAATCTCCTTGACTTCGACTTTGAAGGCACCGGCATCTGTTTATGCGAGTCTGTAAGCCATGCGAAAGCCTTGATCGAGAGAGCTCGTACAAGCGATGGCCTTCATGGTTCCGGTAGTAGTAGTAGACATGTTTGGTTTCTTTGGCTTTATTCTGTGAAGAAGAGAAGAGAAAGAGCTCCACGGGGTGTTCTTCGAATCTTTCCAAGAAGTCGAAGGCTCTCCGCAAAAGCCGTCACGTGTCCGCGGGGACAAGCGAGCTCTCGGCAGAAATTCAAGAACTGCGCTTTCCACATGCAGACGCGACATCTCTTCAGCAGGCGGCTCTTCTTACGTTTACGCGCATTCCGCGATACGCTATCGAGCGTTCTGGACCTTAGCCAGTACAGTTACGGCTGAACTGGCAAGGAAAACGATGCTTGCGCGCATACAGCGTCCTGGGATCCCTGCACATTCCAGCATTTGACCTCAGTATCGAAGGATAGTCCGCGCTACGCGTCTGGGCGGCCTGAGAAGCAGGGTCGCTCGTTCAGGCGTGTCACTTGGTAGCAGAAGCTGCTGAAGCAGGCCTGTGCTGTCAATTCATGTGTGAGTGAAGAATTCATAAAGTATGCTTCAGTGTTCTTGGGCTAATGATTGATTTCGTTCATGCTGCCAAAGCTGGCTTTGCCAGACGATAACCCGTACCATTTAGCACAACCAGCCAATCCAAGCGATATCGAACAGATGCGCTTCGTGTGGTCTTGGAGGCATGGAACCCTGGCCTATGCTGGATCCGGCTGAGACGCTTTGACGGATTGGCGTTTTTTCTGAGATTCTGGCCTGCAATGGCGGCGAAGGCGGGATATTGCAGCCTTCGCCAGTAAAGAGACCATGGATTCATAGCTGAGGTAGAACAGGCTTCGAGCGTGTCGAGGATCCGCCCAAAACGCAGAGCAGGCCAACCTCGACCGTGACCGCTTTTCGTGTTTTGCGTGTTGTTGTATTTCTGTAATCATCAAGCACCTTCTTACCATCCTCCTTCCCCGTCACACCATTCAGTTTTCCCATCCCAAATTTTCATTTGTCAATTTCGCATTTCATCCTTCTTTCCCTCCCGACGCCTCTTTCTTTCTTTCCAAGTTGTTGCTGTACAGCGCTCCTCAGCATGGCGAAAGTCATACCAGACCAAGACATGCTCGACAAGATACAAAAACACCAAGCTCAGATCGCAGAAGCTCAGCGCAAGATTAATGATTTGGAAGCTGAAATGGCCTCCAAGAAAGATGTTAGAGGAGCATGGAAGAAAACTGTACACGACAAGGAAGCCGAGCTAGCAGCATACAAGGAGCGAAAGAGGGCAGTCGACTCGGAACCCAATGCAAACGACAAGAGCCGCAAGAAGGCCCGAAAGGACAATGATGCTGGTGGTCAGTGCTCGCACCCACATATCTCGTTCTCTTAGTACTCGTCTTAGACCTCAGAGCTCCCTTCCAGCCGTACCGTTGTGCGAAGATCCCGAAAAAGAACTCCAGCCACTCTCCTTCGAAATGCTACGACGTGAATACACAGCGAAAGCTTCTTCAGGATCTGATTCCGTCATGAATGAGCTCAGAAAGTGGAGCACGAGCAACTACGAAAACATCACAGGTAAGAAATATCAGGGAAGCATCGTCTTAACCCCCCATGTCTACTTCCTTCCGCCTCGTTTACTCCTTCACTTCCTTTAGCATTCTAGTCTATGTCTGTGTCGCGCCTGCTGACGTGTAATGTGCAGGACACACGGAGAATGCCTATTGGAGATTTCCCTTGACAAAGGAGAAGGTCGACTGGATCGAAGCTCAGGTGACTTCAGAATGGATATTATAGTCAGCATGATTTAACTCTGCACCATTGGCAGAGGCTCCCCTATAGAGAACCGGCAAAAGGAGGTTTTCAGAGGAACGTCTACAAAGCCGATGAACATGGAGATGCCGCTTTACTGCTTCTAGATGAAGGCGACGATAACAACAACCTCAGGCTTTTCGAAACTCTCTATGCTGCCTGCAATTCCTATCTCAACCTGTTCCACTTCGACTTCGAACGTCAGCACATCGAGAATCAAATCAAATGCATCCGAGCTCTAGAAACTGCGTTCCCTCATCTACAACTCTGTACATCTCATGGTGAGCACGCTTTCCACATGGCCAGAGGTTTGCTCTCGGATTCTTCGAGGTCTACACCGCCAATAGACATTATTCGCAATATGTGCCGGAGTGAGGCGGAGCGCGATATATTAACATCGTCACAAAAATTTCCTTATATCCAAGCGGTATGTTCAGGCGGTGAACACAGAGCGGTGATAAACAATTTCCAAACGCAGAGCCAGAGCAAGGCGGTGCATCGTGAAGATGATGATATTCCGAATGCTTTGAGATTCTGTATAATTAGTGCAAATTCTGCTGCACGCTACTTCAATTCTAGTCGTTTTAGTCTTTAACAACACCTCATTTAATACCAGTGCCCACTAGTTTGTACATTGTAAGGCAGTCAAATCTGTCTAGCTGTATCCTTCAAGGTAGAAATTTGGATCGACGCGTCGTTACACTACTCAAAAGATAGGTCCCGCTGCCAGACACAGGTTTCTCGGAGTGAATTTCGTCTCGAAGACTGGCGTTCTCTTCGTCGGCAACGAAACGAGCATATCCTCCTCCTTCGCGGCTTGCTTCTTGCTTTCGTTCCCAGCAGCGGTATCCTGGCTCGCCAAAGCCGTCTTGCGCGATGAGAGGACGTCCCAGATCTTGACTGTGCAATCTGAGCTACCCGAGATGAGGACGCTTGACTCGGCGCTGAATGATAGACTGTGGATGCGCCCCGTATGGCCTGTCATGCTTTTGATCAAGCGGGACGAAGCGAGATCCCATAGATTGACAGCTTGGTCGTCGCCTGCGTTCCATCACACAATATGAATCAGCTTCTGCTGATGAAAACAGGGAAGAAGAGGGGACGAGACCCACCGGCACTGGCGAGATAGCGCCCGTCGGGACTCATGGCTATACAGTTTACAGCAGCTGTGTGGCCCACAAAGACGCGCAGACACATCCCTTTTTGAATATCCCACAGTCTGCACGTCCTATCACTTGATCCGGTAGCGAGGTACAGCGAGTTGGGGTGGAATTTGACGCACTGCGAGCGAATCCATAGTCAGTATGGTATTCTCTGCACATCGAAAAGAAGAGGAAGGAGGACCCACATCCACATCACTCAGATGCCCAGCGAAGATCCTCACTGCAGCGACTCTTTCCGTTGTCCATAGTCTAGCCGTCCTATCCCTTGAAGCAGTCGCAAAGTATACACCTCTCGGGCCCCATTCCACGTCCCAAACAGGATCTCTATGCCCTCTATACGTGACTATATTGCTATACGTCTGTAAATTCCATAATCGTACAGATGCATCTTGCGAACTTGAGAGCAAGTAGCGAGGCGGGCCTGAAGGACCTGGTAAGGGGTCGAAAGAGAGTCCGTACACTGGTCCGCTGTGTCCTATTAATTTACGAGTAGTTGGGCCGTCCGTAGATTCGAGAGAGACGAGGTCTGAGGAGGCTTTTATGGAATATGGGTCGAAGTCGGAACGGACGTCGTTCAGAGGCTGTCCTTTCAGGTTCCATAATCTGATGTACGACTCTGAGAAGCCAGCTGCTAGAAGAGAAGAGTCGTCCGAGAACTGCGTGGAAACGAGGCTGAAAACAGTCAAGTTAGCCGAAATCCCATAAGAGTGTGAGTAGGCAACCCACGTATCTGCTGCATCGTGCACTGTGAACATGCATACGCTAGGCAGATTCCATTTCGCTTGAGAAGCAGCAGCATTCACGCCCGTCGTTAGTGAAGTATTGACTTTGTCCACCGGACCAAGTCGTATCCTCTTTCTAGCTTCTCTCACTCTCTCCACTTCTCTCTTGACATCTATTGTTCGGAATGACGGTGGGTACGGAGGGAGGTCTGATGCTTGTACTGGAGTAAGTTTCGCTGTTTCTTCCGAAGCGGCAGAGGGAGTAGACATCTCTACATCTTCATTGCTGGCAGGTGTCCCATCTGCTTTCAGTACGCGCTGCACTTCTTTATCCAGTTTGGGATCTCGAGGCATAGGGCCTAGCTTTAGAGGGATTTGGGGGACGGACGAGCTTGATGATTGGATAGGAGGGACGGATGTACCAGGTGGTAGATCAGGCATGCTTCCAGGTAAAGGGATGATATCGACAGTGAGTTCGCTCTCCAGGCCGCCCGTCTGCTGCCAATTTGTCGAAGAATGTTGCTGCTGCTTGAGGTCTATGACATCCACCCTGACTCGTTCATTGATGATCCCTAGCATCTTCTCTCTTCCCCTTTCTGTAATCTCGTTGTTTGTAGATGCTACTGCTCCTGATCCAATTGCGCCCGACAGTGTCCCTGCTCCCGACATGCCCGACACACCACCTTGCAGCCATCCCAGCAGCAGACTCCATCCTCTCCTTGTCATCTTCACTATATATCTCTCCTTCCTCCATCTGTTTGCCTGTTCATTCTCCACCACCTGTGCTGGTGATTTGAGCATTGCTAGTAGTCCTGCGATGTGTGGTGCTGTTGTCCCATAGTCTGTCACAAAGTTGTGGAGGATGAGTTCTGCTTGATCTTTGTAACCCAGTAGCACCAAGTCGAAGTAGGAGTGGACATAGACGGGTAGCAGGATGGGAAGCAGTTCTGGGCGATGAATGTCGAGTGACCCATAGACAAACTCCCTCAATCCCAGTAGGCCATCCCTCCATGGCATTGGATCCTCCCTCTTCTTCCCTGCGCTGTTCCTTTTCTCGAATGCATCCTGGGTGACAGTGCTGCTTCCTCCTCCTCCTGCTGTTGTATTCTCCTTGTTGTTGTTATTGGTCGATGATGGATCCACCTCCTCCCTCAGTGCTGCTGCTGCTTTGCTGTATCCCCTCTTCACCAGATACTCGAGTACTATGGTAGTGTGATCCTGCGCTGATGCTGGGGCATTACCACCGCTCGCACTCCCACTCCCAGTAGCATTGTTGTTGTTACTGCTGTTGCTTGGTCCAGGCTTGCTCATGGCAGAGAGGTGATGCAGTAAGATAGAGGGTGAGCAGAGGAGAGAGGAGAGCCAGCGAGACAGCTTGGATCCAGTCCGACACCTGCAAAAACAGCAAGCAAATACAAGGACAATGCACGCATAGTACAGCAATAGCAAACAACATCAACGCAAGATCCAGCTCATTCGAGTTCCCGCACCATCCTGCTCGTCGCGTCTCGACAGCGCCAGCGCTGCCCGATGCAATGCAGGCAGAGAGCAGCGAGGATGGGAGCAACAACAAGCTAGACAACGATGTAGCATCATCAGCAACAGGAGAGAACGATAAGGCTGCGAGCGGTGTCAGTCTAGAGACGAGCGACCAGGGCGGGCCTATAATCTCGAAGTCACAGAATACACCCACAGCCAACGTTCAGAACAGCAAGGGTCACAGTACCAGTACTGTAGTAAGCAATGCGATCCCCGACGAGCGCATCGTCATAGACCCGCCGTACAGAGATCCAGCAAGCAGGACGAGGAGGCCCAAAGGAATACTCAAGCCAGCAGTCGCACCAGCACCACGTTTCAACTTTAGTTTCAGAAGGGACGTCCTCAATTATGTCAACGACAGCCTCAGTCCGATTATGCAGGCAGGCTCGTCTGCCTCGTCGCCGGCTCAGGCGACGCACAGTCTTCAAGCACATCCACCTACAGCGCACCATCATCCCATAGATGCATCCCATTCAGCTTCACCATCGCATACGGCCAAGGAAGTAGCTCAAATGCAGCCGACTGCATCGTCATCATCCTCCGGCGCTCCCCCTTCGCGGTCTGGCGCATTCTGGAAACGCCTAGGAGGTGCGGTCACAGCTGTTGCAGCCAATGTACCTGTTCCACAAGCAGCCGCGAGGACAATACACAGCTTGACTGGATCAGCACCATCGCCCAGCGGGGTTAACGGCGTACAAAGTAGCAACAGCGAAGCATCACCTCTCTCACAATCTACCTCTTCATCTATCAGCAACCACCCTTCTTCATCATCTACGAACCTCTTGGAGCACCAACAATCCTTCGACTCGATCAAGTCTGTGCGCTTTACCATGTCTTCACTAAGCATAGTCTACCCACTCGCATCAGGTCAAGCCCCAGGCTCAGAAGCGACTACCCGAAAACGGATCAACAAGGAATACAGGCGGAAGAAGGTGGAGCGACGCGAGAAGGGCTGGACGGGAGAAGAGCTCGCAAGGCTGTATGATGAGTGCTCGAGAACGAGGGAAGAGCCGGGTATACCGAGCTTGAGGAGATTGCTCGCTGTGCGTCCTCCCTTACAGCCAACACACATGGAAGCTAATCAATCTGTGCAATGCTGTAGGACTCCGCTCAACCGCCCAAATCGATAGACCTGAAGAACCAGCTACTCACAAAGGGCGCAGTAGAAGTGCTTTCCGACCTGCTCAGCGTCGACTTTGGCTTGAAAAGCCTGAACCTCGAGAATTGCGGCTTGGACGATGAATCCCTCAAACCTCTCATCCACTCTTTACTCGTATCAGCAACCTTACCCACACTGAACCTAGCGAATAACAAGCGTATAAGGAGTAAAGGCTGGAAACTGCTCTGCCTGTTCGTACAGAAATCGAAACACCTGAAATATCTGGATATCTCGGATAATCTGATAGATAGGAAGATCGCGGAGATGCTTGTTGCGGCGTTTCAGAATCAGAACCAGCAAGCGACAGCGGTGTCGCAGACCTCTGTGAGCGAGCCAAACTCCGCAGGACTTGGACTGGCGAATGGCCATACGCCGCATCCCGCCAACCCGCACAATACTACCTCCGCAGCTTCAAACACTCGTCAATCTGTTGGCAGCGACAGTGAAGATCTTCCGCCAACTTGGGCAGCACCTCTTCTTTCCCGCACCTACTCTTCTTCCAGCCAGATCCCCGCTTCTACCTCCCTCTCCTCAATACGCATGGAAGCTTGCTCCCTCAAGAACCCAACACTCGAAACCCTCGCTCACGGCATCCGCAACTCCGAGATCAAACATGTCTCCCTACGCCGCAATAAAATCAACAATATGGGCGCTGTAGCTCTGGCTATCATGATCCGCGACTACGAGCTCTCTGGATATACATCTAGTCAGAGCGCGAATATCGTCTCCTCTCCCCTCAGTACTGTCGGTGATGCGAATCCCCTCTTTCCGGCGAACCAACAATTCGCAGATTTAACAAATGATAGCAGACCCAACTCCCCTGCTGTCGAGCCATTGCACCAACCTCAGACACGGCCGGCCAGTAACTCAGTTACAGCTCGCTTGGAAGCGGCAGCGGCAGCTTCAGCGAATTCATATCAATATGCTATACATCGACCCGCTCCGCCGATACCTCTAAACAGCTCTTCCTCTACTACTTCACGCAATACTCCCATGTACGTGTATGCGTCTCCTACAAGCTCGCCTCGGTCTGCCTCGATGGATGACGCCAACGACGACGCCGCCGAATCTGGTCATTTCCCGTTCGGTCCGGATCGCAACCGTGGTCGCGTCGTCTTGACCAGCGAACGAGATGCCCTCAGGCACGCTGAACTCAAGAACAGGCTTAAGAAACAGATCGAGTCGCTGCCTCGAGTAGGCGCACTCTTAACGCTCGATGTCAGAAGCAATGATATTCGAGGAGGCGTGTCGTATATCGCTCAAGTCCTCAAGCGGAATCGGACCTTGAAGGTCTTGAATCTAAGCGATAATCGCATAGACTCGCAGGGTCTGCTGAGTATAGCAGAAGCACTCGTACGTACAGCACCTGCTACTGACCCCACTTGAGAGCTGACTTGCTTGCCGATTTAACAGAAATACAACTCAACCCTCGAGACTCTTGACCTGTCAAACAACCCTTGCTGCGGGCCCACGCTGGAAGGCATCAATACCTTACGCACTGCATTTGTCTTCAATACAAGCCTGAAGCGGATCTTCTTACACAATACGGAACTGTCCTCCTCTGGTGCAATCGCCTTGGCCGAGTTCTTGCCGGATGTACAGTCTCTGATCCATATTGACTTGACCGACAACCCAGATGTAAGCTCTGCTGTATCAGTATATGGTGGGCTAGCTAACACAGAACGTCTCCCAGCTCGACATTGCCGGAATCATGGCTCTGGCAGCTTCAGTCAAGCTCAGTCGAACCATTCGCTGTCTGGACCTTAGCATCCCGCCCAACGATCCAGAATTTGCTCGTCTATCGCAAGACATTCTACAGTCCTGTATTCGGAATACAGAGCTGGCCCAAGAGCAGTCACTAGCCAAAGGTGCCAAAGTTCCAATTGCAGCGCCCATCTACAAGTCTGGACTCGCTAGAGGACTCAAGGAGATAGAACAAGCACACGCGTCTGCTTTGACGCAGCCTCAGGACCCTCCAAGCTGGGACGATGTGATCGCATCAGCCCGCAGTTGCATCGAGGCTCTCACAAACATGCTAGATGCCGAGGAAGAGTCTTTGCGGCACGATCCCTCTCACGGAGACAACCAAGCTCGTGCTCGAGTACTCGCGAACGCTCAAACTCTGGAGAAGCAGCTGTTGGCGGCTCTTTCGAAATTAGATGCTTCCGATCTATCCCAAAGGCCAGCAATCAGACATCTTCAAAGACAACTTGCAGATCTCCTACGTAGAGCAGGAGCCGCCTCGACGAATGGCGATGAGCACTCCTTGCTCTCTACTGGCGAACAGACGCTACTCTCGCCTCTTACTCCAATCCGGTCACCGGCCTCGCCAAACAACCAACTACCTTCTCCTTCTTTCTCCATCACTAGCTCCGACGACTCTGATTCGGATTCAGCCGATGAGCGCTCCAGCAAGAAGGGTCTCACTCCGCCAGTATCGCCACGGAAACCAAGAGGCAGACCAACTTCGCTCGAGCTTCCTCCTCGAACAGCAGTCGCTCTGTCAACGTCACCAAAGTCGCCTGTTGAGAATCAGTCTCGCACGCTTACGCTCGAAGAAGGCGAAGTTTTCCGAAGAGGAGCTTCGAGGATCGGCGAAGACGGCCGAAAAACTCTTCTTGACGTCCTTGATGATGACGAAGCTGGAGAAGAACTCAAGCAGGAGATTTTGGAGGTAGAGGTCAAGCGGACAAGGCGGACAACTCTAAGCTTGATCGATACGGATGATCAGTCTCACGGAGCTGAGCAGTCGGCACAAATTGGTGCATAGCGACGGGTACACGTAGACTCCGATTCCTTGTCTTATTTTAGGTCTTCGAAATAGCCTTGTGCGCAAAGGCCTGCTCGCCGCAAGCCGCGATGGCTTTTGTTTATGAGGATCTCGTGGTAGGCACTTGGCGTGATGCTAGCTGGAAACGGACGCCTCAAGACCTACTCGGGTATATTTGATATGCATGACCAGCAAACAATGTGCGAAGACTAAATTATTAAGCCTCCGAAATACCAGGAGGCGCATTATTTAGAGCCCCGGATCTGGAGACGAAGCACGGCTGATCCGGTGGACAACTCTGCCTGACGAAGCTCAAGTTGAAGGCGTCTGGCTAAATATTCATACATCAGTATAACCCGCCTTGGAAAGCTGTTGCGGATCGACTTCAAATGGCCCGACCATCCTGTGGTTCTAGCTTAAAAGTACTGAGATTGGCTACCATCAAATATACGGAGGCTCGAGACTGTGCTGTACATCATCGCTGTATCCTGGATGTGCAAGTGAGCATGCCCGAATGCCAGACCTCTGCCTAATTTCGTAGGCTTACTCAAGTATCTGTAAGGTCATCAGTAGTATAATGCTACGTTTCCCTCCATACTCCCACGGCCCGTCACGGTGTCATGCCGAAGCGTTCGATCGGCAGCTGGACATCTTCAGGTGTCATTCAGACCATATAGGCAATTTTGCAACTTGCTCATCTGGCAATCGTGATGAGGGTCGAACAGACCTACGCAAGAGCGCGATCCGACCTTTGGCCCCTTCTTCGCGGTAAAGCAAGAAAAGAAGCCAGTTATTTTCTTCCACCCTTTGGCCCGCGCCCAAGCGAACATCTCCACCTCTTAATACAAATTGAGGCCATCAGCGACATATCCTTCGAGCTATCCTTACAGAAAAAGGGAAGTCTGCTAATCTTGCGACAGATGAGGCGTGCCAGAATACAAGGACGCTATGGCTTTACGTTGCGCGAACAATTATCGCACCGCACAGCATTTTTTTTGTTCTACTGTTCCCTTGGACGAAGCCAAGATTTATAGCTTCGTTGATGCTCTGTTGGTCTTTCCGGGCGTTCTCCCCTGCTTTCTCTACGCGTTCCGTGAGTGCGGAGACAAGATTTGTGAGTATCCATCGTTACAACTATTTCGAGCGCAGTACGCAGACAATGCAAACTTTCCACTCCATTTCCACGGCCGCATAGCTGACGGATACCGCTCAAAGCTTGAACCAGAATGGCTTACCTTTGGCTCGGAATGTCGGGGCCTGCTTACGGGGCTCGTATCGGTTTTAGCAACGGGATGTGTGTCTGCCCATCGACCACATCTTTCTTGCTGTTAAGAAGCATCCCGCTGGCAGACAGGCGATTGGCTAGCAAGAGTAACCTAGGCTGACCTCACTTAAATCGTCGAATCTTTCCACTATTCAAGATGGCCAACACGTAGCAGTACCATCAGCGGCTCGTACGGTCCTACGTTTATTTGCATTCACAAAGCAGGCTGTACTATGCTTCTCGCTTTTAGCATATGCATCCTATCAAGCTCAGGCATGCGCTATGTTTGACTAGACGCAGTCTCTAGAGCATGATGGAATGGCGCGCATGTCATCCGTGCGTAATCGCGAAAAGCAGCAGAAGATTGTTATATAGGGTAGGAAGGCCAGATGGGTCCCTGGATGTAACGAGCCATAAAGTGTCCCTTCTATCGCATAAAATCTGTTCATAAACTCCCAGGAATCCAAGCATATGCTGTTCTCGCCGCTTGCGCGTTCGTGATATACTGTCGGGCTCGCTGCCCCATTCGAGTGCGATCTTTGATCAATTGTAAGCTGGCGAAGCTCTCCTCTCGTCTTACACTACTGAAAGTCATCCCATTTCGATTCGCAGTAAGTGTGTGTGCTCATCTGCCCGCCGCCTCTTGCTTTCGCTCAATACAGTCATCTGCCCGAATCAGTCTGTACATCCCCAGACTCGGCACGCAATAAGCCATGAGCACATTCACTCAGTCCCAAGGTCCTTGCGCACCATTACCAGACCTCCCGCTGGCGTCGACTCCTCTTCACGATGCTAAAGGCTTCGTTCGGAACGTCTCAACTATCCTGCCTGGGCTGGTAGACAAGGTTTTCCAATGGCTAACGTACGCACTGAGATCTTGTGGCTTTCCCTGATACTGCATGCTGACGTGCTTGCTTCCGTAGTACCGATGACCCCAATCAGGCCTTATTCGCCAGAGAACTACAATGGGCCTACGTGCAAGTTATGGACCGATATGACAAACCCGACACTACATACGGTGATATCAAGTCAGATAGAACCGAATATCGTCAATGTCTCGAAATCGTCAGGATCACCTTCGAGGCTCTCCGTCATCGATGCAAAGTGGTTCTTACCGAAGTAGATCGTGACCTACATCACGCATTCGTCCCTAAGAACCACGATCATGCAAAAAGCCCAGTTCTCTACGTTACAACAAGTTTGCTAAACATGCTACAACGGGCGCCGACTAAAGAGCAGCAGCACCATCTGCTGCTCTTCCTCTTCATAGCAATTTGTCATGAACTAGGGCATCTTACCGGTCGGTTCGTAAGTCTTGTTCCAGCCAGCCAACGTACTCGCTGATCTATGTTCTTCAGCTACATGGTCCGACCTTTGTAACCCCGATTACGAAACGAAGCAAGGTCAACTCCAGAGCGCCATACAAAGGTGCACAGCAAATCGGCGACGGAGGAGAATGCATTGAACTGGCGGTCTTCTATGATGAGCTGTTGCATATCAGCGTYCCTGAAGACGGTCAGTCTTGGCAATATGAACCAGCGGTATGCAGAAGCTGACGAAGGCTTCCTCTATGATTGTAGMCGCAGATTTGAGCTCAGCTTTCCGGATTSGACGTGCTTCAGAYCTCGCTTATCTTGACGATGCGCATGTTCAGCAAATCAATAGCATRCTTTTTCGGGGCGAACGAGTACGATTTGGACAGCTCTTTCTATACGTTCACTTCCAAAGCCAGAGTACAGGTTTTCTTCCATMCTTCATCGAGGAGGCGAGACAAAGGCTGGCCCTCGGAGTACCCACATCGCAACCCGCACCGTTCAGCAAGTTCTCCTCCTACGTATCATTCTCGCGCGATTCTTCCACAGCAAMTGCCGGTGTACCATCTTCTTCAGCTATTCCGTCAAACTCGGAAAATCCTTCAACCCCTCCCACCCACGGTTCAAGACAAATAGAAGCTCGCAGTACTCGCGACTCGCCTGTACTGCTCGGCGCCTCTGTACGGACCCAGGAAACCCCCCTACATCGTCATGGGCAACGTAAGGAGCATTCTGAGGACTCGCTTCTAGCCTTTTCGGTAGAGAAGTTGGCTCTCGTCAACGAGTCCTACCAAGAACACCGCGCAGCCTGACGTTGATGTACCACCCAGCGGGTGTACAATGCGTCAAGTAGAAACTAGGCCGCAGCTAGTGGCGCTGTTGACGACTGATGGGGCTCATCTGGAGTGTTTACCTCACTTGGAGCAGCAAGTCGCCTATGCTTTCGATCCAGCCTTGCCGGTCAGTCAAGTCTTCAAGTTTTACTTACTAGCGTAGGCTAAAGAAATTTTGTTCAGGCTGTCAATGTTTGGCAGACTTCAGGCAACGCTTCAGCGCTACGCATTATCCAAACTCTCGCTTTCGGTCAGACAGGTCTCGATCCACATGATGTACACGGCAAGTCAACATAAAGACTGTTTTAGGCTCCTACGCTGATATGTTGCTACCAGAACTGCTTCTGTCTCCTTCAAAGGATGTTCTGTTCGCTACAACTCGAGGTGTACAGAATTTGTCTTCTGGCAGCATCTTTGCCTGGCTTTTGGACAACACGGCAACATCACCGCAAGGCGTTGATCCAATGCATTACACCTTCGAGACCACTAGGGCTTGGAACTTCTCCATGGCGACTTCGCCGCAAATACTGGATAACGGGCAAGTGACATTCGAGGTCTACAATCGGACCGACGACTTCTACCAGACGTTGATTTTCACACCGATGGTCGGCTTTGAGGAGCTCTAAGGAGATCGAGGATTTTCAAGCTTCTCAGAACTTCTGAGAGGCTGATAGCTGCTTATTTCGTATTGTCCACCTTTCGTCTCATTGACGCCAGGTATCACGTTATGTTCTGATGACAGACTTAAGCTCACTCGCGCAATATTTGCATTTAGCCACCCTTTTGCCGGCACGTTGTAATCCTCACACAATTGCTTACTAGAATTGCATATATTTACAGCCATCTTTCCTTCCCATTTCCATTTCAACATTGTCAACATTGTCGAAGATATACTATATACTATATAGGCAGACTAACTTCTGATTGACAGCTTGCAGTTGATCGAGCCAAGTCTTTGCTGGCACATGCGATACGCAGGCTGTACCACCTCTCCAAACTTGGCATCCGCTGTTCGGTCGAAGGTCGGTTCTTGCTGTATCCGAACACGGTCCCATCGCGCATAACATTGGATTGATCTACGTGAGATGTCGTCGGGCACGACTTTCTTGGGCAGGTGGTGCAGAGCGTGAAGCATGCACAAATGAAACTGAGAGAATGTAGTCCAAGGTTTTGGCCAGAGTTTACTCTGGCTGCTATAGTGAGAGTACGAAAAGATATCTAGATCAAGTCCGGTCCTTCTGTAAAACCTCTGTGACAACGCCAGGTGGGTGAGGCCTTCAGTAACACAACAATGTCCCGAGGCTGAAGATCGTACGCGTTGGAGAGAGGCTTTGTCGGGAGCGGATCTAGCATCTGCTGACTTCCTGGCTGCCTCAAGCCGCACCCCGAGGCTTTTCGAGGCGGTAGATGATGGAATTGTGTCGAGTGTAGCAGCGCTCTCGGTAGGTCTAACACCTCCAGCAAGTTGGTGCGGCTAAGCCCTTTGAGCAAGTCGGGTCAAGTATGCTTGTTGAGATTGACGCCGAGCAGTCCTGCCTCAAAACCACTGCCTGCATCTTCCTTCATTAGTTCGACTTGATCGTACGAAGAATCGCACAAATACGAGGGTTGATTCGTCGCCTTCTCGGCGATTCGAGTAATCTGAAGAGATCGTCGAGCGGGATCCAGTAGCTGGTACACTGCGTAGATGTGCTTATTACACCGTAGAAAATTGATAATGATATTTCAGTAACCACTGATGAAACGGGCATGTTCATCTGGTTTTGATGATATATAGTAAGCGGTCATGATGGCATAGCAGCTCGTTAGCGAAGTTCTGAGAACTGTCCCCTGGAGCGCGAAAGTCGTTTCGTACGCCGTGCAAGTGTTGTAGCATACACAAGTGCATTCGCAGCCTTCAGCAAATGCTTTTCAGAAATGCTCGTTGAAGCGCGCTCATGAGCCAAAAACGCCTAAGTCGAAACTCGACTCTGGGCTTTCTTTCGCCAACTCGCCCATCATCATTATTTGGATTTGCGTCATGTCAAAACGGAAGTACGTAGGTAACTCACATA
Organism: Erythrobasidium yunnanense; assembly: GCA_001600175.1. Classification (NCBI taxonomy): domain Eukaryota; kingdom Fungi; phylum Basidiomycota; class Cystobasidiomycetes; order Erythrobasidiales; family Erythrobasidiaceae; genus Erythrobasidium; species Erythrobasidium yunnanense. The sequence continues at coordinate 3,231,106 of BCJC01000002.1, forward strand.
GCCAACACCAGCTGTAGCGTAGGCCACACCCACCAGTAGATGAGCGGAGCCAACTCGGAGGGAGGTGCATACGTGCCTTTCAGGCCAAAAGCACGTAAAGAGGCAGATAGAGTTTGAACTGCGTATGCATGTTTGGCCAAGCTGGTCGATTATTCGACTTGCCAGTACATGACAGCTATGCCGAGCATTGTTTGCAGGGCTTGCTGGAGCACAACAGAGCGGATGACACTCTTGAGAGATACCTTGTTTCGGCTCTAATCGGTTGGAGCCTCGTGAATACGATAGCGTTCGATGCATGGAGACCCGAAATATCAAAAAGATGGAAGAAGCTGGCAGACAGCCGATAGACGCCGATCGGGGCCAAGAGCGAAAGATACTTGTCATCAAGTGAGCTGAAAAGTCGAGGCCGCGTCGAGTAATAGACAGGCAGTTCTGCTCGCAGAGCATACTGGCAGAGATCAGCTTGGGTAACAGTGCTCATACTGTCGAAGTCGCAACAGAAAGATGAGGACGGAGTTGAAAGCCTTGCAACGAAGTGTCTTTGAGTCTGCTTACCTCTTAGGCATCCATCCGGAATACCTGGATCAGTAGGACATTGGTAAGAAAGTCTGCCATTTGGTCATTGCGTGTTTGCGGACAACTCAGAAGAAGTCACAATCAAGCAGTCTTTGCTTGTGCTGTTTGGTCGGGAGAGGTGTGCTGGCTTGATACGCTTCAGCGAAATAACACTTTCCCCTCATCTGACTCGAAAGCTATGCATGATGGTGGTCGTGGTCTTTTGTAGAATGAAGGTAATGCTGAGGGAGGTGTCATGATACCAGTCGCTGCAGACATTGGCGAGATGCCATCTGACAAGAGTGAAGCAGGAGGAGGAGGAGGAGGAAGTGTGCTGGTACTGGCTACAGGTTCTGCCATCGTAGCTAGACTTCTACTTTGACTCGTCGCCAACGGAGGCATCCGATGAGTTGCTGAAGTGCTGGCCAAGCGTGAACGCGGTCGAACCGGACGATGATGGGCTTTGACGGTAGCGGCAGCTTGACAGGATTTGCAGAATGAGCGTGAGATCTGTGAAGCAGTATCCTTGAGCATGTAGGGTGGGATTTTGGTAGGAAGACAAAGGCCAATTGTTCTGTCAGGTTCTGTCTCAGACCTGATCTTTGGCCACCTCCTATTCCTGCTGATGCACTGATTGCAGTCATGGACCAGCTCAGCCGGCGGGACACTGTGTACCAGCAGTTGGGGCAGATCACAGATGCGATAAGGCAAGGGAATCAGGAGGGACGGACTACTAGTTCATCTATATCTGGATCAGCGTCATCCTCGTCCATCCAGCAAGCAAACACCAACATCAACAGATACATAGACCGCGTATCAGGACAGCTGCAGAATGCAATCAATCAACAAGGGAGTGGAGTCAACAATCAACGAGCACCGGCAGCAGCAACCTCCATATACGCAGCTAGAGGACCAGTCTCAGCAAACGCAAGCTACGAGGGTCTTCCTGCTTCAGGAGCAGCAGCAGCAGGAGAGACTCTGCCAGACTATGCACCTCCCCAAGCATCACAGCCCATCACCTACCTCCACAGCTTGAAGAGCAACACAGGAAAGCTAGAGTTGCTCATCGAAAGCGTAGGCTCGAAACAGTATCCAGTATACGTTCAAAACGTCTGTTCCACAGTCGCGGGAAGGGTATGCTTGCGCACACAAGGCGATGAAACGATCACAGAGGTCCGGCTACGGGTCAAGGGTGAGCAAATCCCAAGGAACACTGTACAGGGCATGACTGAAGTGTGTCCTGCAGGAGTTGTTACTACAGCTGTAGTGAGAGGTAATCAGAACGCGCACAATAGGGTTCTAGCAGAAGAAGGTCAGCCGTTCATTCATGGCCCGAAAACTAAGCTTCACTGATGCTGATCTCATCACATGCAGAGGAGTTCTGGTATTCAAGCAGTCTGCTATGGTCTTCAAGTCAGCCAGGATCTGCCCTCGATCCTCTCAAAGAATCCCATGAATTCCCATTCTCAATCAAGATACCCGATGTCGCTCCGCCAACACCGAGAATCCGTAAAGAGTGTACGTGTAAATGTATCGAGGTCAAGCTTGGCATCGCTGACATTCTCCTTCCCCGCAGCACCCATGCCGCCCAGCTTCATCTTGCAGCCTGGAGCTACTTATGTCAACGGAGGTATCGAGATAGCTACCATTAGATAGTAGGTCCCAGCTTCTCTGTCGGGAAGATCGTGCGCTGAGACAGCGATACAGCTACGTCAAGGTCACGTTGGCCCGTAAAGGTCTCCTGAGGCCGAACGAACGTCTCTTCGCGCCCATTGTCTATCTCACGCGCGAGAAAGATCTATCCTTCCTTTCCATGCCAAGACGGCAAGCCCTGGCACAATCTATACCGCTACCAGGACCGACCCAGGCTCCGGATGCCTGGCAAGGCAAAGTAGAGGAAAAGACGTACAAGTCAGGCTTCTTCACCTCTAAGAAAGAAAGCTTTAAGGTCACGCTTCTGCTCCCCACGCCTCTCATATATGGCAGTAGGCATATTCTGTCCACAAAGCATTGCAGTTGGCAGCTCGCTGATGCACTTTCCACTGCAGAGATCGAAAGCATACCATATTACATACGTATATCCTCGAGCGATCGAGCGACTATTGACAAACTCGGAGATTCCTCCTTCTTGTCGGTCAATCTGATGCAAAGGTGCTGTATCGGTAAGTCGTGCTTATATAGATGAATGATCCCAAGAGCTGGATGCTGATTTGGCTCGTTCTTGTAGTCTCGCAAGGATCGTATGGAAGTCAAGACAACATCATGAGCAAATCACAAGCGGAAGAAGTTACAGCTAGCGAACCCTCCAGCACCTCGGCAGAACCAGCTAGACGTTTCAAGGGTGTTATAGACATCAAGATGGCAGTCGGCTCAGCTGTTTCGTTCACGAGCTTGAATCTTGAGATTTCGGTTTGTGCCGGCTACGTTGACAGACGGTACCGGAGGCATGCTAATGTGAGCTTTCGCAGTTCTGGGTCGTCTGCTATTCCATGGAGAAGGGCCTGGTACGCGATACACTAGCAGCTATACCCGTCAAGATCGTCAGCATACCGCCGGCAGCCCGACCTGCACAGAATACAGCCCAAGGTCAGACAGCACCTGCAGTACCGCCACCAGAGATGGAAGATCTACCGCCAGCGTACTTTGATATAGTCGAAGCGAGGCAGTCGGGTGGGCAAAGAGCCGAGAAGAGCTAGCAGGGCGGCCTCCTGTGAACATTCGAGCGTTTGAAGCAGCAGTAGAGACCTGATGGCACGTAAGATGGGAAAACGAATGTTGTTTGTACAATGGATAGCCAGCCATTGGCATAGTAGAAGGATCCGCTAATAGTGATGTAGCCTAAGAAATACAGAGAAAGTGGTATGATCTATGATGAAGGAGCTCTGTATATAATAGCGATTGTCTACACTTGAGAGTATGGATGGGTGGGATGAATACTGTCCCCGGAGATGGTTGTTGTATCCTTCTCGTTGTCGATCTCTTCCTTCTCCGGAAACTCGTCTACAGTACTGTGCGCTGGCTTCTCGTCTAAGCGGCTTGCAACATGTTGACTAGCGGAGCCTTGAGTTGCCGTTACCATTGATACATTTGGATCTTGTCGCTTGAAGGTATTGAGACTGATTCCATGCACAATGTTTGAAGGTAGTGATAGAGACTTGACGGAGGATGCCGACGCGGCGGTGTGGACGTTCAAGACAATACGGCATACCTGTTCGGAATTGCATGAGACGGTGTAAAAGATAGGCAGGTAAGAAGGAGTAGCTCACAGATATACCCTGTAAGGCGCACGCAAATGAGCATAGTAGGATACGGTTATCCTCAGGGGGAGTGAGTGCGTAATTGATCTAGTGTGCAGTCAGTCTTTATGCTTATTGGCAAAAGAACCCAATGGAGACTTACGATGTTCGCGCAATTGGCGACCAGCGCCAAAGCGTAGAAGAGAATGGAGTCGCGGGCAATGACAGCCATCAATGTGGATCTGGCACCCTTCCTCCAGTTGTTGACGGTCTTGAAGAGAGTAAGGAAGAGTACGACAAGGTCGAAGATCAAGGGGCAAACGTCTGCGAGAATAGCGATCTCAGCAGGGAATAAAGATCATGTTTGAATCCACTTACAGAAGAGCCAATAGTGCTTTGCACCACCGGCGATGCATGCGTGTACTCCGCTCGGTAGCTCGACCCGATGGTTGCTTTGAGGATTCCAGAACTGCACTGCAGCCTATTGATGATCGTCAGCACACGCTCTGGAGAAGACTGAAAGAATGCATTTATAACTTACTTGAGCAATGATGAGTGCACTAAGGACCAGCAACTAATCAGCGATATATGACAACCTCACTTTGCTTACACTCACACCAGACCACCAAGAACGAACTTGTTCTTGCCCCAGATTGCGTAGACACGCATGGAAAGAATGTAAGAACCAGTCCTGTATAACTTGTCAGTGTGGGATTTGCAAGCTGATCTCTCGTTTTACTCACAAGTACATAAAAGGAGGATAGAGGAACTCGAATCTGAAGATCTTCCCGCATGCCTCTGGACTCTTCGGCTGTCATAGTGTTACGAGTGTCAGCTTGCCGCCCCGTGCCAGTACTTCGGACCGCGTACCCAGTATAGAAGGTATTCCACGACTGCTAGCTGCACCATCACGCCGTAACGAACGACAAAGAAGGCCAAATCCATGATTGTAGGTCTTCGCTTCCAAATGTATCGGTATTCGAGGTTGAAAGTGGTGAGCCAGTCCCAGACAGCGACGCCCAAGCAGACTGCAAGAGCGCATTAGGCTGAGATAGCTTGACCAGTCGTATCGAGTCAGACACACCAGCTGTCAGTAACCGACTCTTGTTCATCATGGTTTCATAGGTTTTGTAGAGCTCGAACTCCGCCAGTTCAGCCGACATCTTGAGGTTGTCGCTTGCTTGTTTACGAAAGAGGGTAGTATAGACTGGTTGTTGTCAGAAATAAAATAGTGAAAGGCAGTAGGACAGCAGCAGGAAAGGGAGAAGAGCAGCAGTGCGAGCAGGCCAGTCAGGACTAGGGGTCTGAAAGGTGAGAAGACAGGAATGGGCAGGTGCTCGAGCGAGCTTCGAGACCGAAAGCCTCTGAGGGCAAGCGTTTCTGTGAGCTAGGTTGGGCTCGTCCGGCTTCCGAAAAGTGCCTATCATTCGTCAGGATTTCTTCCAGAGACCTCGCACAACTGTCCGGAAGTCAGCCCTAGCAGTCTTTGCCGCGAAAACAAACAGTCTAAGCTGGCTGAAAGGGTATTACGGGAGTGTTTGCAAGTCGGCCATTTCACGAAGTTATCGGGGCGCTGCCGGCAGCTTTCTTGCCAAGGCCATCGACAAATCAGCTGTCGGAGAAGAAACCAGAGGCTTTGTTGCGGGACATCCGACACAGGTCATCATGATGACACATTGCTACGAACGTGCCTAGCCGTTGCTTTCGGTCGTATCGTATGCGTTCGATTTGTGCTTAGGCACAAACTGGAACTCGGGTGCTGTTTATAATCAATAGACATGCATCAGTATCATAATACAGAGCCATGCTTCTCGACTGACGCGGCGGTCCCAGGAACATTGAGGAGATCTTGACCCAGTCTGCAGCATTTCCACTTGCCAGCAGAGTCTGCAACGAGAACAATACCTATTAGGTGGAATGACAGTGAGAGGCATGATGCGATTGGGCATACTTCTAGATCGTCTCTCCCCTTGAACGGATAAGGCCGATCATTCAACCTGGCCGGTAACGTTTCGAGAAGACCGACTGGCACATAGCGGTATGTGAACGACAAAGCTTCGCAGAGAAAGCGTCTTGTGTTGTTTACTCCCATAGTATCGCTACCCCAGTGCTCGAGTCCGTATTTAGCGAGGTCGCCAATCATGTCCAACCTTTCACGAGACGAGATATCCCAATCTCGGCGTTCTTTGAGCTCTGTAAAGAGCCAAGGCTTAATGAGTGCACCTCGAGCTACCATAATGCCGTCGACTCCGGTCTCTTCCACATTCTGCCAGTACGAGCGATGATCATAGGCGTCCCCGTTTCCGAAGATTGGAATAGAAGGTACTGCATAATAGTACTGATCAGAGTCGGATTTGGGAGACTATACTGTATCTCACCGTCGATCTCTTCTGCTGCTCGCCTCAGTTCACCAACACAGGTGCGGATATAGTCATAGTCTGCTGATTTGGAATACCGCTGCTGCTGCGTACGCCCGTGGATCTGTTCTGTGGGTATAAGCTGACTCGTCTAGGTCTATAGACATGCTGAATGCGCACCGTTAGTGCTCCGACTCCCCAATCCTTGACAGCTCGAGGCATGAGCTTGTGTGTTGTATTTACACCCGTCTTGATCCCTGTCCTCATCTTGATAGTGATAGGAACGTCTCCTGCCGCAAAGCTCATTCCCTTGAGGATCTTGCCCAGCTTTCCAGCATGATCCAAGAGTGCTGATCCTGCTCCCTTTTTCACAACCAGGTCGATTGGGCAGCCTAGATTAACGTCGATAAAGTCCAAGTCTGACACCTCCTTGCAGATTGCCTCGGTAGCTGCGACCAGAGTTTGAGGACGATTACCGCATAGTTGGATGCCAAACTTGCGTTCGCTAGGATGCCTGCGGATCAATGACCACTCGCTCTTGTTTCCTGTTTGGAACTCTTGCGCCAGACCCATCTCTCCGCATGTGATATCTGCACCGTACTGGACGCAAAGACGCCTGAATGGGAGGTTGCCAACGGTTGTTAGCGGAGCGAGGTATAGACCACCTTCGAAGTGGAGACGCTTCTTCTCAACAGCTCGTAGAGGTACGTCTCGTGTGTCACGATTTGCAGAGGAGACATCGACCGGGTCATGGATACCAGGTCGAGAAGAGGTGTCCGCACTATCTTGAGGTGGTTGTGCTGAATAGTCTCCAAGCTCCGCCGGCTTAACATCTCCTAATTGAGCATCTGACTCTGGCTGATTTGCGTCTCTACCTGCCCACCCTCCATCTCTGCCGCGCTGCTTTCCACCTCGACCTCGTCCGCGGCCACCTCTTCCTCCTCTCCCACCTCTGTCTTGTCCGCCAACCCTGCTATCTACAGGCTCGCCAATACTGTTTAGATACGCCTTTGTTATGGGAGTCGCATCACTCTTAGCGTTACGGACACGCCTGATCGCATCGCTTCCAACCACATTCATCTCGCCTCTCAGGTCATACACCCACTTGAGCCGCTCTTCCTCGCTTGTCAGGCTTGCAGGCGCTTTGCTTCGCAGCTTCTCCAGATCCATCGCTAGCGTTAATCCCGTCCCTTGAAAGCCTTCGCCCTCTGCATGCTTGAGGAGATGTGATGATAGGAAGCGACATTTGAAGCCGAAGGGGCATAGTCCAAGCTCGGTGAACAGCTGTCAAGAAACGTCAGAGGCGCCAATACGCGATTGTCAGCAAGCTTACGGGGCAAGGGACAGGATGGGAAGGTGCATCTGGTCTGCTAAGTATGATATCGTCTTGCTTATTGTCCGCAAGATACTGAGCCAGATCATGTGAGAGATTGCAAGGCCGTTCGACATTGGTTTTTTCAGGATGAGTTGAGCATTCAAGCCCTCGAGTAGTAGCCAAGCATAATCTTTCACCATCGTCGCGTACTCTTGCAAACGTTCGGCCTTTGTTCATGCCGCCGCCTTTCTGCTTTTTACGAGGAGGTTCTTCGTTGCTTCTGCTCAAGTCGGAGGCTTTTTCGCCTGGCTCTGCTCGACCTTCAGCTGCATCATCGTCGTCTATTTCCTTTGGCGCTGATAGCTCTCCATCGTTGCCAGTCCTTGCGCTGCTGCTTCCACTAGGGTTCACTCGGTCCCATAGGACGAATCTGCGATGTCCAGATCAGCTTCAACTCCTTCAGACTATCTGAGCCTCCTCACTCTGATTTGATAGGTGCAACATTGGCTCGTGTCGACCAGTAAGGTGCACCTTCGACCATCGTACGGAAGCAAGAAGCCAGCAGACCTTTAATTGGAATGACAACAAGCTCACATTGAAAGCAGGGCTGCCTCCTTCCCATTCTGCATGCCCTGTAGGCATCAAATACTCAGTTCGTCGTTGAAATTGGCCAGCTACATATTATACAAGGCACGGAGGCTTAACGCCGCCACAGCATCCTGATTCATAGGTGAGTAGTTTCACACCGTACATGGATATAAGAATGTGCTCATCCACCAGGTGATTGAGCGGTCGGTGCGATGACTTCTCACCTACTACAGCCGATTTTAATCGGGGCCGTGCAGAAGCCTTCATCGACTAGTTAGCTAGCCCCGTATGGTACCCACAAGCAAGTCTGTCCCTCTCCTAAGCTGGCAAGGCATCCATAATGCCAAAGAGAAGATGGACGGGAAGGAAGGTCAGTATAACACGATTCACAGGCCTATCGCTAGAGCTGACTGGGAGCAACTTCCCCTCTAGCCTTCGCGAACCTGGAGCGAGTCGTCAAGAGCGCTGAATCTGATCATGCAGAGCGTATCTGGGGTCGTGTGGCTTTGACGAGCGAGCGAGACGCACTGAGACATGCCGAACCTAAGATTAGGCTCAAGAGACAGATAGAGTCGCTTTCTCGAGTAGGCGCACCGTCGACACTCGATATCAGGAGCAATGATATTCCACGAGGCGTGTCGTACATAGCTCAAGTTCTCAAGAAAAATCGACATTGAAGATCTTGAATCTCAGCGATAATCGGATAGACTCGCAGGCTCTGCTGGGTATAGCAGAAGCGCTCGTATGTACTGCACATGCTGCTGCTCTCGCTTGAAAGCCAACCTAATCATTCATTTAAAAGAAATACAACTCCACTCTGGAGACTCTAGACCTATCAAACAACCCTTGTTGCGGACCCCCGCTGGAAGGCATCAATACCCTACGCACCGCATTTGCCATCAATACAAGCCTGAAGCGGATTTTCTAAACAACACGGAACTGTCCTCCTCTGGTGCCATCGCCTTGGCTGAGTTCTTGCCTGACGTACAGTCCCTGATTCATATAGACATGACCGACAATCCAGACGTGAGCAATGTCACTACAGTCTCCTACCTGCCAGCTAACATAACTTGTCTCCCAGCTCGACATCGCCGGCATCATGGCTCTGGCCGCTTCAGTTAAGCTCAATCGGACCATTCGCTGTCTGGACCTCAGTATTCCTCCCAACGATCCAGAATTTGCTCGTCTGTCGCAAGACATCCTTCAGTCCTGCATTCGGAATACAGAGCTAGCTCAAGAGCAGTCACTCGCCAAAGGTGCTAAAGTTCCAATTGCAGCACCGATCTACAAGTATGGTCTTGCAAGAGACCTCAAGGAGCTCGAGCAAGCACATGCATCTGCTTTGACGCAGTCTCAGGGCACTCCAGGTTGGGACGATGTGATCGCATCAGCCCGCAGTTGCATCGAGGCTCTCACAAACATGCTAGATGCCGAGGAAGAGTCTTTGCGGCACGATCCCTCTCATGGAGACAACCAAGCTCGTGCTCGAGTACTCGCGAACGCTCAAACTCTGGAGAAGCAGCTGTTGGCGGCTCTTTCGAAATTGGATGCATCCGATCTAACGCAAAGGCCAGCTCTCAGGCATTTGCAAAGACAACTAGCAGATCACCTTCGTAGAGCAGGAGCCGTATCGACCGACGGCGGTGAACAATTTCGCTACCTACTGGCGAGCAGACGCTGCTCTCGCCTCTGATTCCAATCCGATCGCCGGTCTCGCCAACTCCTCAATTACCCTCTCCGTCTTTCTCCGAGACTAGCTCCGACGACTTCGACTCTGATTCAGCGGACGAGCGATCCAGCAAGAAGGGTTCTACTCCGCCAGTATCGCCACGCAAGGCAAGAGGCAGACCAGCTTCGCTTAAACTCCTTCCTCGGACAGCAGTCGCTCTATGGACGTCACCAAAGTCGCCTGTTGAGAACCAGTCTCGCACGCTTACGCTCGAAGAAGGCGAAGTTTCCCGAAGAGGAGCTTCGAGGATCGGCGAAGATGGCCGAAAAACTCTTCTTGGCGTTCTTGATGATGACGAAGCTGGAGAAGAAATCAAGCAGGAGATTTTGGAGGTAGAGGTCAAGCGGACAAGGCGGACAACTCTAAGCTTGAACGATACGGATGATCAGTCTCACGGAGCTGAGCAGTCGGCACAAATTGGTGCATAGCGACGAGTACACGTAGACTCCGATCCCTTGTCTTATTTTAGGTCTTCGAAATAGCCTTGTGCGCAAAGGCCTGCTCGCCGCAAGCCGCGATGGCTTTTGTTTATGAGGATCTCGTGGTAGGCACTTGGCGTGATGCTAGCTGGAAACGGACGCCTCAAGACCTACTCGGGTATATTTGATATGCATGACCAGCAAACAATGTGCGAAGACTAAATTATTAAGCCTCCGAAATACCAGCAGGCGCATTATTTAGAGCCCCGGATCTGCAGACGAAGCACGGCTGATCCGGTGGACAACTCTGCCTGACGAAGCTCAAGTTGAAGGCGTCTGGCTAACTATTCATACATCAGTATAACCCGCCTTGGAAAGCTGTTGCGGATCGACTTCAAATGGCCCGACCATCCTGTGGTTCTAGCTTAAAAGTACTGAGATTGGCTACCATCAAATATACGGAGGCTCGAGACTGTGCTGTACATCATCGCTGTATCCTGGGTGTGCAAGTGAGCATGCCCGAATGCCAGACCCCTGCCTAATTTCGTAGGCTTACTCAATTATCTGTAAGGTCATCAGTAGTATAATGCTACGTTTCCCTCCATACTCCCACGGCCCGTCACGGTGTCATGCCGAAGCGTTCGATCGGCAGCTGGACATCTTCAGGTGTCATTCAGACCATATAGGCAATTTTGCAACTTGCTCATCTGGCAATCGTGATGAGGGTCGAACAGACCTACGCAAGAGCGCGATCCGACCTTTGGCCCCTTCTTCGCGGTAAAGCAAGAAAAGAAGCCAGTTATTTTCTTCCACCCTTTGGCCCGCGCCCAAGCGAACATCTCCACCTCTTAATACAAATTGAGGCCATCAGCGACATATCCTTCGAGCTATCCTTACAGAAAAAGGGAAGTCTGCTAATCTTGCGACAGATGAGGCGTGCCAGAATACAAGGACGCTATGGCTTTACGTTGCGCGAACAATTATCGCACCGCACAGCATTTTTTTTGTTCTACTGTGCCCTTGGACGAAGCCAAGATTTATAGCTTCGTTGATGCTCTGCTGGTCTTTCCGGGCGTTCTCCCCTGCTTTCTCTACGCGTTCCGTGAGTGCGGAGACAAGATTTGTGAGTATCCATCGTTACAACTATTTCGAGCGCAGTACGCAGACAATGCAAACTTTCCACTCCATTTCCACGGCCGCATAGCTGACGGATACCGCTCAAAGCTTGAACCAGAATGGCTTACCTTTGACTCGGAATGTCGGGGCCTGCTTACGGGGCTCGTGTCGGTTTTAGCAACGGGATGTGTGTCTGCCCATCGACCACATCTTTCTTGCTGTTAAGAAGCATCCCGCTGGCAGACAGGCGATTGGCTAGCAAGAGTAACCTAGGCTGACCTCACTTAAATCGTCGAATCTTTCCACTATTCAAGATGGCCAACACGTAGCAGTACCATCAGCGGCTCGTACGGTCCTACGTTTATTTGCATTCACAAAGCAGGCTGTACTATGCTTCTCGCTTTTAGCATATGCATCCTATCAAGCTCAGGCATGCGCTATGTTTGACTAGACGCAGTCTCTAGAGCATGATGGAATGGCGCGCATGTCATCCGTGCGTAATCGCGGTAAGCAGCAGAAGATTGTTATATAGGGTAGGAAGGCCAGATGGGTCCCTGGATGTAACGAGCCATAAAGTGTCCCTTCTATCGCATAAAATCTGTTCATAAACTCCCAGGAATCCAAGCATATGCTGTTCTCGCCGCTCGCGCGTTCGTGATATACTGTCGGGCTCGCTGCCCCATTCGAGTGCGATCTTTGATCAATTGTAAGCTGGCGAAGCTCTCCTCTCGTCTTACACTACTGAAAGTCATCCCATCTCGATTCGCAGTAAGTGTGTGTGCTCATCTGCCCGCCGCCTCTTGCTTTCGCTCAATACAGTCATCTGCCCGAATCAGTCTGTACATCCCCAGACTCGGCACGCAATAAGCCATGAGCACATTCACTCAGTCCCAAGGTCCTTGCGCACCATTACCGGACCTCCCGCTGACGTCGACTCCTCTTCACGATGCTAAAGGCTTCGTTCGGAACGTCTCAACTATCCTGCCTGGGCTGGTAGACAAGGTTTTCCAATGGCTAACGTACGCACTGAGATCTTGTGGCTTTCCCTGATACTGCATGCTGACGTGCTTGCTTCCGTAGTACCGATGACCCCAATCAGGCCTTATTCGCCAGAGAACTACAATGGGCCTACGTGCAAGTTATGGACCGATATGACAAACCCGACACTACATACGGTGATATCAAGTCAGATAGAACCGAATATCGTCAATGTCTCGAAATCGTCAGGATCACCTTCGAGGCTCTCCGTCATCGATGCAAAGTGGTTCTTACCGAAGTAGATCGTGACCTACATCACGCATTCGTCCCTAAGAATCACGATCATGCAAAAGGCCAGTTCTCTACGTTACGACAAATTTGCTAAACATGCTACAACGGGCGCCGACCAAAGAGCAGCAGCACCATCTGCTGCTCTTCCTCTTCATACCAATTTGTCGTGAACTAGGGCATCTTACCGGTCGGTTCGTAAGTCTTGTTCCAGCCAGCCAACGTACTCGCTGATCTATGTTCTTCAGCTACATGGTCCGACCTTTGTAACCCCGATTACGAAACGAAGCAAGGTCAACTCCAGAGCGCCATACAAAGGTGCACAGCAAATCGGCGACGGAGGAGAATGCATTGAACTGGCGGTCTTCTATGATGAGCTGTTGCATATCAGCGTTCCTGAAGACGGTCAGTCTTGGCAATATGAACCAGCGGTATGCAGAAGCTGACGAAGGCTTCCTCTATGATTGTAGACGCAGATTTGAGCTCAGCTTTCCGGATTGGACGTGCTTCAGACCTCGCTTATCTTGACGATGCGCATGTTCAGCAAATCAATAGCATACTTTTTCGGGGCGAACGAGTACGATTTGGACAGCTCTTTCTATACGTTCACTTCCAAAGCCAGAGTACAGGTTTTCTTCCATACTTCATCGAGGAGGCGAGACAAAGGCTGGCCCTCGGAGTACCCACATCGCAACCCGCACCGTTCAGCAAGTTCTCCTCCTACGTATCATTCTCGCGCGATTCTTCCACAGCAAATGCCGGTGTACCATCTTCTTCAGCTATTCCGTCAAACTCGGAAAATCCTTCAACCCCTCCCACCCACGGTTCAAGACAAATAGAAGCTCGCAGTACTCGCGACTCGCCTGTACTGCTCGGCGCCTCTGTACGGACCCAGGAAACCCCCCTACATCGTCATGGGCAACGTAAGGAGCACTCTGAGGACTCGCTTCTAGCCTTTTCGGTAGAGAAGTTGGCTCTCGTCAACGAGTCCTACCAAGAACACGCCGCGCAGCCTGACGTTGATGTACCACCCAGCGGGTGTACAATGCGTCAAGTAGAAACTAGGCCGCAGCTAGTGACGCTATTGACGACCAATGGGGGGTATTTACGGCAGTCACAATATAATTTTTAGCAACTCTGATCAGCCAACGAACGACTGCTCTGACCATACCTTGCTAATATAAGGACGTCCGAACTTCCGGACGAACATGAAATCGATGTATTGGCATTATACAAGCATATCACTGCCAAGCAGACGTTTTGGCCGTTATACAGACGGTGTGCACAGTCTGGCAGAGTCTCTTCTCCAGTCGCATTGGTAGATACAGCGAGTATTGAGTTTCCTGAGACCGATCTTCTTGCAGCATATATTGAGGCGGAGGTGCCCGTTGGGCTTGCATTGAGAGTGCCTTGGTGATTAGCGAGGAGCTGTCCTGATACGCGGTCTATGTGTCTGTTGATGCTGGTACTCGCTTGCTGGATGGAGGTGGATGACGCTGATCCAGATACTGTATAGATGAACTAGCAGTCCGTCCTTCCTGACCTCCCTGCCTTAAGTTTATTGCATCTGTGATCTGCCCCAACTGCTGGCACACAGTGTCCCGCCGGCTGAGCTGGTCCATGACTGCAATCAGTGCATCAGCAGGAATAGGAGGTGGCCAAAGATCAGGTCTGAGACAGAACCTGACAGAACAATTGGCCTTTGTCTTCCTACCAAAATCCCACCCTACATGCTCAAGGATACTGCTTCACAGATCTCACGCTCATTCTGCAAATCCTGTCAAGCTGCCGCTACCGTCAAAGCCCATCATCGTCCGGTTCGACCGCGTTCACGCTTGGCCAGCACTTCAGCAACTCATCGGATGCCTCCGTTGGCGACGAGTCAAAGTAGAAGTCTAGCTACGATGGCAGAACCTGTAGCCAGTACCAGCACACTTCCTCCTGCTCCTCCTGCTTCACTCTTGTCAGATGGCATCTCGCCAATGTCTGCAGCAACTGGTGTCATGACACCTCCTTCAGCACTACCTTCGTTCTACAAGAGGCCTTTACCACAATCATGCATAGCTTTCGAGTCGGATGAAGGGAAAGGCCTGTTCCGCAAAGCTATGGCGGAAGGAAACATGGAGAACTACTTTGCGTTGGCTCAGTCCTTCCTTACCCAGAATGAGGTGTGTTGCTTCTATTGCTGGGCTATCATGTATTCTTGCTGACTGCAGTCGCCTTCATGTAGCCGGCATATTGCGGCTTAGCAGTGAGTACCCTGTCTTGCCCAAGGTCGAGCCGAACTCATCCACGTACTCTTCCGTTGACAGACTCTCTGTATGATCCTAAATGCGCTAGGGGTCGACCCGCAGAAGCAGTTCAAGGGACCCTGGCGGTATTACAGCCAAGAAATGCTAGAGTGCGTAGCTTATTCCTCTCCTTCCTCACAGGAACACTCACTGATCTATGCGACTCACAGCTGCTGCCGGACGCTCGAGGATGTAGCTGCCAGCGGCATCACCTTGGCTGAATTCGCATGTCTGGCAAGGTGTAATGGCCTTCATGAGCATACCCGCTACGGAACAATGGTGACCATTGAAGAGTTTGAGCGCGACATCGAGCGAGTGTGCGGAAGAGATGACGGAACTGTCATGGCTATATCGTATTCGCGCAAGTCGCTTGGCCAAACTGGCGATGGGCATTTCTCGTGAGTTTTCGATGCTTAGACCCTGTTATAGTACTGTATTAAAGCCTTCTTTCGATCTGCAGACCGATCGCTGGGTACTGCAAGGCGGAGAAACGGATACTTGTGCTCGATGTCGCGCGCTTCAAGGTGACTCATACTTTAGATGGGCCGTTACCTATATCATTTCGACTAACAAGTGCACACTCGCAGTATCCTAGCTACTGGGTATCGCTTGAAGATCTCTTCAAATCACTCGAGCCCGTCGACAAAGCGACAAATCAGCCTCGCGGCTACTCAGTCCTTCGCACCATCAAGTCGACAAAGCTCACATCAGATGCAAGCAACGGTCCTGAGGCAGGACTGCTCAGCCTGAATTTCAATAAGCATACCTGGCCCGACTTCCTTAAGGGGCTCACGTCCATTCAACCCAGCCAGCCGGCTGAGGTAGTCTCGTCCATCGTCAAGCTGCTGCATTCGAAGCAGATCCATCCTCTACAATCTCGTAAAGCTCCGAGAAGCGATCTGGAGCAGGCAGAAAGTCAGCACATGCTAGATCCTGTGCCGACGAAACTGCTTTCGAATGCGTACGATCTTCAAATTCGAGAACTGGTCACCCTCGTCAAAGCATCACCGACCTGGCGTGTCATTACGGAAACTTTACAGCAAAATCCCTCTCCCTTGTTGCATACCTCGTCATACCCTCAAGCTTTGGAATACATTCTCTTCCTTTCTTCACTTCTCACTTCGCGCTCTGCACCATCTTCACTGAGGAATGCCTGGCGAGATCTTACTTCGACAGACTCTACGCTGTCTGGGATAGGCAACGGCCGGATACAGCAAGAAACAACGTTCATTCAGCATCAGATGGCAAGCTTGGAGAAGTGTTGTAGCACAGAGAATGCCTGCGCATGTGCGGGCAAAGGCTTGTCTGGATCAAGCTGTCAAGTCATCGGGAATTAGACAGTCTGTCTATCCAGTTTAGATTATCCGTTCTTGATCTTTTAGTCATAAATCATAAAACTCGTTACATGTTATTGTAGACTTCGCCCTATTAGCACAGGGAATGGCTTGTCCTTGGCTAGTACGACTGTCTGCCGCTCATGCGATATGTAGCCTTTCAGATGACCCTGAAATGTCGAACGGAGAACCACTCAGCTCAGTGAACGTTTCTACTTAAATGTGCATTCACCTTGAATATCAGGTTCGCCAGGAGACACTCCACTTCATCCGAATCCACATCGACACTCACGTATGCTAGAGCCTGCTGGACAGTTGCAACCAAAAGCCTCGATCCTTGACCTGAACATAGCCAGCTGAAATAGAAGGGAATAAGCTGCAATAGGCTGGACACGGATCCGTCGTGACCTACACTTTCTTAAACAGCATCCGCAAGCAGCCCTGCCTCGCTCGCTCGATGACAAGGAATGTACCTCGCCTGACAAGCTCGCCTCTATACGCTAAAAGCGCATCATCATAGCCTTTCAGGTCTCCGAGCCGATATGCCTGAACGAAGGGATTGTAGATTGCGGCAAGTCGAGGGAAGTTGGAAAGTAGCTTGCTTGAAGGCAGTACTCCGCGTAAAAGGCGTAATGGAACGAGGTATGAGAGAATCCTCCTTTGCTTGCGAAGTTAGCCTTTTGCGGCGAAGGAAGCAGACGTCTGGCAGCTTACCCTTGATTCTTGTACGCTTTCTTGTGACAATGCTCGAATGCGAAAAGAAGGTGCTTCTCGGCGTCCTCGTACCGCTCATTCAGAAAGTCGAAGATCCCGAGATAGTAGCGGTATGTCACTTGATGAGCTTTTGGGAACGTCTCCAAAGGCGGAAGATCTGCTGTATTTTGGATGCCTCTGACGATGTTCTTACATAGACCCAGAGTTTCAAGCTGGAAAGAGCGGTTAGAGGAGCTGAGCGCCGTGTCTATGGCGAAGGCTCACCTTGAAGTAGATTTTGAAGAGCAAGGTCGCCATATAGTATGTACCAAGTTTCCTTCTCTGTGTGGGTGCTCCACCGAAATACACAACATTTCGGTCGACGCGGTCGTTGAGGCAAGCTGTCCATCCCTTCGTGATCAGACGACTGGCTTCTTCAAGCTTGTTTGCACGTTCTCTCGTCCGCGTAAGCTCCTTGTCGGCCTGTACTCAAACGTCAGCTACTGTCTTTGGGTGTCTAGAATTGCTATAGCGCACCTCAATCGCCAACGCTTTCAGGTCTCTGCACAAGGTATACAGAACGGGAAGAGCCCAACCAGTTGTTCCATCTTGAAACCAAGGAATGAATGATCTGAGAAAGCAGTTCAGCTTTACGGACGAGAGATCTTCAGGTTGCTTTGACACACTTAACGGCTTCCAGTTGAGCAGCGAAGGCTTTCTCCCATGCTGGCTGTTCCTCTTCTACATTTCCATCTGCATTGCTATCTGTTCTTCCGATATGCGCAATCACGCTTAAATGTCGGCTTGCTATACCTGGCCAAGGTGAGCTCGTTGCTTGCTCGTAGTCGACATTGCGCAGGGCAGAGATGAAGTCTGAATAGTGAGGTGCGTCGTTGTACGAATTCAGAACGCTGTACGAAAGGCTAGCGTAGATGGCATCGACCAATTCGCGGTTCTGAAGGTCCAGAAGAGCAGCCAATGAAGGTCCATCGCGTGCTGCTAGTGATGATGCGACGTCCTTTGCGTAAGTCGCTATGCTTGTTCCGCTTGACATGTCGGCTTCGCGAAGAGTTGCAGCAAGGTGAAAGGGGAAGCGTGCGAGAATCTTGAATATACGTGATATTGTACAAAATGCCGAGCATTCGACAGTCTATTTCTACACCAATGTACCCAAATCTTCCCTGTCTAGGCTAGAAAATGAAGGGCACGATCAAATAGAACATGGTTGTATTGAAGACTAATTATTTACGTTATTTGGAAGGTCGTGAATCGTTTGAAGTAGACTAGAGCTTGAAGTATTGTACGAAGGATATCTTGCAGACTGTATCGGCGCCTTTGAAATGAGGTTCCTCCGCTGAGTGTACGGAAACCGGAGGAAAGCTGATCGACGAATAGTTCACTGATTGTACAACAGAATCTGTAGGATAAGGTATGATTAGCTCGAAGTGATAAGAGCCTTCGAAAAAAATCACTCACGCAACGCGGCGAATAGAGGAAGCCCTATATCAGGTTACCGGCACTGGATACCGAGACACATGTCACCATCGTCTTCACTGAGCAGTTGCCTCTGTAGCAGCTGTGTGGAACTCGCTCAGAGGTCTAATTGGTCCATGATAACTTTGCATCATCGGCTGATGCTGAGGTGGAAAGACCAGACCAGTTTCGTCGGTCATGAGACCAGTCTCGGGATCGTATGTATATCCGGATCCTTGCGAAGGATAAGGATAGATGGGTGAAGGCATCTGAGGTGGTAGCGAGAGAGGATGAGGTTGCTGGGACGAATGTTGCTGATGCTGAGATGCTACTGCAGACGACGAAGAGGACGATGAAGTAGCTGGATAGAAGCCTTGCGCGGGATATGAAGCTGCATTGTGGACGACCTTGCCCAGAGAAGCGGAATGCGAAAAACTTGCAGAATGACCAGTATGCTGATGCTGAATAGGCGAGAACGAGTCGTGCGGAGAGTAAGGAGGAGAGTCGTAAGGCTGAGCACCTCTGCCTTCGGACAGGTGTTGGACAGCAGGATTGCCATGCGGCAGGATGTAGTGGGGTTGAGGCTGCTGATGGAAGTATGCTTGCTGTACAGCTGGTCCGTACATAGCTGCTGATGAATAGCCATAGAAAGGTACAGCATGACCATAGGCATTGAGCTGCCAGTAGGTGCCGTCCATGGCCTGGAAAGGCTGACTCTGACCGGGACCATAGTATGACGGCTGTTCGTAGCCATAAGACTGCACTGGCCTATACATCTGATGATGCTGTGCAGGATATGCAGCGCGCGGGACGAGTGCAGCACCAGCTTGATGGTAGTCCAGCGTTTCTTCGACAGCCTCAGCGAGTCGAGCGTGCAATGAATCGGTTTGCTGCTGCTGTGCGGAAGGAAGTGTAGGAGCGGCGGAAGTAGAGATGACTGCTGTAGAGGCCGGAAGAAAGGAAGGCTTCTCCTCAGCTTCCAGGCGTCTACCCAGATTGATGATTGCCGAATCTTGGGCTTCCAGAGCTGGAGAGGAGGTGTAGAAAGTTGTTTCTTCTGCTTTCGAAGGAAGAGGTGGAGTTGGAATCGATGTACTGGCGACACTCGAGCCTGACAGGGACAATGAGCCTGCCAGATGGTCGGAAAGGGAAACAACCGAGGAGGGGACAGGAGGAGCTGAAGACGGTCTGACGATGGAGGGAGCTGCATTCTGCATGACGATTGTCTCCAAATCTGGTTGCAGTCGTTCCTTTTGAATGGCAGAATCTGCCGTCTTCGCCTGATATCCTACTCTGACTGGCTCCTTGTTCTGGCTGTAGACTTGCGGCGTTCTGACATTGGAAGCGAGATCTCTGTTCTTGCGAGACTGGACTACCAGATCTAGCTCGACGACACCCATTTTCTTCTTATAATGCTGTCTTTCTGTTCCACCTACCGGCAGCTTTGGTAGCGGTCGAAGGGAGACACGTAGATGCATCTGCGTCTTGTGATTGCCGTCGTTTGAGTACTTGGTGATGGCTCGGGAGTCAGGCTCGTTGTAGCATTCGAGCAGATCGCTAGGAGGAGGTGCTGTTGCTGCGAATGCAGGCGGCACAAACATCTTCTGTGTCTTGACGGCTGGAGGATTCTGACGCTTTGCAGGTTTGTTGGAAAGAGGTAAGGGAGAGGGTACGACAGAAGCTGGCTTCATTTCAGACGTTGCAGCTGGAAGTTTGGCCTTTGACGCAGCAGACTTGTCCGTCTTCGAGGTGGCCTTGGATGGTTGCTGTACTGGCTGAGTAGACGCTTGAGTTGAAGACTGATCCTTCAACTCCTGCTTCTTCTGCTTCTGCTTCTGTTTCTTGAACTGACTCTTTGTTAAGTTTTGTTCCTGCTGCTTGTCAGATTTGACGGCTGACAAGACTGGTCTGCTGTCATCACCGTCCTCTCCTGCTGTCCACGTCTCGCTCTCGTTGTCTGACTCGGCGGCTACTGTCTGTTTCGCCTTGTCCTTGCTAGCTGAAGCAGATGTGCTGGGGACACGCGTGCTTGCTGAACCTGACCCTTTGCTGGACTGAGCATCTTTGGCGACGGGAAGCTGGACGTTGACTACATCTGGCTGCTTCTCGACCGTGTTCTCAACCAGCTTGAGCTTTGCCTTGTCTGCCTTCATTTTCTGTTTCTGTGCCAGTCTCTTGAGCCTGAGTCTCTCCTTCTTCTGTCGTGCAGCCTGTTTGTGTTGGTAGGAGGAGAAGAGATGAGAGAGTCAGCTTGTGATAAGATCATAACACGAGCGCATGCTCTGCCTGGGCGAGGAATCGCTGCCAATCCTCTCCCAGCCGGCGATGCCTGACTCTGGTGGCGAGCCTTCCCCAAAGCATTCACGAAGTACCAGAGAGATAGCTCACCTCATCCTTGCTGTTGTTGTCATTGCTTGTACTTGCTACTCCATCCTGCTGTGACTGATCCTTTCCTCCCTCTGGTGTTACTGCTGTTCCTCCTGGCTTGACCTTGGTGCTGCTATTCCTGGTGGGCAATTCACTCTTCTTGCTATTGCTATTACTATTGCTTGCTGTCTTGATGTCTTGTGATGGTGAATTCTGTGTTTCTACGCTGCTCATCGATGTATGTGTCGGGTAGGCGTAAAGCTGACTCAAAATCTCAAATTCGAGCCGACGACAAATCGCCTTCGTCAAGCTGCAAACAGCAGCATCGCTAGCACGTCCTACAACGCCTGACACTACATGGCCATTCAACACCTCTCCTAACCCTATCTGTATGACCTGACTCTACCAAACCTACGCGCTGGCTCGACCGGCTATTGTGACAACATGGCGGCCGAGTTTACGTTGTTGGATCAGGTCAAACCCTGCATACATATCCTATGCTGGCCATGTCTAGGTCTACAAAGGAAGACCCGGCGGCGGTCTCTAGCTCAAACCGACGATCAACGCGATGACCGAGAGTACGACGCTTTGGAACGGCAAGGCTTGCTCGACCACGAAGAGGAGACTACTGTGGCTCGCAGCAGCAGAACTAGAGAACTCGCAGATGACGAGGACGCCATGTCTTTGCATAGCAACATCGGACACCCTAAGTCGCACAGACCCGAACTCCCTTCTCCTCATTCTCCTTTACATAAGCTCAGCCGTTGGCAGCTTTTCACATCATGGCTAGATGTACTTCGAGCTGCGCCACGCCAGCCAGTCTCTCTGTCTATGCATAAGAACCACGGAGGAGCAGCACCAAGTCCCCTTCCGGCAGATATCGGAAGTGTATTCGAACAGGATGGAATGGCAGCTGACGATGAGCGCGCCGAAGTTCAAAGGCTGAAGGAAGCCGTCGCAAAGGCTAAATCGTCAGCGCGAAAGAAGCGGATTAGACAGGCAAGAGCAGAAGCAGCGCTAGTAGAGCAAAGCGCAATACAGGAGGATATCGATTGGGGACCTATGCAGAATGCGAGCTTATCCCAAAGGGCGACCACCTCGGATACAAGTACAGGTACCTCTGAACAAGCGGAAACCGCACGCCATTTCGGTTTCCAAGGACAGGATACCGACACGGAAGAGCAAGAAGGGGTGCCAGACATGGCTGCAGAAGGTGGCCTGTTCTCTTCGTCGACAGCGAAGGCCAAGCGAATGGGTCATTCTTCCTCGGGCCTCTCTTCCAATTCTCTGTCGAGTTCCGGAAGTTCAGCATATGGGAGGAGGAATAATAGAGAGAGGAGCAGAAGAGCGCTGTCCGATACGGTCAGCAACGTTACATGGGATAGTAACTTGGCTCAAGTCGACAAGTCGTCGGTATGTTCCTTCACTTTGGCAGCCAGGTTAACATCACTGACAGGGCCCAATATGCATTGCAGCCGCAATCTTGAATAATCGATTCATACATCTGCACCTCGTTTCTGCGAGTTTATTGTTGGGCCAGCCAACGAGAGCCTGGCCGAATGTATTATCAGATCATGAGGGCTAATTGGGAGTTAAGGTTGATGCCGTTATACATATTCTGCTTATCGTTTGTCGCAAATGTTCATTCCGGTTATGAGCCATACATATCACAGCTTGGCTCGTGCTCGTCCTTTCTGGACTCCGGCCAACACCTGATCCAAAGAAGCCGGACAAACGAGCTTTCCTTTCATCAATTGCAAGCTTCACAGGATTTGCTCCAGCACCTACATCTCTCTATCTTTCAATCTCTCCGCACTCTCAACAAATGGTGCAGACCAACGGAAGCGCTCAGCACTCCACCATGAACGGGACTCAGAATGGAGGCAGCAAGCCAGGCCATCAGGGTACGAACGGCACAAATGGTCACACTAAGCATCATGGAGGCCTGTCCTCCCAAGCCTGCATTGACCTTGAACACGACTACTCCGCCCACAATTATCACCCTATGCCGGTCGTCTTCTCCAAGGCGAAAGGCGCGCGTGTCTGGAATCCTGAAGGAAAGGAATACATTGATTGTCTATCTGCATACTCTGCGGTGAATCAGGTGAGCAAGTCCGGAATCGTCAACTTGGTGCGCTGTGGCTGATGCTTGGATTGATTGTGTAGGGACACTGTCACCCCAAGATCGTTGATGCGTTGGTACAGCAAGCGCAGAAGCTCACTCTGTCGAGCCGTGCGTTCCACAGCGACAACATGGGACCGTATGCCAAGAAGGTAACAAAATTGACAGGGTAAGCGTACTCTTGCTACTTCTGACCTACTTGCTCGTTCTGATAAATGCTATGTCGTAGATTTGATATGGTCCTGCCTATGAACACCGGCGCGGAAGCTGTTGAAACAGCCCTCAAGCTGGCTCGCAAGTGGGCATACAAGGTCAAAGGGGTAGAGGCGAACAAGGCAATCATCCTCAGCGTGACGGAGAACTTCCACGGACGAACCTTGGCAGTAGTCTCGATGTCGACCGATAACACCGCTACGAACCAATTCGGTCCTTTCTTCGATACAATCGGTCCTTCCTGCCCTGTCAAAAGTCAAGAGCGTCAAATCAGATACAACAATATTGGAGACCTCGAAAGAGCCCTTGAAGCGCATGGCAAGGATGTAGCTGCATTCCTGGTTGAGCCTATTCAAGGTGAAGCCGGTATTATCATTCCCGATCACGACTATCTGGAGAGGGCTCAAGAGCTATGTCGCAAGCACAATGTCCTCTTGATCTGTGACGAGATCCAGACAGGTCTCGGCCGGACAGGAAAACTGTAAGTGGCACACTCCAGCGATAGGCGCACTTTGGCTAACCTGATCGGCTGGACAGACTCTGCTTCCAGCACAATCCCAAAGTACAACCTGATATCTGCACACTCGGCAAAGCTTTGTCCGGAGGCGTATACCCGGTAGCAGCAGTTCTCGCGCGCAAGGATGTTATGCTCACGATACAACCTGGAGAGCACGGGTCAACATACGGCGGCAACCCTCTAGGATGTGCTGTCGCCATGGCTGCTCTGGATGTCCTAGTGGAGGAGAAGCTATCGGAGAGGGCAGCAGACTTGGGAGCCAAATTCAGCAAACAATTGAATGGCTTGAAGCGCATTGGTGCAGGTTCGGATGGTAAAGGTGGCTGGGTGACAGAAGTGAGGGCGCTTGGCCTGATGTGCGCGTTCGTCGTCGACAACAAGAAGAGTAAGAAGGGTCGTGGTGCTTGGGAGCTGTGCCTGCTCATGGCAGATAAGGGCGTTCTGGCGAAGCCGACACACGAGAACACGTAAGACCTGATACATTTCGGTAGCTTCCCTCGGCTGACCTCGCTTTACAGTATCCGATTGGCTCCACCTCTTGTCATCTCAGAGGAAGACTTGAATACCGTCATTAAGGTCATCGAAGAAAGCTTGAACGAGCTGGATACGGTCGAGACGATCCCCGGTGAGGAGCCAGCAGATCAGAAGCAGCCTTTTGCCGCATTATAAGGCGTTTCGGATGTAGGTGACTCTGGCTACGCCTCCAGCATGCTCTCGATGCTCTCGTTATGTACATTACTGCATGACAGCGTGTCGTATAGAATGTCGAACTACGACTGCATAGCCTCTTCTTCCTCTTCGCCCTCTTCTTTTGCTGAAGCACTCCGATCCCGACTCCTGCTCCGACTTCTCTCACGCTTCTTCGTCGTATTGTCCAGCTCGCTCAACTGAAGCTCGCCATCCTCGTCGACTTCCATGGATGGTGCTGCTTCCGACACCACGTCCGGTGCACCTGCCTTGTTCCCGTCACTTTCGCCAGATGAAGGAAGAGGTGAAGCATTGTTCAGGACAGACAGACCCAAAGGTGATGGCTCGAAGCTTTTGGCACTCGGATCTAGACTACGCTTGAGGGCATTCGAGACTTCGGCTCCCTCTGCATCGCTTTCCTCCCCACTTCTGGCACCATTCGCTGTTGCACCATCTTCAGGAACATCGTCATCGTTGAGGGCATCACGCCTTTCCTGCTCTGACTTCTCCTCCCGAACACGTTCGCCTAGATCTTCCAGACTCTTTACGATTGCATCGAATGCCGTTCGGCGATCTGCCCATGTCTCTGTATACCGTGTCTGCTCAGCTTCCAGCTCCTTGAGTTCTGCTGTAAGGCGTGCGATATTCCTGTAAGTCCTGCATCAGCTCGTCTCGATATTCGGAAAGTAGGGTCCGGACTCTGCAGAATGGGCTCTAGACGGTATTCTTAGGGCTTCTTTTGTGATACTGTCGTATACTATCTTGTTCTTCCGCGTCTGCTGAGCTTGCAGTAGCTGTTGCTTCAGATCCAAGATGGCCTGTTCTGCTTCTTTGGTCTCTTGCTCTATCCGGGCTATCTCTTGCTCATAGATTGCAATCTCTTCATCTGCGACCTTCGTTGTTCGCTGTTTGGCCTGAGAGTGCACCTCTTGTGAATCCAGTTCGAGAGCGAATTGGGCATAGTTATTATCTCTGCGGTAGAGCGTCAGACTCGTTCAAGTCGTAGTCACTTCGCATGCCTACAGATCTTCGATAGGACAGGATGACAGAGTATAGAAGCGCTTGATGAGCCGTTTTAGAGGTCGCTCGTCCACGAGTAAGCGTGCCCGAATGATCTCTGTAGAGCGAGCAGATCAGCTAGTGCTACATCTGGTAGTCAACGTCATGTGCATGTACCTTCGTCAGTCATAGCCATCTTCGCGTGTCAAAGTGAAATATCCGAGTGAGAGAAACGTCAAGCTCGTCCTTCGCCGGACTCGCGAAAGCGAAAGTGCAACATGGACAACAACGATGGTCAATATCCCAAGTTTAAGCTTGTACGGTTTATATATGAGACTTGCATACGACGCTGGCTTACTATCTTTGCACAGTCGACTGTCGAAGCGTTGTTCAAAACCGCGTATCAAGGCGAGACCGAGCCCAAGAGTAAGGCTCTAAAGCTTGCATGGGACAGTCACTGATGTACAACTCATCACAGTCTCCGCGCCAGCACTAAGTCTGGCTGCAGAATACCTTCGTCTCTTCACGATGGAAGCGTGAGTTGTTACGCGACTTTCGACGAAAGCCCCTCATTCGGATACCTTACCAGGATACACCGTTCAGCAGAAACAGCTAAGAAAGAACAGAGCAAGCGAAAGCCTGGAGAAAGTGCTCAAGTCGATGTAGAGCATCTTCAAGCGAATGCAGCAGCTTTGACACTGGATTTCGGGGCATGAAGGAATGCAGAAGGGTACTAAGAAGTATTGGTGTCGTTATAATCATATTCGTTTCACTGCACATCGTTTAAACTTCGCCTATCTAAAATACAAGCCCAGCGCGACTTTCGCTACATTGAATCCGAGCAAACTGATTATCCAACCTATGAAGAGTATCACGACTGGAAAGAGGATGAGCTCGCTTCGTATCAGGAAAGGAAGCGCGTTATAACCAAGATATGTCACGTAGAGGTATTGCGAGAAAGCCACTGCGGAACCAGACTGGATGAGCGTTGTATACATCTCGTATAAGTGTAAGAGCTTACCAAGGTAAAGGGTATTCCCGAACAGCAGGCATACCCAGTTCGTCCGCGTGATTACCGGACTGAGGACTAGCTGTGCTACGTAAAGATTGAGGAAGAAAGGTAGGAAGGAGTTGACATGGATGTCGAAGGAGTACGCCCATTCTACTGATTGATCCGTTGCGTGCGTATGGCTAGCATGCGTGAAGAAGCGATTCGTCGCTGCCCACAGAAAAGTCGCGATGATAACGCCGACGAGAAAGAAGTCGATGAAGATCATGTGCAACATCGTTTGCAAGACCTTGAGTGGAGGATAGCGCGCATAGATGACTCCCCATAGCAGGCCGGCGACTGGAGAAGAGGTCAGCTATGATATCGCTTTATGCTGATCAGACCAGCTTACCTGCTAGGCATGCACATTGTAGCAGAACCAGTGCTGGATCGTCTCTAGCCCATGTATTCTTCGTTTGCTTGTGATAGTACACGTTACGGTATCTGCGACGAGTGAACAAGTTGGCTTGGGCATGCGATGAGCTAGCTGCTTGAACACCTACACGCGCCGCGGTGCAAAGAAGAGGTAAGTCATCTGCCATGCTGCCAGCTCAAAGTCCTGTTACAATGGCATCAGCACTTTGCGACTCCGCGTTCATGCTTCGAGCTCACCATTTGCTTGAACTGCGTACTCCGCCTTAGCAGCACACGAAGCTTTGCCAGAGCACTCTTGCCTCTTGCGAGACCCGTATGTCGAAGGCTGCCGCTACTGCCATCGTGCATGGACGAGCTGCCTGGATTCGGCGAGGTTGCTCTGAAACTGGAACCTATAGAGTGCGAAGAACTTGTCGTTGGTAGCAATGACATGTCGTTCTGCTTGCGGAAGCGAATGCGTTGAGCCAGCTTGTCCTTTGTGTTGACGAAAGTCGAGAACAGCTTTCTGCGTTTGACCTACCGAAACTTGATTTGGGATCGATAGCAGGAGGGTAGAGACGTATACCAGAGGAGAGGAGACTATATCAACGCAATGGTACGAACAGCTCTCGTTGAATTGCTGGCAAAGCTGACCTTTGGCGGTCCTTCGCAGGCGTCGACAAAGAAGGGCTCCCGCATGATGGGACTTATCAACTACCGCCTGCGCATCACTCTCAACGATACAAGACAATTCGTCGGACAAATGCTGGCCTTCGACAAGCATATGAACCTCGTTCTCGCCGACACTGAAGAGTTCAGAGTGCTGAAAAAGAAAAAGTCGAGGTGCGCCAGGAGAGCTGTGTGGGTTGTGGATGTTGCTGACTGTATCTCTGTATACAGTGAAGAGACAGACGATGAGCAAATGCTGAAACGAGTACTCGGGCTGGTCATTCTTCGAGGAGAGACTATCGTCAGTTTGAGCGTAGAAGGACCTCCACCGGCAGAAACGCAGCAGACAGGACCTGGAGTGGGTGCCATACTCTTGTTTGAGGGTTTTGCTAACTGTTTCTGCTAGTTACAACCTGGATTCGGACGAGCTGCTCCTGCTGGACGAGGCATGGGACAGATGCCAGCTATGAGAGGTGGACCAGTCAATTTCGCACCCCCTCCAGGCTTTGCACCACCTGGTGCTTTCCCTCCTGGTATGGCTCCTCCCGGCTTTGCTCCTCCTCCTGGTTTCGGGCGTGGTATGTAGAAGTGTTGTATTGAATGGTCAAATGGAATGTGCGAGGTTTGCAATATGGAAATCGTCAAGCTGACAGAACGGCCTGGCATACCTTCAGACAATCGCGGCCGACGGTCACTGACGAATGAGATTCGGCTACAACCTGGCAGAATGAGATGCGGCTGCAACCTGGCAGACTACGACACAACCTTACCACAGCGTTACCTGGTCGAAAACTATTAAGCTCTCATCTGCATTGGATTGACACCTCCATCCGCATCACTGTCAGCCGGCGCGCTTTCAACTCTGAAGCCCTTCTGCGCACGTTGGTCATGCCAAATATACCGGTATCATGCACAATGCCGTCACGTAGCGTCAATGGCAAGATGAACCGGCGTTAAGCATTTGGAGTATGCCAACGCAAGCGCGAGAGCTTACTGTTGTGCAAAGTCTGATCGGCTCTACTAACGCTTTCCGTCCTACGTCGGCTTGTCTTTCTTATGCTCTTAGGGAATGCTTCGTTTCTTTCTTTGATGGGTCGCAGTATGTTAATGTTCGATTCGAGGGCGCTGGCAGTCGGGCACGCGATATTTTGAGGTTTCGTCAGGTTCGTTGCTGTCTATCGGGAGCTGCCTGTTGCGCAGAGTGGAAGCATCTCATGGTGCCACCGCATCGTAGCAAAGGTTGAAGCTGATGTCGAGAGTCAGTAGAAAGGCAAGATCAGCGTTGAATGCACTGCTTTGTTTCTGTTCAACCTATTCGCAACATCATCTCTCGCTATCCTCTCCATCATGTCAGATCCACCACGTCATTTCCGCGACAGCAGCCTCTTTCAAGATCCCAAGTTTCTCGCGTCATCCGAAGGGGACAAACGATACGCGCTAGATCTGGGCTCTCGATATGGACGAGCAGTTTCAGAGGAGTTATGACAAGGAAAAGACGTTAGCCGAAGTTGCCAGGCAGGCGTTTGAGAATTCCGAAGAGGACATCCAGCAGCAACAAGCTCGAGAACTCAAGGAAGCAGAGTACGCGCAGAAGGTGCAGGGTACCTCTGAGAAGCTTGATAACCCAAAGGTGAGCGTACAAGTCGGCTTTCGCAGAGTGGGCTAACATGCTTTCAGCCGGATATCTTGCTGCGAGATCCAGAATTGCACGAGCCTATTGGAACAGGCATCTATGAGAACGCAACTGGACATTGGCTGTTCTATCCGCTTGAAGAGGAGCGCGGAAAATCGGAGGAAAGGCAGGAAGTCGTAGATGGGATGGGCATGGAGGAGGATGTAGCAGCGCAAGGACAGGAAACTGCACAAGGTGCAAATGGACAAATTGCAGAAGAGGAAGCGGCTAGGCTAGCTGCTGAAGCTCTAGCAGCTGCAGAAGATGCAGAGAGGTTAGCCATCGAGGCAGAGGCGGCAGAGAATTATCCTCTGGCGGGGTTGTTGGGTTAGTAGTGTGCATCTGGATTGAAAAGGGATGCATGTCATTGTATTCGTACTGGCTTTTGTCTGAAGAAGACCGCTAATCAGCAGCTTTTTGAAAGATTCTGAGTGACCGACATGATCGTATTGCTCGGCCTTGATGGTTCAATGATTGATAGTGATGCAAAGGACTATACTGACGCGTATTGAAGCTTGCCTTGCGATATGAGCTGTTGGCAGAATGCATGCGCTTTGCAGAACAAGGGATGCAGGATCGTGTGAGGCATGTCTGGCAGGCTGATTTATGAGCGATGTATGGTAGGGTTTATCAGTAAATCATGCTCAGCTCGCATTGACGGTCTCCGCGAATGACCAGTGCGCGAAAAGATCGGGATATACGATGCTGTTTGCTGGCATTGACTGATCTGGCTTTTTCGTTGTAATATGTTGGATCAGACGGATAGAAGGTCGTGAAGGTGAAGCTTGATCAGCATAGTTTGGGGAACTTCATGCTGGAATGGCCAAGGCGGTCATTATCGAGAACGGATGCTTCTCGCGCGATTCTTGCCCGTTTAAAGTATAGTACGGTCTTATATAGATCTACGAAGTGTGTATCAGTATGCGAAATGTATCGAGGTGCATTATTTCGGCTTACCTAAATGAAATTTGTCACAATTTAGTGACCGAATGTTGAAGCACAGCTTCAAGATCCGCTGCACATGATGGTGTTGATGTACTACATCTGTGAGTATAAGGGTTAGCCTATTCCAGAAATTTTGCTTTTAAGTGCTTTTACGCACTTTCGACGATCGAGTTCGCAGGATCTCGATAATGTGGATCGCGGACCTGTATTCCGAGCGTTTGTGGATGTGCTGAGCTTATGTTGAGGGTTCGTTTGCCTGGAATCAGTCGGGATGAAGAAAGATCAGCAGAGCTGGCACTGTCCGCTGTCTTGCGCAGATCTGGGGCATCGATCAAGTATGTGTGCTGGTATGAGGGCCTAGAAGCTGTAAGTCGTTTTTGATTGCATCGACTACGACATTTTTGGTCGAAATTTTCGATGGCCATGTCACGATATTTCCGATGTTGTCGGATTGACTCTCGAGCTTGTCAGGTGATGCAGATGGCGTGAAGGATTGTTCTGGAAGCCTCTGATGGCTCGCGCGGAGTAGAGCCATTGGATACTAGCATATCTTCTGCGCGAAAGCGCAACCTTGGAAAGCTAGAATCTGGCAGTTGGAGTACAACTAATGGCAATTATCCGTTAGCAAATGATGTTAGTCGTGTTTGAAGGCCAAGGAACTCACTTTGAACAGCTCAGACGGCTGAGAATGAC
This sequence comes from Erythrobasidium yunnanense, assembly GCA_001600175.1. Taxonomy (NCBI): domain Eukaryota; kingdom Fungi; phylum Basidiomycota; class Cystobasidiomycetes; order Erythrobasidiales; family Erythrobasidiaceae; genus Erythrobasidium; species Erythrobasidium yunnanense. The sequence continues at coordinate 3,261,764 of BCJC01000002.1, forward strand.
AGATCTCCAACGGTCGTAGCTCTTCAGGATTCGACCGTACAAGCTTGCGATCGATCTCAGAAAGCTGCGAATAGAGTGTGTGAGGATGTGGACAAGGTTAGCTCGGAAGAAGTCGAGGGTACGAGAGAGGAGATGGAAGAAAGGCATTAGCTTTGCAGGATGTACGTCAGCTCCGCCGTCAGTACTATCAATAGAAGCAGAAAATGCATCTGCGCAATCCAGTCTTGACGGTTTGTTCGATTTCGATGGCGTAAAGGCAAGGAATGCCGTTGACTTTGACGCCTCTGTACACCGGTCGCGTTGCAAGGAGATGTCGATTTTCTTTGATGGATTGACGTTCTAATGCATCAAGAACAACCTCATCAAGATGCCATGACGCGGCGAAAGCTGCTTGAATGTCACGACTGTCATGTTTGTATTGGGTTTTTTCGTGGTTATCTATGCTACAATCAAGTATCTGTTCATCTTATATGTCTTTGGCCAGCAGTACTCTCCGTTGGAGGTGCTTGCTTTGGCAAGAACGGAAAGCAGGGTTACAGAGGGTTTAGCAGAGGGTTACTGAGGGTTACAGAGGGTTTACAGAGGGTTACAGAGGGTTTACAGAGGGTTTACAGAGGGTT